>JAAGVU020000025.1:3175417-3198085 GCA_011763525.2 Mormyrus iriodes
CAAGCCACGCGAGATATAAAGTCACTCTTCTGTCTTTGCACCATTTACGCCTTCTGTTAGGCTACTTTGTACTGGTTCGCTTGGCAATGAAATAACCGGTACTGCTAGACTCCACTGTTAAAAGAAAGCTGGGCAGCATGAAGCCTCATAGTACGAACAGTCCATTACAAGTGCGACAGGGAGAAACTTTGTCTATCCTGAAAACTGTCGCTAAAAATGCAAATAAGAGACATGTTGCTTTAATTTAATTGATCAAATTATGTTATATGCTTAAATGTAACTTCCGGAAATTCTGTCTTCATGGGGCCCCTAGTTTTTGGGAGCCCCTGATGGCTGTCTACATTTGCCTTACGGTAAGTCCATCCCTAGCTATGAGCACAAACTCTTCCTTTACTGTCTTGTATATACCCTAGACCTTGACATACTGCATTGTTACGAGACAGTCAATCTTATTCACTTCACGTAAGGGTAGTCATAATGTTTGGCTCATTTGCATTGGCCATGTTATTTTACTTCTTTAGTTTCTTAGCGGGCACTGTTATCCATAATACATAGCTGACATTTTTACAGTGTGATTGCTTTAGCTATTTATTATACTATATTTAACTATGCAGGTAACCATACTATACAGTTTTCTAAATGGCACTTTTCAACAGGGACATACAGTAAATTGGTACTCATTTATTCAGATATGCTCCCATGGTGCCTTGCAGAGGTACTGCAGATTCAAATCAATAATGAATGCCAGGTTGTCCCATAATGTGGGTGGCAGCATTGTTTTACAAGAGTCGTTCTTGGATCTCATCAGAAATTAATTATAAACTTCTCCCTGTTCACTGTCACTTTCTTAAAAATCATAATATACACCTGCTGAGAACATTGTGTATTGAAATCCTCCCTCACAAAAGAGTAAATGGAAAGAGTGTCCTACCTCTTGCTGTGTTTGTTTGATGAAATGCAGGCTGTGCTGATGAATGACACACATCAATTTTCCTGTTCGCGTAAAACGCCTTTTGGTCAAATGCACATACTGGAAGTTTCTTAGTGGGGATTCTTTCTCATGGTGTCCATTAGGCATTTAATTGACATTAGTACACCAGTACCAGATAGTGTATTTATAGATGGTGAGACTGATTAATAACATTTCCACAATGATAGAAAAATGTTCTTAAAGAAGGAGATGACATGTATAAAACCATGACAGTATGGGTAGACACATACCTTCATGAATAGTGAAATGTCCTTATTATGAAAGAATGAATGAATGAATGAAACTCTGAATGAATCAATGAAACTTTATTGTCATTATACATTTAGTACAATGAAACACTGTATTGCTACTCTCTGGTCTTAAAAAAACAGATAAATAACATAAACCTGAACACAGACTAATGGAAGCAGCCAACTGAATAGCAAGATTAAGTTAACCAGCACAAGAATCCAGTAGCAGCGTGAAAGTGCTTTTAGTGTAGATTATTAAAGTCCTTGTTCCAGTGCATGCAGTACTGTCCTAAACTTGTGCCCACAGTTACTTTTCACAGTTCTGTAAAAGGGGTTTAATGGAGGTCATTATCTGACAAATAATCTTATTGCTTCACACCTTGGAGAGGCATAAACTCAAACTGTTTGATAATTATTCCCTCCTGCCCTTCACCCTGGAAGAGACTATAATACAATTTATAAAATCATTCTTTAACTGACTTTTTTGATAACTTGAGGGCTCAAGAAATCCACCAAAAGGCCATAACTTTTATTATTGAGTTTGGGGGGGAAATGACATTAAGTTTGCATAAGGTAGCGTTAGTTATGCATCATTCCTCAGTGTTGCATAGCCTCAGTTCACCTGGAGTATGTTTATGAAACCAGGCCTGACAAAATCAGATGGTTTATTGTATGAGGAACCCAATAAGTACTGTTCACATTTCCCAAGCAGACACACACAGGCTGATTTAACGGCTATAACCAGGTACCTGAAGACTTGCAGGCAATCTGATCCAAATGAGGAGGTACAAGGACATCGCATTCGTGCTACGTGCCAGATGCGAAATGTGAAAGCTTTCATTGTACCTCAGGCCAGCTTCAACAGCTGCTCATGCAATTGAAGGTGTTGGGCTCTGTGGCCACTCAGCCACAAACAGAGGCGGATAGTTAAAATAGTAAAAATCCAGAACAAGATATTGTTTTAACCAGGCAGTTAAATGAATGAATGAATGAATGTTACATTTATATAGCACTTTTCAAGACACCTAGATTGCCTTACAAGACCAATGGGGAGCCACATGAACCACCACCCCTGTGTAGCCCCCACCTGGTTGATGGAAGGGCAGCCATTTTGCGCCGGTACGCTCACCACACAGCAGCTGAGGTGGTGAAGGGGAAGGAGAGAATTCACCAGTTAGATACAGGGGATGATTAGGGGGCCAGATTTGAAAGAGCCACAGTGGGAAATTTTAGCCAGGACATCAGGGTACCACCCCTACTCTTTCGAAAGATGCTCAGGGACCTCAGAGATTCAGAACGCTGGTTTTGCATCTCGTCAGAAGGACGGCACCATTTTTACAGCACTATGTCCCTGTTACTGTACTGGGGTATAGGGATCTACACAAACCACAGGATGGGCTCCACTGTTGGCCACACTAACACCTCTTCCAATTGAGAATAAAGAGTCACAGTCACAGATTACTCAACTGGTTTGCTGAAACAAAATCTTGGTCTGGATTTTTACTTTTTGGACCTGGACTATCCACCTCTGCCCACGCATACATATGAAGGACAATTTTGACACTGATTCAGCCCATCATCCAGGTTCTAATCTGTGAGATGAAATCCAAACCAATAGATTCTTATTTATTAGAATATTAGAAATTAGAAATTCATCAGTTTTTCTGCATGGAAAAATTGAAGCCATTTGAATTGAAGGAGAATGAATTTTCTCCTCCCCTGAATGTTTTGGGGCATGTGCAGTAGCATTGTCGACAAGAAGTGCCTCATTTTCCCATGCTTTAGGATTCCCATAAAGCAGGGGTGATGAGTTATGACATCTTCGGCGGGAGGAGGGCTAAATATAGAAATAGATTTGTTTGCTAGGCTAGAATAGCCCAGCGTGTAAAGGATAAAAAAATAAAAAAATCTGAAACACTAGCTGGATAACAAAACAAGGCTGATGCTGTTATTTTTGCCATTAAGCCCATGCTGAGATTATAATGCTTGTATCAAACACGGGGGAGCTGTTCTGTGTCTGCATTGGCTACCTGTATGTCATAGGCCCAGGTGTCTAACCAATCAGCCATCAGCAAAGGGTTTCAGTGCGGAAGTAATGATGACGCCATGTGCCAGATGGTGATTTTGAATGTAGAATGAGAGATCCTTGCAATGTGCTTGCTTGTGTATTACTGTGGGCCTGTCCGCAAATGTGTCCCTTTGATCACATCTAGGCCAGCACCACCATCAGCTGCGATTTATTATCCGGCTCCCAGTTCGCTTAAATGGCAAGCTGCGCTTCGCAATTTGTGTTTATTAGCTGCCGCTCCTGTTATCTAAATTACCGACCCCTGCGAACACAGCGCCTGTATTTACAGAAACATCATTAGGCAGCAAAAGCACACGAAATTGTACGGGATAAAAACGTGGCGGCTGAGGATGAGCGCATCCAAGGCAAACCATACGGATGAGAAAGGACACATCAGGCTGTAATCATTATTTCACAACGATGAGGCACCTAATTTCAGCACAGAAGCTCTCGAAAAGTGTCGACCCACCCACCACTCACAGACTATAGACTAAGCCACAAATAAAATTCTTTCATTCGTCTATACAGCCTGCTTCTCTCACATCCTCTGAAGCTCTTGCTGGATGGCAGAGCACAATCCTGGACCCCCCCCAAAGCTAATCATGGTTTCCGCTGTGCACGGGGAAACTACAGTAAATAATTTACGATGGCAGCTATTCATCTGCTGAATGATCTCGATTCCCGTAGATGCAGCAGGCGTACACACACTCAGCTGACATCCCACCACTTCCCCTAGGGGGCCCTTACTTTCATGTACTCCCCAACCTTTCTTTAACGTGGCAGAGATCCCCGAGGCCCGACAGCCCAATGGAATAAACATCTACTTCACCATGCAAAGGCGGCGTCTTTACTATCCTTCATCAGCTCCTGAGGAGCGAATCAGGCCCATTTGTGCTATCCAGTGGTTTTCCTTACATGTCTTCCTCACTGCATTTCAATGTAGTGAGCTTTTTAATTTTTTTTGCAGTAAAGGTATTTCCGTACATCACAATTAGGGATGAGAAAATTACAAAAACAGAAATAATCTTTTTACCATAAAGTCTCTAGTTTAGCATCTTGCATCTGCATATCAAAGATAAGCGGTGATTTTGGAGATTACCTAATTATAAAGGTTATCTCCTTTTTTCATGGGGAATTAATTTATTCATAATTAATTTTGCTAGGTTTAAAAATGACTCCTTTGAGACAGCGACTGACTTTATTTTTTGACAGTACACAGGACCTCATCTGTCATCACTAGTGTCATTTATAGTGATCAGCTCCATTTAACACAACCTTAAATAATTTTTCAGATTATTCTTTCAGTTTTTTTGAGGAATGGTGTCCAGACTTCATTTAATCACTGTAAAGACTTTGGTTCAAATAGCAAGAGGAATTCAGAATTTGACATGTGCATCATTTCACTGCCTACTTAGCTACATGCTCAACAACCAGCAACCCATCCAGGAAGTCACAGGATGTCAGTTTCAAGATTTAAGATCTTTATTGGCCATCTGCAACAGATGCATTGGAATGCTTGCTTGTTTAGCCACACTCAGTTGAGACAAAACGAAATGGAACACATCAGCGAGAACAATCTGCTTCATATTTAACGCCACAGCACCAGAGGGCACCGAATGTTTTTGATGCAGCAGATCCACATACAGAGCGCAAATAAACGTATGTCACTCTCAAACGAATTTGCAATTTCTATCCATGAACTGCAGGCTGTCTGTACATCTTTATAACCTCAAGGTGACTGGTCACATAAATGTGGATAACGCCACACACTTAAGGGAGTCTTCCTTCAAAGGAATTCATGATTGCAAAGCCTTTATTTTTTACTTTGGAATGTTGCTGAGCACTAATTACACTAGAGACAGTGTAGCCAATCGTGGACAGCGGATGGGGTCAGAACTACTGAAAAAGTGCACCGAAATTCACGGTAATCTCAGCTCATATGACATCGTTTGCTAAAATGCTTTCATTAGAAATACGTGGCCACCTTAATAGTGCTGTAAAGTGCAGGTGTCACGGATGTCTCATGGGAAATGTGCTTTTTTAGAAGCTGTTCTTGGATCTGGTAGTCAGTGTTCTGATGCGAAACCTCCTACCAGCCTGCGGGGGGGTGGGGGGTGCAGAGGTTGTGGCTGGGCTGACTAGATTCCTAATGTATGGGGGAGTGAACTGTATTACAGCAGCAGTTAAGGTGCAGCTGGTCAGTGGAGGGCAGTTCAGTCCCTGTGATTTTCCAGGTGGACAACACTCTGTGTGGCCTTGCTGCTGTAAACGGTGGCTCCACTGTGATATTGCTGATAAAACCACCCTCAGAGATGCGACAATAGAAAGTTATAAGTGTTAGGGTAGATGTGAGGTACTCCTTCCAGTGCTACATTTTCACGTAAAACCGTACAAACTTGCAAAAGCAGCACATAGACTTTGCTTCATACGATCAAAATGCAGATTGTCGTAATGTAGCTGGACTGGAACAGTTTATCGAGCAAGAGGAAGTTTTCACATTGTGAAGACAAAGTTGAAACTGTGTTCCTGGGTAAAGGATATGAGACACTTTAGGTCAATTTAGCACCACAGAACGTACACCTCAAATAAAAATTTGGTTATCGCTTAAAAGATTTTCTTTGCCCAGCATGAAAACGCTGTTGGAAGTTTTATCGATCATTCAGTTGTCTAAATGAATTAGAAGGATCCACTTACATGGGAGATTAGCAACGTTTATACTTACAAAGAAAAAGATCAGATCACCTTTGAGGCCATAGCAACGGGTAGCATAGATAAAGAAATTGAGTAATTATGTTTCAGTGGTTTTTGTTCTCTGGGTGTCGCTTAGGAAGAAAAACAGAAAGCATGACAAAGAACGCGGGACCGCAGGGGTCCAGCCGAGATGAAAATTGGCCCAAAGTGGAGCACCATCATCTGTGGGGCCTCAGCCGCACCGCCTCCCCTCCCCCGCCCACACGCCGGTGACATGTTACATCTATGACCGGCTTCATATAGCAGAAACTTAAAAGCCCAGGCCACTGATCTCAGCAGGAACCTCTGACCACTTCACAATAGAGAGCCCCAGGTGCCTTAAAAAAAAAAAAACTTGGGGTGGTCATTAAATTTGGCTCATGATCTTTGTTGAGCTTCGAAGTCGGTGCAATCAAAGAGCCTCTTCTGAGTGCTCAGCTCGGTTCAGTGCTGCGTTGGGGATCCAAGGCACTTCTGAGAGGTATTTTCCTAACAAGTGTGTGCTTCCCTGTCTGAGGTAGGGGCAGAATAAAGGATGGACACCTCAACAGAGAGTATCCGGTAACGTTTATGAATGCTGGACTTGTCAAGGTCAGCATAGGAGGAATACATCTGAATTTCTGAAACGTCTTCCTGTTTCTGTATAACCTGCTTAAGAAATATTCCTAATGTAGTGTAACATGGCGAATGTATGGAGAATTTAAACACTGCAGGCGTTAGACATTTAGTTAGTTAAAAGTGGTTATAATATAGCGTAACCAGGTTTTTCAATGAATGAGATATCTTAACTAGTAGTACATAAATCCTGCTGGAGTATCTGCTAACCACTTGTCCAGTATATAAATTGTGGTAATGGTAATGGTGGAGGTGGTGGGGGTATCCAAGAAAGTATGGGGCACAAGGTAGTGGAACACTCTGGAAGGATATATGATGCATTCAGTATCTCTAGATGAAGAAAGACGTACGAACAATTTTGTCTGAAATCAATTCTGTAACTCCAGGAATAATTTTAGTTGGCCATTCTGAGAACCTCACTCATCTGGAGCACAGATGCATGCTTATGTTCCCCTCTCCTTCTATTCCTGCTTGTGGTGAAAATGTCATGTCATGGTCCTACACGGCATGGGCAGCTGGGGGCAACCACGGAGCATCAGCCGCCTCTCTCGCTCCTGCTCACATCTGGTACCCCAGCTAAATTTAAACCGGGCGTACACACACACACACACACACACACACACACATACACACACACACACACACACACACACACACACAGACAGACACAGACACAGACAGACAGGCAGACAGACAGACAGACACACACACACAATGCTCCTCTCAGGAAACTACATCTGTTTTTGTCAGTTTTATAAAAAAATACAACTTTACATTTAGAGGAAATTTATCTAATCAGTCTTATTTTTTAATTCTAATTTTTACAATGGTATCAATTGCAATAATATTTATTTATATCTCATGGACGCATAAAAATGAGTTACTGCCAGATAAATTTATCCATCTATCCATCCATCCATCCATCCCCGTACTTGCTTATTCACTACTGGGTCACCATGAGCCAGAAGCCCCTCCCAGGAAGTACGGGGCATGAGGTAGGGGACTCCCTGGATGGGATGCCAGGCCCTCACATAATTAATGCCTCAGAATTTAATTAAAGAAAGAAACACATTTGGAGTTCTGCTCCTCTATTATCATAAGATTAGTGAGAAACACCTTTACAGTGACATGAACCCAAGCAGATTGCTGAATGGGCGCATTCACTTTGATGCTGCACCGAGTGGCCAGGCATTTAATGCGCTCCAGAAACAGGTTCAGAAGCTGCACGTGATGGATGAGGGTCCTTGTTACCTGACAAGCTTGTTTGTCCTTGCGACTTCACAGCGGTGAGCTAATATGGCTCCCAGAAGCATATGGCCAGAGAGCATCCAGAGATGGCCGGGCTGTTTCAGTTGGACAGGGCCCTGAAATTGCCCTCCGTCTCACCGCCTGCCCGCGTGAGCTGCAAGCCGCTGTGAACCACTCTCCTCTACAGGCGGACCGTTATGGCCTTCACCGGATTGTCATGCCGGAGCCCGCGAGATGCTCGGGGCTGAGTGGGAAGCTGTTTTGCTCAGGTTGAGCATCCGCTCCCCCTGGCTACTACAAATCACATTTTTTACGCACAAAGGACATAACCCCGCACATCTCCCCTCACAGTGTGCATATCCCTTGTGATTTAACCTGAGCCCCCCCCCCCGCCATGATTTCATCATCCTGTGTATCTCCCTCTGCTGTAGTCCCAGAGACGGCCATAAGGGTGGTTTGTCCTGCTTTAAGATGCTGGCTCCCCATTCTTTTGAAAGATATAACATCAGTTACTGTATAAGGCCTCACATGTTCTTCAAGAACAGCATATTAAGAGAGGAAGTATTTATCTTTCCCAGGGACACTGTCTTAATCTGCTTCTACAATCTGTAGCGATGTAAAGTAAATATCATTTATTTTATGCAGCTTTAGTGTATTCAAAATCTATGTTTCCTTGGATATAATACAGACTCTCATGGACTGAACCTCAAAGGTATAATAAGATTGGAGCAAGAATCCTCCCTCTACCACTTACCACTGCCACCGCCCACTCGCTCCCTTTGCCATCCTGCCTTCCTCCCGCACTAATCTGATTACCACCCCTCCCCCATCCCCGTCCCCCCAACCCAAACATTAGGGAGATGAGTCCATTCCTCACCTTGGAGTTGCCCCTGACCGCAACCAGGGGCCAGCTGTGCCACCATGCTGAACTGGAACATTTACTGGTCCTGTGGCAGGATTAATCTATGACATCATCTTTGTCAGGATATATGGGGACACTGATTGGTGGGAAGTAGACAGAAGGCATGTGATGATGTGGCCCATGCTCAGCCAATGGCAGAGAGAGGCAGTATGGTGAATACAATCAGAGTGTTGGGGATGGGAGCTGAAGGGACAGACCCTTATATATGCTACGCCCTCTACGCCTGGAAAGGAGCTATTCTCTCTCATGCACAATTCACATAAGTAACCCTCAGTATTACTTGTGACATTGAATCAATATGACATTGACGGTCTCCTCTACATCTATGCCTTTCTGTGCCTAAAGACATATTTTAGCCTCTGATTTACACAATATACACATCAGTGAAAAGAGACTAGAGAACATTAAAAATATACTAGTTAATGAATTCTAGGAAAGACACGGCAGGCGACAATGAGCATGTGGAATGGGACAAAAGTGAACAAGTATAATAGCTTACAATGAACAAGTAAATAATTTTAAACCATTAATTAAAGATAGCTTGACATCTCAGATTACCCTCTCTTGTTTTGCTGTTTAGTTCTTACTCTGCAGGTACTAAACATAGTTCATTAGACCCATTCAAAACACGTCTCCTGCCGTCAGAGACTTTCACACTGGCAGTATAGAGGAGTTTACAAGGTAGACTGAGAGAGCCTTGCTAAGGCTGCTATACATATGTTTTTAGTATAATAACAAATAACTATTGTAATAGATGGAAGGTTCCAGAGATTTATAAATGATCTGCATTAACTTAATATCAAGCAAATTGGATTATTTTATGATGCTGTTGTTCTGTTCTTTACATATTTTTTTATATTTAAAATTTGTCAATAGCACCTTTTCCTGCTCTATTTTGAAGTCAGCTGTCCAGAATTGAATTAACATTCATTTAGAGGCAGAGGATTTCTGTGCCATGATTAATTCTTATGCATGAAATATGCAAGGACAGCTGTTTCAGCAGTGTTTCTCAATGATTGCATTTTAGAAATTACAATCAAATTTAAATATCTAAAACAGCATATGCCACCAATAAACAGAAATCTCTTTATTGTGAGTTAATTCCATTTAATGGACTTCAATTAGCAAAAGACTGGTTCTATTAAAATGAATCAGTTAACAATTAAACGACAAATATTTGACCGCGATAAAAATTATATAAACATTAACTATAGACTTTATCTGATCCTACATCTGAATTAATTGAGAATATAATTTAAAATAATAGCATAAAAATAATACAATTTAACAATAGTTAATAATTATTACTACTCCCCCTTATTATTATTATTAGTATTATTTTTAATAGTAGCAATATTATTAGCATTATTATCATTGAATGTTGGCCCCTGTTACAAGCATTGTAATGGTGCTGAATGGTACCTGACTTTCAGGGGAATACAATAGCCTGATGAAGAGTTAGGGGCTACTTTTGGTCTGTGTGGGACAGTGGGTTACTGTGAAGTGGCTTAGCAGGCAGCTCTGTCACCTCACGCTGGCATGTTCTGGAGACTGAATCACTTTAAGTCACCATTTAGTGCATGAATGTGTGCTGGCGTGAGATCCAGGCCATGAACTGAGCTCATCCACGGCCTTAACCTGCCTAAAGCTTCTAGGCCAAGTTCCTAATCACTGTTATCCGCTGGACATGAGATTACTGCAGCTACGTGGATGGGTAAATATCGAGTCCATGAACTCTCCTTAACATACAGCAATATGTTCATGATCTCTGGACAAAAGCACACAGATATTTCAGAGCACCCCGATTCGATGAACCCAGGAACCAGGCAATGTCAGTTTTAACCTCTCGGAGCTATACAGCACAGTATCATTTAGTATGGCAGGGTACTAGCATGTCACTGGATGGAATCACTTTAGGAATCAGTAGACTTGGATATTAACTTTTTCCAATGTATCTTGTATTTTGTGAATAGTTTGTTATGCACATATGCACTTGCTATTCTCTATCCCGTTATTATAGATGGAGTTGTAATGTATCTCACACACACACACACACACACACACACACACACACACAGGTTTGTATTCATATCTTTATGGGGAGTGTCCATTCATTTCAAAGGGCAAAATCCTAATCCCAACAATGACAACCTAAACCCTCACTCAGCCCTAACCTTAACCTTATCAAATAACATACAGGACTTGTGACATTTTTAGTTTTTGATTGCAGTCACAGATTTTTATCAAATTTACTTTCCCCTTGGGGGAACCAAATTGAGCACACTTGGGTGATTAGATCACATTGTGGGGAAATCTGGTCCCCACAATGTAATCATTAGAAAAACACTTGCACACACACACACACAAGGTTTTATTTTATTTTATTTTAGTTAAGGAAAATTTATCATTTCAAGTGGGTCCATCCATCCATCCATCCATCCATCCATCCATCCATGCACCAACCGTTTATCCTGATCTGGGGCGCATGGAGTACACAGGGCACAAAGCTTCAATGTAAAAGGAGTTCAATTAATAATTGTGCTCAATTCATTTTTTGCATTTGAAAATGCAGTCAACAAGTATCTGTCCCTACACTGCCCTTTCACCTCCTCAGAACAAGTGAAATAAAAACGCTTTGAGCAGAAAGCGGTGAAAAAGGCTTTAATTCCGCTGCATGATGGGAAGCCGCTTGCAGATATCTCTCTCTCGCTGGAGCTATTTGTGATTTGCAAGCCCGCCCGCTGGATCGCAAATACCAATAAGTGTTTATCTAACGCACAATCTTCCATGCGGGGAGTTTTCAAACGGAGCCCAGAGGTATTATTCATCTTGGGCACAGAGGTGGGGACAGAAATTGAAAAGAAATGTTTTTCATGGAGATATCTATTTTTTTATTTATTTTAACACCTCCCATCCCTAGCCAGAAACATTTCAAGCGCCATTAGTTTTACAAATTGAGTCGCAGGCACTTTGAAGTCTGTGTCAGATTTGTGCCCTAACTATTTATCAATTTATCACGACTGAGTAGCAAGTCTAAGACCACAGGTATAATCTGGAGGTTATACCATCCAGCACAATATTGACTGTATTTCAGTTAAGTGATCTTATTTAAAAAAAAACCTGTACACTGTTATTACTTTACTTTATGTAGATTGTGTTTTCCCCCGCTATATTTTGGGATTGATTATTAAATGTGTTGAGCCTCTGGTCAGAGAAACATTTCAGCCACAAAAAAATAACAATGAATGATCACTGAAATGGATACAAATCCTGCTGGTCTTTAATGTGAATGTGTTTCTTGTAGTACCTACATCTTACATGCAGTTGCCCTCAGAGCAGACATTATCAATAGACTTTATAAAGAATGAACAAAAAAAACTGTATTAATAAAAATCCATCCATCCATCCATCCATCCATCGACCCATCTGTTTACCCTGATGGCAGAGAGCACAATGCAGGTGTTCACCCTGGATGGGATGTCAGTCCATTGCAGAACAGACACACTCACACATACACACACACACATATATACAAGCATACACAATCATACACAATGGCCAATTAGACATGCCATTTGGCCTAACTGCATGCCTTTGGACTGCTGGAGGAAACTCATGTGAAACATGCCAATCCCTTCTACCACGGCCACTTGCACCCCAAATCAGCCACTGAATTTTTGTTTCAATCCACAGCATAAACCCAGACCCTGCATTCATTAAATAGTGGCATTTTTGTTCATAATGAAATGCTTGCATTGGCGTTTGAAATGTGTCCCACCCTGAAAAGTGCACAGAGAACAGCAGAAACGGTGAGCGAGGTCTGTGCGGACCAGCACACAAACGCCTTTCTCTCTTTCTCAGGGCTGCTGGTTAGATCAGGGCATTTTGTGTACTTTTTTAAAATAAGTGCTACAAAGGACTCTGCTTTAAGTGTAGACTGAAAGGCAACACAAAAGTCTCAAAGCCACTGCTGCCCTACACTTGGTTCCTCTGAGCTTATTCTAAATAAATCATTAAACCTGTCACAAAGTCTTGCAGCCATTATTATTCAGTGCAAATTGCAGACATCGGTGCATTTAAAAGACTTTACAGATGACATTTTATGGGAATCACTGTTGCAATTTGTCAAGCAACATATTTATATCAAATATGTATTTATCTATCTTTAGAGAGAGGTATGGACTAGTCTTACATAATGTACATGGCATGGACCACCAGTTCTTTGATCTCAGCTGGAGATATGCACGTCCCACAAAAGATATTGGAAGGCAGAACGACATTAAAAGGGTATGTTTGGGGCAGCTGCAGGCGCTGGGGGCTAAAGCACTTGACTGGAGCGGGCAGCGGTTCCCATGCCCAGATTTGACATTAGGGCTGGCTGGGCACCTGGCTCTGTATGTCTCAGCGCAGCTTAGAGCTGATAGGAGGGTCTGCTGGACATGTGCACATGTTTTCTTCGTGATGTTTTTGGCACAGATGGTTTATGGCTGTGACAACTGCCTGTTCTGGAAACGTGAATATAATTTCCAAGTGTTAGTATGGGTGTAGCACAGTCCGGTCCTTTGTTCCTAACAAAGGCAGGGATGGCAGAATACAGTATTGTGCTCCCAGCTCTATTGACAAGCTTTCCACCTCAGCGCTACATGTACCTGCCAACTGGAGCTAAACTAGCTAAACTTGGGTATCTTCAGCAAGCACTCCCCACCCTCAAGAAATTAGCAAAATTATAAAGCACGAAGGTGATTAAAAATGTACAACTGACTTGCAAGAACTGCTACTGCAGAACTTTACAGCAGAGATGCTAAACAGAAATTCAACAGTAATTAGGCAGTGATTTGCATAATGGGCCCCACAGACTCAGAGAGGAAAGTGGAGTCACTCACATGCACACACCTTCACTGCAGAAAGACAGGAGGAAATGTATACGTGCACAAGGGCCCAGTTCTGAATTTATCAAATGTGGAAAGCTACTGTGTGTCAATACGAAAAAAGTGCAGTCTATTAAGCTCTTCTAGGCAGCTGTTGCACGAAACATTAAGCATATATTAAACATAACCAATGAATGTCTTCTTAGAATAATGATATGATTTGACATAAAAATTCCACTTTTACCACAGAGATATGTTAGCTATGTCGAATTTTACCCATGTTAATCGTCAGATTTGTTCAACTTTTGTTGTAGATGCCAACTTTGTCAACCGTAATGGATAACAATAAATAAAGCTATCAATTCTCAAGGCTGCCTAATTATGAAAATAGAAAACAAAGTAATAAGATCCCAGTTGTAACAAGTGAAATGTTTTATATTGTAGAGAAATGTGGAAAATTTAGTCTAAATAGGAAATTTAATCTCCAAACAACAAATGGTAAGGGAATTTACAAATGGTGTACAATGGAGAAAGTTAACTAATTTTACAAATGAACAAGCTGTTGATGAAGGGAGTAAAGAACATCTTAGGACAAAGGAAAAATGGAAGATTTATTTATGAATTCTAAATTGCAATACATTGGAAAGCCCTTATAGTGATCATGTCTGTCTGGGTCAAATTGATCACTATATGCATATGATCATTATAACCAATTTTTTTCTTTTTATTTATGTCTCACTCAGATTACCATCTAATTGACATTTATATATTTATTACAAAAATATAAGGTAATAAAATGGACAGTATCTCTATTTACTCAATTTTATTGACTTTCAGAATACATTACAGCAGTTTGAAATGCTTTTCAAATTACAGTGCTGGACAAATTAAATTACTGAACTGTGTATAATTCAAATACGCTATAATACAGTACAATATTGTATATAAATATAGCTTATTGCATTTTAGCTGCTGCATCTTGGTGGCTCATTTTTGGCAGTTTATCATAAGCTGTAACGAGTCTATATTTGACATTGAGAGGCAATGACTTTCTTTTTCCTGTCATGTTTTCTGTGCAGGCAGCATTAGCCTCAAGTAGCTAGCCAGAATCAGACAGGTTACCGCAAGGCAAAGCAGGCTTATCAAAGTTAAGTAAAAAAAAATACCCGTTTAAATTTTTTCCATACATTGTCATGTATAAAATTACCCAAAATGAACACTGTAAGTGGACTACTTGATTACTATAAGTGAATTATTTAAACAGTATTTGTACAGGAATGATTCTGTCGCAAGCTTTTTGATCCATATAAGCAGTTGATCACTATAACCATGATCACTATAAGTGGTTTCCACTGTATTAGGAAACAAGTTGGATATAAATCTCTATGTAGGAGGACGTGGGGATCAGGACTTCACGGGTGGGAGCAGCAGCTTCAGGGTACGTCTTTTAAAAGGGATATTGTTATTTCCTGGATATATCAAAACACATCCACCATGTTTGGGTTGGCTCAGTGGGAAACACTGTTGCCTCACACCTCAAATCCGGTCCCCATTTCATGTGTGTGGAGTGTGTGCCTTTTTCTCATGGGATAAACTCCAGGCAACGCTGACCAGGATAAATAGTTAGAACCCTGCTGAAACAACAGCTTAAGCTCATTGACCAGCTTAAAGTAAATCTTCCATGATCGTTTAGCTGGTCATACCAGCTTATGATGGTTATTCTAACTGGTTTAGCAAATCATAACAGGATGACCAACTTGACAGGCCAGCCACACCAGCATGATTAACTGATGACCCACCCAGCTGAACCGTCAAAGAGCAGCAAGAGCTGGGACATGGCCATCTTAGACCAGGATAAACTGACTTTTAGCTGTCTTTTCAGCAAGGAAAATGGATGGATGGATTAAGATCAGACATATTTGGACATAGCTTATGCAACAAAAAGGTCCTCAATTGACAGCAAATTTTCTTTGCTATTACACTGATCAGATGTACGCAGGTCTCAGGGGTCTCCGTCCAATTTGTGTGGGACGCAGTACAACCGCAGTCCAATACTGTGCAGAAATAACTAATGCTAGCAATGCAGTCATCAGAGAGTTTGCTGTGTTGGGTGTGGTAGAAGCCAGGAATGTAACCATTCTTAACATTAATAATAATAATAGATACTCTATTGGCCCCATGGAGAAATTCTCCTGACACCTCCCCCACTTTGCTCTCTGTAGGTGAGAGCAAACTGGCCACAAAGGGCAGCCACCCATAGCAGCGTCCAAGGAGCTGGGGGTTAAGGGTCTTGCTCAAGGATGTGCCAAGAACTGGTTTGAACTGCCGACCTTCCGACCACATGTACACAGGCTTAGACCGCCGAGCCACACACTGCCCCCAAGAATGTATCTGCATTATGAAAATGCACAACCTACACTTCAACTTTTTTTAACTTAATGACATTGACTCCTTTTAATACAAAAGAAGAGAACTGGCTCCCCGACAATTTCTGGCATAAAATTTAAAAGGCTGTGGAAGACGTTTGTGCTCTACAGCCCATTCAAGAAAGCTCTGACAGATAGAGAAGCACTTTAGCGAAAAAAGCAACAATTCTAACCCTGTCAATAACAATGTCATTCTAACAACCGGCTCCTCACCAGACAATGGAGACAGACTTTTACTCACCTGATCAACAGACTTGTCACTGGCCCGGTGACAGCAGAGAACAGGAAACAGAAGCCCCCTGGGGTGAAAATCTCAGTCTGACACAGGAGCTAGAGCAAAGATGGCACATAAGTCATACATCACGGAAAGGACTTGCATATGCTGAAATCCCTTTTTATATGTCTTGAACATTCAGCATTCAAAATTAATAACTATCCATCTTCCAACCACTTATCCAGGAAAAGGTCACGGGGGGCCTGGAGCCTGTCTCAGGCAGCATGGGTTACAAGGCAGGGGAACATTCTGGAAGGGATTCCAGTTCATTGCAGGGCAGTTACTGAAACTATAATCACATTTAAATCAGTCACACCTTCTATCAGCAAAGTCCAATATCAATATCATACAAAAATGATCCATCCATCCATTTTCTGTAATCACTTATCCTATATTAGGTAACAGGGGCTCCAGAGCCTATGGGCACAGGGTGGGGAACAACCCAGGATGGGGCACCAACTCATCGCAGGGCACACGCACACACCATTCACTCACACATGCACACCTACAGGCAATTTGGTAACTCCAATTAACCTCAGCATGTTTTTGGACTATGGGGGGAAACCAGAGTATTTGGATAAAACCCAACGATGACACAGAGAGGACATGCAAACTCCACACACATGCAACCCAGGTCCCGAAGGTGTTAGGCGACAGTGCCAACCACTGCACCCCTATAAAAACAATCATGATGGCCAAATCAAACGCCAATGTTGCTTAGACGCAATCTTAAATTAAGAAACCTCAGTTTTATCTGTCTTGGGAACTTCTAGTCATTAGGATAATTGAAGCATTTTTACATGCCATTACAGCCATAATAATTTTCACCAGGGAGCCAAGTGCCATGAAAACCTCACAGCGTTTGGAAAGCATCACATGTCAACAGACTTGTCATGCATGGAATATTTTGCTTGAAATGATGTGAAGGGACTCAAGACCACTTACCAGGCGATATTAAGAACAAAATCAAGAAAACGAAGCCCATCGCCCCATAGTTGCACTGGGTTTAAATAGTTAAGCTAAGTACCCATATAGCACTCTCCCAGACTGATTGCTGCACTGAATTCCGGAGGCTGCTACAGGATCACATTTAGCAGCTCAGATGACTGCACCACCAGACTCTCCCCAGCAGCGTGCAGCACGGTGTGAATCAAACATGACAGTCTAGGGAGGGAGGGTCTGCCTCATTGTGTGCACACAATGGCGTGATGACTCCCGGGAAGTCCCCAGTGTGACAGCCATAGCTTTGCTGTGGCGTCCCACCGATGAGAATGGAGAGCTGCACTGAGGAGAAGGTATAATCTTTGCAGAATCTGCAGTTTGCAGTCTGAGCCCCATCCCAAATACATTTCACTTTTTAAATTTGAGAATATTGTTGAATATACTGCCCCAGAACCTGTACGGGGAGGTATCACACCATTTTTGTTTAAGTCAGCCTTAATTATTATTATCCATCTGGAATCGTAATACTTGATAATTGTGTTGGCCTTAGATTCTCTACCCATCCATCCTCCCTAACTGTCACATCTATCTGTCTGTCAGCATCTGGACCCAGAATCCAGTCCACAGTTTCCAGAGAGCCAGTTAATTAAATGCAACTAAAACGTTGCTGCTCTTTCATGGCTTTATCAAAGTATTGCAAGTTTCTCCATACTGAACTTTCTTCACATTGTCATTTCTGACTTCCTCTAAGTATCTGACTTCTTGCCTGTGCTTCATGACTTAGATTTACACCTAGCAATTTGGATTTGGTTTTCTCTCTGATCCTGTTACGACTTCTGTCGGTTTCCCCGGATTTTGATTCGTCGACCGTTTTGGCTCTGTTTTGGTTAATAAATGGACATGGGTCCAGCGCATTGACCCAGACCCAGTTCATCAAACTAACCACCAGTAAAGGGTCTCAGAATTTGCATATTTATTATTTATTAATATTTATTTATTTTTTTATAATTACTTAATTAATTCATTATTTGTTTTAGGGCAACGGTTATCCAAGGGTTTGGCAACTGGAGAAAAACGTTGCTTGGCAAGTCTTTGAAAAAGGAATAAATGGGACATCACGCTGTCACTTGTGACAGGCTGTCATTACTGTTATCATGGGCTGTTTTAGCCATAACAAGAAAGGGAGGCAGATATCATGTTGCGGCAGTGATGTATGCAGACAATGCAGATATTACTAAAGATTTCATGTTAGCCCACAGCATGACAGATTTGGATTTTGATGGATATGAAATGTCCTTTCATATTCATCCATGGTATTATAGTGCTCATTTTTATTGTGCTTGTTTTCCCCTTTGGGATTGCACTACAGCTCTCAAACAGGTCGGCCTGAAAGAAGCTGCTAAAAGCCGTTACTTATATTCATAACATAACGCTTAGATTATGAGATTAACTAGCTAAGTGATTCAATGAGCATTGCATGAAATGCTCTATTTTCTTAACTCAGTGCAGTGGTTGCCAGTTCCAGATGTCACAGCTTTAACCCAACAGTAAATGTCAAGAGAAAAACCTGTTGCTTCTTTGGTACTATTCTGCTGAACAATAAAATTATATGTTACGGAATAATTAAGTACACACATTGCTGTTGTACAACAAATTTAACTACCTCCCCATATTAACCCATATTAAATATGGTACCAGATTTTTAAGACATACTTAGTTCCCTGGTCTGCATACTAAAATTGCCCTTTTCCAGTTGATTTCCTGGCATGCTATTTGTTTGATGACTGTTTGTAGTTATTGTGACAGCTTTTAACCAATTATACCCATTCATTGCCTTATGCAGTTCTGTTTAAGTGCTGCTAAGTGGCACTAATATGAGTCCCTCCTATGGCGCGAACGAATGCCCAGCCTCTACCTGCTATCCCCTGTCGACATGCAGGTCAGACTTTGAAGCCACAGTTCGAGTTAACTGGCATTAGCAAAATGTGTTTCACAGATGGAGTAGTTGACGAATTTGTTCCCTGTGGTTCTGTAGAGACTGTTCTTTTATAAACATAGGAAAAAATTGTAAAAAGTGTAAAAGTCCGTAACCTCAATGCCTCTGAAAGCATACCATAGTTCTCAAAGAGAATGCAATAAATTGTTGATTAATTCAATTCGATTCATTTTTATATAGCGCCTTTCACAACACAGTTGCCCCAAAGCGCTTTACATGATATTGAGGGATAATGATTATGCTGTAACCTGTAATATATACTACTCCTGCACATACAGAACCACAGACACAGCACCGACCTGGCTGCCTGATCACTGCGTTATTAGTTAATGATTAATCCAAATTTTCCAACACTTATTAATTAGATGGAGGTACTACCCCCAACTGGCGGATAGTTAAAAGTGGAACAACAGATCTTGCTCACTTAATTACTTATGAGAGATAATTGATGTTTGATTTTTCCTAGCTAATCAAACTATAAATTATGAATTATTAAAATTATGAAAGGTTATTTCCTGCTGTGATAATCAACATACATATGAATTCTAAATACTGCTGAGGCTACCTAAAGAATCACTTTAATGTCTAGAGATCTTATTTTTTTTCTTGTTTTTATTATTATCCTTCATAAATTATATTAAAAAATGTTAAGATCTATAAATAAACAATACATTCACAATCATGGTACTATAATATCTACATACACTCACTGAGCACTTTTTTAGGAACACCTGTACACCTGCTTATTCATGCAATTATCTAATCAGCCAATCACGTGGCAGCATTGCAATGCATAAAATCATACAGCTACAGGTCAGAAGCTTCTCTTAATGTTCACAGCAAACACCAGAATGTCATAATTTTGATCGTGGCATGATTGTTGGTGCCAGATGGGCTGGTTTGAGAATTTCTGTAACTGCTGATCTCCTGGGATTTTCACATGCAACCATCTGAAGTTTACTCTCAAGAAAAATATTCAGTGAGTGGCAGTTCTCCGGACAGAAACGCTTTGTTGATGAGAGCGGTCAGAGGAGAATGGCCAGACTGGCCGAGGTGACAGAAAGGCTATGGTAATTCAGGTACCACTCTGTAGAACTGTGGTGAGTAGAAAAGCAACTCAGAATGCACAACGCATCAAACCCTGAGGCAGATGGGCTACAACAGCAAAAGACCTTGTTGGGTTCCTCTCCTGTCAGCCAAAAACAGAAAGCTGAGGCTGCAGTGGGCACAGGCTCACCCAAACTGGACAGTTGAAAACTGGAAAAATGTAGACTGTTATGATGAATCTCAATTTGTGCTGAGGCTCATAGGGTCAGAATTTTGTGTCAACAGCATGAATCCATGGACTGAACCTACCTTGTGTCAACAGTCCAGGTTGTAGGTGGTAGTGTAATGCTCTGGGTCCCATATATCTTGGCACACTTTGGGCCCGTTAATACCAATTGATCATCGCTTGAATACCACAGCCTACTTGAGTTTTGTTGCTGACCATGTGCATCCCATCATTGCCATAATTTACCCATCTTCTTATGGCCACTTGCAGCATGGTAATGCACTTCAGTAGCCTTTCCAGTAACCAGATCTGAATCTAATAAAACACCTTTGGAATGTGGTAGAATGGGAGATTCACAGTATGGATATGCAGTTGACAAATCACCAGAAATTGCATGATGCATTCCTGTCAGCATGGGAGAGAATCTCAAATATTTCCAACATCAAATCAATGCTATGAAGAATCGCGGCTGTTTTGAGAGCAAAGGGAGACACACAACTCCATAATGATCACTGTCATCATTGTAGTGATCACTGAGTGTATGTGTCCACACTGATGAGCCAAATCATTATGACCACACCCACGTGTCACGAACAATGTTGATCTTGTAAAAAGGATGCATGTTAAAGTCTGAGACATATTAAACGGTAAGCTAACATTTGGTACTCATAGATGATGTGTTGAATGTAGAAGCGGGCAGGGGTAAAGACTTAGATAAGAGTTGTATACTTATGGGCAAACACTAAGGCTTGTAGGGAGTTCACAGTCAGCCGTTTTGAGTAATTACTGAGAGTGGTCCGAGGAAGGAAAACCACTAACCACCAACAGGGTGATAGACGGGCAAGACTTGTTGATGCAAGATGTGAACAAAGGATATACAGTTTGGTACAAACCAACAGAAGGGCTACTATGGCACAAACCGCAGATAATTTTAATCATCGTTATGGGAGTGATATGTCACGGCACATAGTGCATTAAGCCCTGATGTGCTGGACAAACAAGTCCAATCCGCAGCTATGAGGCCCCACATGCAGCAGGGCTCAATTATTCACTTCATATGGGGGGGTCAGAGTGCTTTGACTCATCGGTGTGTATCTGCATCAGTTTTTCAAATACAAGAATAAAAAATATAATTTCAGTTGGTAATTATGTACGACTCATACCATATAAGTGCTTCACAGTTGATAGTGCATGTTTCAGACAGATTTAGATTCTCTCCCAACCTTCAAGCTATTTATGCTTTCAAAACACACATTAACCAATAAAAAAGTTCAGTTCAAAGCAATAAGCACATTATATAAATCCCGCCCCCCCGCCATCAAACGGCTTCTGAGCATTCTAAGACAACTTTAAATGCCTCCCTGCTTAATACTGCTTCAGGAACATTGATATGCTTATCAGTATCTGAGCTGTTCTTGGCCTTGATATTACACATGGGATGCTTGATAATTCATTTCATCAAATAACCCGTTTAATGCCATCGATAGGATGAATTCCCCAGTCCTTCCACCTCTTGAATTTGAAGCATAATCTACAGTAATATGAGCATTAGACAAGACTCTCTCAGTACATGGAGAAGCACGCGTCTTTGTCTGTATGAATGATTCCCTAATGCCCAGTGGAAGCTAAATCTTTTTTGTCAGGTTTAAATGTATTCCCAGCTGAATGATACCATTAGGATCTTGTGACCCCTGAGCCTAAAAACCTGGAATCGATTACCCTTGGCTTAAAGCCTACTACTTGCAGACAAGGACAGGAATTAAGTGAGGAATACAGTGAGGGGTGAGTATGGGATACAGTGTACCTGGTAAGTGCAGAGGCGACGAGGAGCATTGTCTGTTCCTGCTTGTATCACTTGATTTTAATCACATGTTCAGTTCCTGGGGGGAGAGAAGAGCAGCATAAATCTGTATACTTATTCTATCTTATATATAATATCTGTATCTATAAATATAAAAATTTTATATATACAGTGCTCAGCATAAATGAGTACACCACAACAGATTCATCAGAAAACCTTTAGTTTCCTTTCAGAATCAACATTTTCTATGGGATACTATACTACAAAATACTCCCACAAATGTG
>JAAGVU020000025.1:3203167-3213224 GCA_011763525.2 Mormyrus iriodes
AACTTCAGTCATGTGATTACTATGGATGCTCTTATCCAACGGCAATTGTTGATGCACTGATCTGATTGTGTGTCAGTCTGAACATGAACATTACTACATATCGGTGAATAAAAGCTAGTATTTTTAAAAAGGAAATCCCTATATCAATATTCAATTTTCTATACAACTTCTAACTGCTGGACAGGCTGCACTGGGCACAAGGCAGGGTACACAGTATATGGGATGTTGGTGCATTGTAAAATGCCTACAGCGGACATCACAACACATATGCAGTGGTTACGAAGTGTTTAATACCCTTAAGTTTGATGATCCAATGGTTTGAACTCAGAGCTACAAGTAGCATGGCAGGTTAAGAAAATGACCGTATACCCTCAGGTCCACAGAGTACATGTAGACAGTGACATTCCACCTGGACAGCTTCAACAAAATGTTCCTCAACTATAACCGAGAAATCCAAAGGATGCCACCAACCTGAGGGCATAATAATGGCAAATTGCACTTTAACTTATTGTGGCACTTTGTGCACATTTCAGCAACACCTTAAAGCCTTGAGGCAAGCAATGCCAAAGTTAACTTTACTGAGGATTTAGAAAACACCCCCCGCAACCCTATAAGCGAACCTATTGCAAAAGCTCACAATACATATTTATGCTATAAGTAGCTGGAATCTGAAAACAATCCAGAATGAGCCATGAGCAAATATTAACTGGGCATCTAATATCAGATTAAAGGGGCAGGAGTAGCCAGATCAGTCAGGTATTGGTCTATCGTAATATAAATTCAAACTTCAGAATTTGCAAAAACACTGCATACTTAGAAGAAAAATGATTTCCATGCAAGAAAAAGAAATGACATATTCATGTTTTTTTTTTTATTCAACAGAAATCTGTGGTAGACAAACCGATCCTGCCCCTAGTATCTAACAAAATAATACATATTTATCAGCTAAAGGTAAAAATCATTCTCTCATTCTAAATGTCCAGGAGCAATTTGGCTGAGTATATTTGTTCCTGGGGCAAAGAACAACTTATTCCAGTTGTGTAAGGACAGAAGACCTTCAAGACACAAGTTTACTGACCAAACTGCAAAAAATGTTCTTGGGATGGGAGTTAAAAATGAGGTCAAGACCATATTACTTCACATTTTTCCAGAATTTCACCAATTCACAAAAGTACGAAAGACAGATCTGTTAGTGTTTTAATGCATTTCATTTAAACTTCTTGTCACATTTCAAGTGTTAGAATAGAGCATCTCTGATGGACCTTTGGCAGCATCGTTTATTAGAGATGGAGATAAATTTTTCAGATTAGAAGCAGAAATGTAACAGGGTGAAATGCAGGTACATTAAAGCCACAGTACTGAAAAGAGGCCCCTTATTGTTCATGAGCCTCTTTCGTCTTTCAAGGTATTTGAAAAGTGTATCCTATTCTAATTAAATTTTCAGATCATAAGACAATTTAATGCAATTTTATTTTGCGTAACACCTTCAGTTATTGGGTGGTCTTCACGCATAACTGTCAAAGGGAATTCAGGATGAATTTTCAGATATGAGTCACAACACTCCTTTCAGTAATGTGATGTCATTAATACCACATCATAAAAGGCTTTCACAATTATGGTATATACTGTTTTACTCCAATTAACATGATGGTTTTATTATAGCATCTTTGTGTTTAATTTACTTTAAAATCCTTTGTTTCCATAAGCCCGCTACACTGTTTGTCATGCTGTTGTACATTTGATGAATAAACTTTGATTTAATTTGTTCTGCTCACTGCAGAAATGAGGCAAGCAAATTGCTTTCATACTTATCTGTACATCCACACAGATAGTTTTTGGAACCTGTATGGACTTCAGTGGTTAACCTACTATGCATTTGTGTACAGAGAGTTTGTATTCATCGTGTAAATATGTACTTTGTGCCAATCCGTTCATCCATCCATCCATCCATCCATCATTGTTTATCACAGTGCTTACAGAGGATCACAGCAGGCCCAACACCATTTCAAACACAGAGAGGGCACAAGGCAAGAAACACCCTGGACTGTAATCTGCTCCATTACAAGGCATGTTGACTTTCTTCATGAACCGCTGAAAAGCACATGCGGGTCACATTGTCTTAATGTGAAACGTCGCTCTCCCTGGAGCTCAGCGCTACAGTCAAAATTATAGCTGTTGGGTCCCAAGGACCAGCACTTTGTCTGAATATTAATTAAACTGATATGAGCTTTACATAGACATTGTACTGCAGTCTCCGACTATAAATGTTTAATGACACTAAGGCAAACAATACAGAAGCGAAATAGAACCTTATACAAGGAACACCTTCATGATGCATTTGTTTATGGCATTTCAGGTATGCAGACATGTCTTGCCTTTCTCTTCCGCCACATTCTAACCTGCTTATCTTTCACTTTGAATTGGGCCATAAAGCGTAAACTTGGACGTCAGATGTTTTTAATCTACATGTAATTATTTCCGGGCATGATTCTAATTTTCCACAATACTATGAAGGCAACTGAAATGTTCAAGTGTTCTTAATTGCTTGTTTGGCTTATTATGCAGTCAGATTATAACATATGGCTGTCAGCTCCAATCGGGTGCAGTCACATGTTAAATTCCTTGGAAAAAACAGACAAAGGTAATCTGTTTGTGAGATAACGCCAAGGGAAAGATCAAGTCTATGGAAAAAAACCCAGGGAGAAATGTAGCTTATGAGGTCTCTCAGTTGTTCCTAGTAGGTCAGAATCGAAGCTTTAACTACTTCTAAAGCAGGGCACCCATGATGCGTACACTGCTTTTGTTGTCAGTCTCATCGCCGTAATCCCCAAGTGTAGGAAATTACTGTAATCTCGCTCTGGCTCTGTAGCTGTTCGGAGACTGGGACCTTCATTATCCCGTCTGCTCTCTGGTGGCACCAAACGTATTTGCATGAGTCCTCATTTCACTCGTCACTGTTCCTCCTTGGTCTGCCAATCATCGCCCGCTGTCCCGGGATGAGCAGAGGTGGTACCCTTTGAGTAAAAGCAGGTGGCATGCGTATTCCGGGGAGGCCGGCACGTTTGGCTTTTCGTTTTTGCATTGCGGGAGCCCATGTGATGCTGCCCTCTGTTGAGTGGGATGACTGAATACTTCCCTGTGGGTGGGACAGGACAAATGGTGCTATTTCTGGTTTGGACTGCTGTTTGTTTTTATTTGGCATAGGTGTGCTCACGGCATGCCATCAAGTGCGAGTTATGAGCCTACGTATTCATTAAGTGACAGTGGTGCAAGTAATTTGCCAGTCTCTTTCTTCTGCAATAAAGTTACACCATATGCTCACAAGCAGAGAGGCCTCTTCCCATATCCTGGCATGATAATCTGTAATATTACGGACGTGGGGCATGGTGCAGGTGGGAAAAAGGTGGGGACGATCTACTTACAGTTCCGAGACAACATGGGTTTATTTAATACAAATACATTGATACAAATACATCAAAATAAAATGGATGACGAGGGGTCAGAAAACAAACAAGAAAATATAAGAAATTAACTAAACACCAAGAAACTTAACAACTAATGAACAGGCAAAGACTGGAAACCAGGAAACACAGGGAACAGACCTAGAAACTAAACAGCGCAACAACATGCAGCTACTTAGCACAATGGCAGACTGGGGACAAGAACAAAGGCAGATACTTAAATACACTGACTTCACGGGGTTAACAAAAAGACAGTTTGGAACAGACAACTGACCAATCCCTGGGGAGCAGGACAACAGGCAGCAGACAGTCAACAATCACTAGGCACTGGAAAACAGACAATAGGTAGAACCAACAAACTTAATCTTGAAACCAAAAGACGTAACAGGCCAGCTAGGAGACAAAATCTAACCATTAGGAATATAACAAATACAAGTATTACATAATCACAAAAGGTACAAAGCAAAACCCAAAACAGAACACAAACCAGGAATTACGAATTATTAATAAGAAACCAAAAAGACCCAGGTGGAACATAATAAATGTAAGGGGAAACACTAATGACAAGAGACTGTGCAAGCCAGCCTCAAACCCACACTCAGTGGGCACTCGATCTCTGATCCACATGCTCAGCCCACTGAGCTACATGGCAGTCTGGGGACAAAGGGAAACCCACTAGGGGCTTAAGGGGCAAGTGACAGGGAGGAGGACAGGATGGCCAGCAACACCTGCTGGCCAAATGGGGAGGAGACATGAAGGGAAGGGTCGGACAGTACAGACCCTGACAGATGAATACATTACAAATGACATGCTGCATTATATTTTGGTGCCACCACTTGTAAAATCAGTACTTAAGTTAATCCATTTTAAATGTTTCAAATTATTTGCCCATTAATTTTTAGAATTCCTTATGTGGTTCCATAGTTTTTTTGCTCCAAATATGGAAAGAAGCAGTACGCATGGATACAGCAGTAAAGCTTAAAGGATAAGATCAGATGACACTGTCACACTAATACAATATTAGCAGGATCATGTTTTATTAGTTGTGGCACAGACCTTGCTTATTTGGGAGAATGCAAAATGAAAGTGGGATTTCACTGCCCTGAGAGCTACATTTTTATTAATATTCGCTCGGAAGGGCATTTGTTTACATGAGCATAGTCCAACAGGACTGTTTGTTACAGGCACATTTGCATAGAGGTTGAATCCTGCCTAAGGATTCCCTCAATAGATCAAGTACACTGAGTCATTTATAAAAACTTAGAAGAGTTGGGATCAAATCCAGTCAACAGCTTGAAGTTTCCACCGAAGGCCATTTTTTGGGCCTTCGCTGGCACGGCTGTAAGGGCGATTCATGCGACAATAAAACATGCGGCCTCCATTGGGCTTCCTTCCTTCGCCCACAGGAGGTGCTGCCAAATTAGAGCATCCCGTGGCTGGGAAGCAATGCCAGTTTCGAAGCCTTTAATAGCTGCTGGATTGATTTAGGAGCAGATGGTTTCCATTCTGATGTTAACAATGTCCAGGCCAGATACCTTCTCACAGCACCTGGCGAGTCGGTGCAGGAGCCAGGGGCAAGGACAGGAGCCACTTCTCTCCATCATTTCCAGAATCATCCCATGACAGAGAGGAAAATAAAGACCCAGGTAGGCACTCTACTTAAAGAGTTACAGGTACATTTTGAAATAGGGGGAAAAAATGGCAAGGTAAGAATAAAGCATCCCTTATAGGATTGAGCTTTAATATTAATTATTGCACGGTTCTCTCCAGAAGGCTTCTCTTGGTCCCCTGTCACATAAAATATATGGTTTATAGCCCTGATTCTGAGGGATTTATAAATATGCAAATATGTCTATGTGGAGGCTGACTATCCTGCCTCTGGCAATAGTCGAACAGTAATAGAATTCTACGCCATACATTTTTTCTCCCTCGTTATTATTCGTCGTCAAAATTATTCCGTGGAGTAAAATCAAACTTTTTGCTTTTATCACTCTTTCTTCCCTAAGTAATCACGTTCCGCTTTGAAATTTGTTTTATGTTGCACATAAAAGTAGCCTGATCCCGCACGGGGTTCTACTTGGGTTCAAAGCCGTGCCCTGTCTCCGTACCTGTTGGCATGGCACAAGACGTGCAGGGTACGAGACATGCTGAGTTGCTAAGCTTTCTTTGGAGACATGCCATGCCAGAACACATGTATCAAGATTCATATGAGCCCCAGTGTTTATATGATGTATTCGGGGGCGATGTTGCTCAGTTGTTTTAAAGACACAGACCTGCCAAACACTCATACATATTTTATTAGAAGTTTTAATTTCATAATAGGTATGTTCCGGGGTACAGTACAGCCCCACCCCTCCAGGGCTGTAAGTGTGATTTCCTGGCTCTGTGTACGTCCAGTTTACATGATCTGCCCATGTTTGACTGGGTTTCTTCTTGCAGCCGAAAGACATGCATTTAGATGAACTGGTGTCTCTAAATTGACCTTAGTGTGTGAGAGCACATGCACGGCTTGATAGAATAGGTTTCCAGCTTGCGGCAACCCTGTACTGGCAATGCAGTTATGGAAAACTAATGGAGATAGTAGTAGTGAGAACAGTAGTGCATACAGACATGCATCCAGCCCTGAGCTTGGCACCTAAACCAGGATGCACAGGGAACAAAGAAGGAGACACCCTTGGAGGTCTGTCGATCACATGGCTCTCAAGAGCAGCGCCATCTTGAATGTATTGGACATATTTTATAAATATCAGTGTTTAATTATGCTGATACCTACATTTTCCACACCAGGAGTAGGCAATCTTGTATGCAAAGGGCCAGTGTGTATGCAGGTTTTTGGGATAACCTTTAGGTCAGCTGTTCAAACCCAGGTGTGGGGACTCTTCAGCCAATCAGTCCTCTAATTAGTAATATAATTAGGCAGTTGCAGTGAAAACCTGCATGCACAGCAGCCCTTTCTGGAAAAGATTGCCTACCCCAGTTCTACACAAAGACATCATACTTTTAATTTTGTATAGCTCATGAACAAAAAATAGTCAAAGTTTTTCGAATCTCAATTTTAATATAGAAATGGACTAATGTAGTAGTCCAGCTTGAGCCAATTGCTAAAAAAATGGGAAACTTGAGAGTCAGTCAGACAGCTTATACATCTCAAACATTCACGACATGTTCACAGAGTAAAATTTATTTCATTAAGACCAATTTAAAAAATTAACATCTGACCCAAGATGGCGCACAGCATATTCAGTTTTGCATAATTTAAAATGAAATATTCCCTTGGTCCTGAGTTTCAAATAATTCCAAACATGCCTGTAGCAATGAGAGACTGAGTTTGTCACATGGAATAATACATACTCTTTGATTGAACAGGCTTTCTAGAATGCTGAACGGTCAACCAATTAAAGGAGGGATGACAGAATCGTAATGTTTTCTTTCATGGCGACTAACCTCAGCTGTGATTGGAGCTGAGGACAGTCAGGATTCCAATTGGGTTTCTAAATTCTGAAATTGGTGAACTGCCACATTTTCATCGCTTTCATGCTTTCACACTCAGACTCCATCCTTACTCTGCAACACTGGAAAAAAAGAACCTGTTTTGAAAAATATAAATAATTCATAAATTCTAACAGTATCAGTATGAGAAATGTGTAAAAATGTAAAGGTAGGTAGGGAAATAAATGCATGTTTAGGTGGCTTTTATTTAAGTTGAAAACTGAAACAAAAAAGAAGGTATTTTAGGATGAATGTTGTTTATGATATAATTATAGAGCACTGGGCAGTCTAAATTATTGGGAAAGTTCTGTGGTAAGCTGAAATATATGCAGTATATACATACAAGATTTATACTTCTATTTGCACATATAAAGATACACATATAAAGAAGTTGTATGATGTAATCATGCATATATATTATATAAATATAGATTTACAACAAATGTCCCTGTGCATTGTAATTCCTTTCCATCATTGTCAGTCTGTTACATATAAAGAGGTTGCCAGATGCAAAGACAAGGCAACATGTTCTGCCTTTACACTGAAATATGCATAAACTTGCCTCATTCTGGAGGGTAAATAATTGCTCTGAAACTCAAAGTCTCTTACCCCTCTTTCCATTTTTCACCACTTAACTGGATAGATAGTAATTTCACATGAGAATTAAGGAAGATTATGTGTTTAAACATCTTTTGTATGAAAGTTCCAGGGCATGGTCAAGATTTTGCACTACATTGGTTTGATGAGAAGACTCTGCTTCCAGCCAATAAGACCAGAATTCAGACCCCCCCCCTTCCCAGTTCAGCACCAAATTAATCTCTCTGCCTTTGGCTATGCCTCTGCCATGTAATCTAAGATTGGAAAATATGCTACTGGATATTGTAATTTGTTAAGCAAAGGGCATTAATTTATAGCCATGCTGGATTTAGGATAATTTTACAAAGGCTGCATTAATCCCTTTTATTAAGCCCCATGCTGCTGACTGGACACACACTGGATACATCCTTTGTAACAATTTGTGGATCAGCCTATAGTATTAATAAGAAGGAAAGTGATTTGGAATAAGAGGCTTGTCCATGTATTCCATCGCTGCGAGGGTCATTAGAAACACTAGACAATCTGTGACTATTGCACCACACCACAAGTATGGAGATTTAACATTTAATTTAAAAAGTTCTAGTTTGTGACACCATTAAAACTGAATAAGTCACAATTATTACACAGCTTTCAAGTAAGTAGTTAACGTGTGATGGTTATAATATAAAATAATACTAAAGTCAGAACTTTGCACAGTGAAATGCTTAACAAAAAGAAATCAATTTATATTCAATTTTTCTGTGCTGCATATAAAGTGTATATAATCTATTTGTGATTTAAGGGAGACACACAGAAGGTGTGGCTGGGCAATATGTACATTTCAGCGGAACGACTGGCGGGCAAAGCAGGCAGTCTGCAGGTATGAAGTGTGAGGATCACGATCTGTAGGTCCATGCCCCCCCCCCAACTGGGAAAGTTTCTGAAGGCTCGATTCATCAAGGCCCCGGCTTGCCTCACATATTTACAATGAAGCCACTGTCACACCTCACGTGGACGGTGGGGGGGGGGGGGCCTTGACAAGTTCATAAGCATTCATCTTGATGTCTTGCCGACCCATTCATGATATGACACACAGCTGCTGTGCACAAAAGGCAGGCAGACGTGAGAGGAGAGACAGGTGCCGGTCACGCCACGGGAAAGGCCAGGCACACACCGAATAATTACTCAACAAACGACTGCACTTTCTTGAATTAATGCATTTCCCAACATTGTATTTTTTTACTTTTCCCACAATCACTGCTATGTTGAAATCTAATTACAGTCTCCCCACTGACGCTCTTCTGCAGATTCCTGCTTCTTATAGTTTTCTGTGCTTTTACTTTCCCACCTAATTTTATTGTCTCTGACACTGGGACTGAGCTGGACCTTTGTTTGGTGTGAGACTGAAATGCAGACTTCTGGATGGCATTACGCTGCGTTGAGGTCTGTGAAGAAAAAAATTGCTGTTCTCAAGATATACAGACGCATCTGGCTCTCCCTTGACTTACGTTATTCGACTATGATGATTTAATAGCAATGCACATTCAGTAGTCAGCTTTGAATTCTGGTTTGCTTTGGGATCCTGATAAAAGTTCATCCATTAAGTCAAGTCAGCTTTCAAGTCATTATAGCAACGCGGTGGGCAGGCTGGGGAGAACAAGCAACAAAGGACAGGTGCAGGATACCTGCCCCATTTGCCTGAATGAATGAAAGTGCTCCCCCCTTTTCTGTGCATACCACTGAAAGGCTAAAATCGCCCACCCGCCCATATACTCACTACATGCACATTTGGGGTGCCCAGCCCTGCTCAAGTATCCCCAAAGGGATTTAAGTATCTTTACAGTCTTTATGTTTGGACAGGTGCTGTATGACAAGACACTGAAGTAAAGCCATATTTGTTTGATCAGTTTATTGTTTTTATTTTCTTTTTTTGTTGTTGTTGTGGAGAGTGTTTATAGCACACTCAAGGTATACAGGTCAGCAAAAGCTGGCCAAAACCTAGAGCAGAAAGAAGAGCTCGGACTTCATCTTAGCAACAGAAACAGCAGCAGCACAGGGGATATACATCCACCACCAGTAAAGGTGGAGTAAGGCACACTTTTGGGCATATTTTCATGTAGCTTGATGCCCCATTTAGCGGCTTCACTCCCCTGGAGTGAGTGGTGGGAGGGGCTGCTGTGTGTGTGATCTAATATGCTGAACTTGGCACAGAGCAGATCCCCAAAACGGCATGAGGCTCTCGCAGTGCACTGAGGCTTTCAGGTACACTGGCCCGGGCATGCGACATGTAACCCCTCAAAGTGACAACAAAAAAAAATCAATAAATAACTGAAATAAAAATATGTTTCAGAAGAAATACATTCCAAGGTATGACATTCCTTAGTTAAAGGGCATATATAAATAATATACATTCTTCACATGAGTTTCTTATAAATAATTCCTTGATATATATAGCACATTATACACTCACCTAAAGGATTATTAGGAACACCATACTAATACGGTGTTTGACCCCCTTTCGCCTTCAGAAC
>JAAGVU020000025.1:3221296-3238758 GCA_011763525.2 Mormyrus iriodes
AACAACTGGCTATCCCATTGGTGCACCCCCCCCTGCAATACCTCTGCGCCCCCTGTTTGGGAACCACTGTTCTAGCCAATGGTGTGCTGGGTTTGTGCCCCCCCCCTCCTGCCCCCGCCACACACAGACAGATACAGGTGATGGACAATGTCGCACATAGACTTCTGCAGTCTTTGCACAATAAGCTGGTCATGTGCAAATGCTTCTCTGTTATGAGGCTTTTACAAGAACTGAACCATACCGCAAACTGACAGTTTTCCATTGTAAAGTATGCAAGCCGTACCCAAACCGGACCCGCGTTGACATTGGCCTCCTTACTAGCAGGGCTGAAAGCATCACCAAACCGAGCTGGTTGCATCACTACCATCTGATTGGTCAAAATGCATGGAGATACTGGTGCTCTGCATCGATATGCATAGATTATCTGAAGGAAAAAGGGCGTACTCAATATATTATTCCTTATTAGTAGTTTCATATTGTTTCACATTGCGATGTATTGATGCATTCCCGATAACTCGGAACTTGAAAATATACGACCACCTACTTAAAGTACTATAAAACGGCTGAATGGAATGAATTCGAATTTATGCAAGCAAATGCTAATTCTGCTAGCATTCGATGCTAACATACTGTAGCACGGCGATTATCACAATCATGCTATCGCAAATTAGTACATGGTAAGTTATGATGTATACTTTATGAACAGTAAATAAGCATTGCTTCGGTTTTATGTCACAGTTGCTTTCCAAACCTGGCAACGTCTTGGAAACCGAAGTGGGAAACCGAAGCGAGCTGGAACCGCGCTGTAAGTAGTCTCTATTTGCAGTACGGCTTGGCTCCTGTATGCCTGTAGAGAAGCACCAATAGTTGCATTATGACCTCACTCATAGGACTGAGTAGTTATCTGCCTCTTATTTGTCTACTCCTTTGTAATACTCACAACATTTACATTATACTCATATTTATTGTTTTATAGACTGACTGTTTAATTGCGCTCAGCTTTTATCACCTAGATTTGTATTTCTGTTTTGTGTTCAATTTGTGTTTTTCCAGTGCTTGGAAGGATATGCAGAGTAAGATATTCATTGTATACTTTAACTGGCTTTTTACTGTGGATATGACAATTCATTCTTGAATGGATGCATCTTGAATGAATTACCGTAAAACATGTTAATTGGCGTTCTTTATGATAGGAACAGATTGTATGTAAACAGATGCAACTGTGCACGTAAATCAAATTCAGCATAGAAACAAAGTTCTGATTCCTGTCTGCTTGCTTTAAAACCAGTGTGAAATTAAATTTATCTTCAAAAACTCAACCTTGCCCCTACTCTTGGCATCCTGCAGCTGTCTCAGTGAGAATTACACCACATCACTTCTCAAGCCAGGAAAAAGATTCAATAATTATTCATGTTGTGCTATTATATGACTATGAATGAATGAAACAGACGCAATATATAAATGTCAGGCAAATCATCCACTCAAATTTTTAGGCACCATCCATAAAGTAAACTCTGCTAGGACGCTTACCCCCTTTTAGATAGCAAACACTATATAAATTTTACTTTAAATTGCTAAACTGTTTTTAGTAACTGAAAACTTCCTCTGTTTTCAGGAACTTGTCTTCACTTGTAGGAACACTAAACTCTTTTGAAATTTTAGTGATGCATCAGCAGATACTTATTCAGTATCCGACACTGACAGATTTAACTTGTCAGGTGGCCATGAGTCACACCCCGTCCTGGAGGCTCTCAAACTCCATGACCGTTCACATGAGGCATCTGGACAATCAGCTGTCTTTGGGTTTGAATCAAATGGTTGACCCAGTGGGTGCAGATGAACCCTGTTGTGTCTGAGCACACCTCTGCCTGAGTCTGCCTGGCTCCTGCTCTTGTTTCACCGACTCCTGCACCTGCTGTCCATTCCATTGTTAGCCAAACTTTCTGTCCTGGTTGCGGTTGGGGCAGAGGACAGGTGCGACAATGGCTGAATACTGATGAAATGTCCTGCCTTGTCAGCTCCCTTGAATTTCCTGAGTGAGCCTGACAGCTGTGGCACAGTAGAACAGAAATGCCTCCAGCTCAGTAATTGACCAACATATAACTATATGTTATAATGGAGTAGAATGGTAAGTCAGTACCATTTCACCTCGAACCCCTCCTTTTCTCAGCAGGCCTTTGACTGTGCCAACAGCACTCTCTGCCTCACTATTAGCCAGCCAGAAACAAGGGCTGCTCATCACATGGTCAGATTAGAAAGTGGAGGCAAAGGCTTTAAAAGTGTCTAAAGCAAATTGGGAACCATTTCCCCAAAACACAGTGTTTTGGAGATCTGGAGATGTTTCATTGCTGCAATCATGGTCTCAGAAGTGATGGACTTCAGTTTGGGCTACCTTAGTGTAATGGGAGAAATAACCCACTGTCGGTAAATATGTGTGATTGTGACATTCAAACAAATCGGTCGGCCAAGGTCTGTCAGGAGTGGGTCACAGTGGAGTTTTTCATGGAGTGGATACTCTTTACAGGTATTTACAAGTTCTCTGATGTGTTTAAGCAATCCAGGCCAGCACTATGTTTGCTGGGTGTGTGCTCTGCATTTTGTGATGCCCAGGTACCCCTGGTGAACTGCTGTTAGACCTTCTTATGAAAAGATGATGGTACAACCAGCCTTTGTCCGTTCAACAGCAGACGGTCCACAAGGTAAAGGCTGTCTTTATCGTGCCAATGGGGTTTCACCTCTAGTCCAATTTTAGCAAATTTGTTAGGCAGCCATGCAGATAGTAGTAGATCACTCGCTGCCATGTCTCGTCAGGATGCCGTGCATTAATTATCTGCTGCACATACATCTCTGGAGCCAGAATGGTAGCACATATTGCATTAACGAAAACTTCCACATCCCTCTCAATGTGAACTTCCTTTTGCAGAGCTCGTAAGAGAATGTCTACTGTAATGAGTAATTTCCCCTGACGTTGAACGTGAATCTGAGTGGATGTAGATGGAATGTCATTTCTCATAGTTTAGCCAGCCCTCCGTAGCCCAGCAGTGGAAGTTGAGTTTGTGGTTCGTCCTGAACTACAGTCTCAGCAGGTAAGAAGAGATTGGCACACCCAGGTGACAACTAATGCCTCTTTCTGTACGTGCACGTACCACTTCCCTACCTCTGTTAAGCTCTCAGAGATGTAAGTGACAGGTCTCTGGGAGTACTGAGCCAGGACATTAGGAGAACTTGGTTCATCTTCAAGCTGCGGGAAAGTTGGCAGTTGTTGTCCTCCAAAGCACTATTCATTCTTGTCACAGATTAGCCCCTAAAAGGTGTAGTAAATGCGGCCAGATGGGAAATTCTGCTAAGCAGTTGGCCATGCTGAGACACATTTTTTGGTTCTGGAATTTGCATAATGGTCCTAACCTCGCCAGGGTCTGGCTGAATACCTGTCACTGTTATCCTGTGTCCCACAAACAACATGCTGTCTCTTGCAAATTCACACTTTTCATTCGGCGAGAGGCCTTCCTTTTGCAGCTTCTGCAGGAACCAGGTGCAAACGGACATCATGATGCTCTTTTTCTTCGCCAAACACCAAGACGCAGAGCACTCCTTCGAGACTCTCCAACATCTGTGACATTTTGCCATGGGAAATGTTTAGGCGCTGAAGACATGCCAAATGGGAGCCTATTGAAGCAATATCTTCCGTAGAGGGCAATGAATGTTACATGTAACTCCTGGGCTAGAGGAATTTGCCAGAATCCAGAATTGGCATCAATAGCTTGGACACCTTTGGAGAGAGATGCTGTCCAATAAGAGCATGTCATTATCAGCCTGACTGCCTGGGTGGAGTGCTTTCGTGATGCTGCAAGCTTCCATGCAGTGGTGCTATTTATGGCACTTTTTGGCATCGTACCTCCTTAGCTGGACAGTCCTCCCACTGTTGCCTTTTTCCAACACCAAATATACTATGCCGTCTTACCTCTTTTACTACAGATTTATTCAGCTCTGTACCTTTCATTACCATTATCAGTGGCTTTCTCAGTTCCACCTCTCCGTTCTGGCTGTTGCCTTTTTGCAGTCTCCTTTGCCAGGCACACTAGATGGCTTTGGCTACGGTGTGGTCTGTTGCCATTCTGAAAGTTTCCTGCCCAGAATGCCCATCACAGTTCTGGCCCTAATAACCTCTTGGCAAAGTACACCAATCTGGTAATGTTCAGATAAGGTGTAAAAATGCTGATAAAATATTCAACATTTTCTCCCTATTCTTGTTTTCTCATATTGACTTTGCCCTTCTAGTATATGACACTGTTTTCCAACACAGTGTTGTACCAAAGCTTATAGCACCCTGTCACACTTTATATTATATTGGCAAGACACAATATATCATCTGTCTCATTGTTCACCTTGCCTAATAATAATGTGTTTAATTAGTAGGATCCTGAGGGTTCAAAACACCATGTTCACCTTATTCACCAATTTCTGGTGCATCAAAGCTGTCTGATGGTACAGTCTGAACCACTGTAGTAGCCATACTGCTCAGTACATTATGCTGTGATTCACTGTCACATAATTCCATGTTTATGACACCTCCCCAATTTGCATTGTACTAATCTGTGTTGGGGAACAAATTATTTACACTCACAGCTTGGGCTATTTTTATAGGGCATCCACATATCTGACTGTTATAAGCTACTCTCACACTCTGATCAAAAGTGACGTTCAGGTGTGCTGACATTCTGTGCCTCTGTGATACTTCATCAAAACTCTGGTAGCTCCTGAGCATCTTTCATTTTCAGAATCCCAGATGTATTTGAAGACGCAAATATTTCTGCATTGAAGTTAAAGTATGCTGTGTGGCAGAGGTCATCAGTACAGTAATCACTTTGGGGACACGTATGACCCCTATATGATCATCAATCTATCCATCCATCCATCCATCCATCCATTCATCATCCCTCTTTTAATTGCTTATCCTAGTCAAGTTAGTAAGGGGCCTAAAGCATATCCCAAATAGCACGGTGCTCAGGGTTACTAGTTCATCACATGCACAATCACACTCTATGTTCAGTTTAGCAATGCCAATTAGCTTGGACTGTAGGAGCATCGGCAAGTGTCTGGAGGAATCCCTTGTGACATGGGGAGAGCATGAAAACCCCCAATGCTGGAGCTGTGAGTGGCAATACTACCACTGCACAATTCTGTTGTCACTTTAAATAAGACAATGTATAAATTAAAGAAGCAACATTTGGATGTTTTCAGTGTTGTTAACTTCATGCACATATGGACCAAGTCCAAGTCGGTTATGATCAGATATTTTGAATGTTGTTTGGGCCAGATGAATTCTGACTACTATCTACTGTCTAGGTATCGACTAATAGTTAACAGCTCACACATGTGGCCGTAATCTGAGGATCATGTCAGAACCAACTGTCTGACAAAACAACACACATGATGCTAAATGGTATAAGCCGGCCATTTTCAGCCTCCATTTAGAAGCTGGCAACAGCTCATGTGGCACAAGTATTGGCGATTGATCCTGGGAATTAAGGAATTGTTCAGTAACGTCCCCAGCTTCCTGTTTAGTTTCCACAGAGCAGTACGAAACAAAACCACAGAGAGTCACATCATGTGGTATTTAGGTTTGCTTAATGGAGCTACTAAAGTTCTGGAGATGTTTCCATAATGATTTTATTCAACAGCTCGGACATATCATATTTATTGAGTGGTGCGTGTTATTGCAGTCTAAACGTACTGCATTAGCATGGCATGTTTTGTGGAATGAGACAGGATGGCAGAAGCGGCTGGACAGAATTTCCCTTTTATCATGGAAATTCAGTGATTTTGTCCAGTCAGCCGTTGCCCTGCTTACTCTGCGTCACTCATGCGGCTAAGTGCATTTGTATTTATGCATAACTATTAAAGAATCACATTTCTGATCGTTTCTGACACTATTTCCAACCCTTTAAACCGGTCCCAGGTTGGGGATGTGCTTTCAGATATGATAGGCTCATGAGGAGCTGTGTGACTGATGGCTCCTGCTTCCCATGCTTAAGGACCTGCGAGATTCTAGCATTTCAGGATGTGCAGAATGGCAAGATGCTCTGTCAGTTCACAGCAGGATTTGTAAGACATGGTGAAAGCTGAATGCTATTTGTTACATACAGTATCAGTGTCCAGCTGTTTTGCTGGGTTTTGCTGAAATTATAATCGGAAAAGTTACCACCTGTGATGTTTTATGATATAGTTTACATCCTGAGCTGTATTTCTATAGTGTGGTACTGAAGTGATTTGTATTCAAGTTTGATATTTTTGTAATGGATTGTGTTGTGTCTATGTGGCTTTCAACCACTTTGTAATGCAGTTGAAACATGTATTTTATTGGTTACTTGCTTTATTGGATTGCTTTATTACTCTCCTTATTGATGAATTGCTTTATTGGTATTGGTTAATTGTCTTATTGTATTGTATATTATATATAATATAGGTTATACTATATATATAAGTTGTATTATATGGCTGAAATGGCAAACAAACCTACTTGACTTGATTTTATTGATTAATTGCTATATTGATTAATTCCCTTATCATCAGGCCAGGAAGCAGTAACACTAATTCCTGGATTGAATGTATTTAAATAGTCATTGGGGGGGTTTCTTTAATTTTCGTTTAGTTTTGTTTATTTTTGTTTTATCTCTTCCACCTTTGCACTTTACATAAATGGCACACTTTGCATTGTTTTAGCGTCTGCGAGTGGTATGACATCCAGTTAACAGCCCACGTTGTAACACTGTGGGACATTGTTTCACCACCTAATCCATGTTAGGGAGGACAATTAAAGCTACTTCAGGTTTTACAAACTACTTTAAACCTGAAAGGCTCCTGTGCTTAGCTAAATAGTGTGCCCCCCCTTGTGCTTTGATCTGTTTCCTTGATTGAAAGACTCATCCAGCAGTTGCACATTAACATCGGTGACACATGCATGATTATAGGAGATTGACCAATCAGCACACAACAAGAACTCCAAATCCAGGTCCTTGTCATTAAAATATTAGTTTACAAACAATAAGAACTTGGAGCTTAAGTGAAATATAGGTTCTTTAAATTGAAATGGTAGTTTTCGAATCCTGTCCTAGCCCAAAATGTCCTCCCTGACATGGATTAGGTGGTAACCCTACTAGTACTGTAAGGGTTGGTATACCTGAAGCTGCTCACTACTCCCTGTGCCTTTTACTAATTCTAGCAGCTTAACTGTATCTAAATGCAACGGAAGGACTCAAGTCCAAGGTTGCATTAAAGGTCTTTTTTTTTTCATGAGAAATAATACATCATTTCGATAAAATGATAATTGATTTTAATAAAATTTTCTTTAAATGACCACCAGGCAAAACGCACTGAGTAACTGAAGCAGAGACAGGCAAATCTTTCGCATATCGGATGGAAAACGAATGAACATGACCATGGATTGTGATTCTAAATAATGGAGGGATAGGAATTAAAAAACAATGACGTCTGATATGAAATAAAACAACCCTTCAAATTATACTCAATTATGGAAGAATACAAACTCATCACTAGAGATAATACATATTAAATATCTATATGCAATATCCAAGTTTTGTTTACACCATGTTATATTTACAGATAATAATGCACTCATTCTTGAGAAAAAGCGTAAAAGTCTTATTTTGGGGGCAATTTTATTTTTCCTCTTCCATCATGCTGGGAAAATATATTTTAAAAGATCAAAGTTTTGGCTATTAAACTTTGTAATGGACCAGCGTCCCAGTGATTCCATTTTATCTTAAACGGCATATTTTTTTAGTTGCAGTTGAATTTTGTCAACCCCGTCAGTTACATAAAAATGCATAATATTATAATATAACACAAATTTATAACACAAATAACATACAGTAGGTGTACAACATAAATTTTATTGACAAATTCATTTTTGAAAAATCATTCTTAACATACTTTCAATGAATATAATTGAAAAAATCCATCCGATGGAGGTAACATCTCTGTGACGGAATTGACAGCCAATTGACAGAGTTGACATCATATCAAACACAAAATAGTACACAAACATCTAAAAAAACTTTGAAGCACACAGAATGCCATTTCAAACACAAATCTCATATTTTTGGTTGCTTCAGATTTTAACATAACTCTATTACCTTGAAAGCTTTAAAATATCTGATGGGGTTGACGTCTTATGGAGTTGACAGAATTATATATTGGATAATAGCAGCAAATTATATATTTTTTTATTTCACAGCATAGTCTTAGTGAATAGCCATTTTTTAAAAAGTTGTTAAGAGTTCTCTTAATGCTAATCAAAATATGCATTTTTAAACCATATTTTTATTTAGCTTTGATTTAGAAGGGCAACAGAGTTGACCTGTTATGGTTAAGACACATCTATTCAATATTATTTTTTGAATTTATCAAAAAAATAGAGAGCTGACCAGTGCTTGAGCTGTATTCCCCCCTTTTTTGAAATCAGGAAGTGAGGCAAGGGTCCTTATGATATAGCTGATCCTTTTATTCTTGATTAAATTATATTTTTGTTGAAATCTGGGAGAGCTGACAAAAATCTGGGACCCAACTTTAAAGGGGCAAAATTTCCATAAAAATATATTTTAAAACAAATGAATATAACAGTAAAATTTTACACCTATATTATGATTGTGTATTGTTAGTTTTAGATATTTAAGGCATTCAACACATTTTTTACATTTTTTGAAGTTGTGAATTATTATCTGGGATAAGGGTGTTTTCTGGTAAAGGGCAGGTTTAGAAGTTAAAAAAAACATAAAGCAGACCAACAATTATGTAAATCTTATTGATTTCATACATAACAATATTTTTCAAATAAAATTTCACAAAAAACATTTAAATTAGTATGTCGATATGTAATAATAATGTCTTTTTGGTAGGACGTGATTTGGCCCATTTCTGAAGAAGGGGTGAATGAATAAAAAATTTTTAGTCTTCCTAGAGCTGAGCTTCAATCACCTACACCAAGAGTAAACCACACTGTTTTAATAAACTCTGCAGTACAGCTGAGAAACACCCTGGGATTTCCAAGGCTAGAAACTGGCAAGATCTGTTCTTGGAGTAAGCAACTGGTTTCCCCTGAAAAATTGAACTATATGGAACTCAGTAATAAGTGTGAAAAGGAAACAAGAGAATGGGGTTTTTCAGGTGTAGCTTAAGAACGGACTTTTTTGCGTTGGCACAAGCGTTTAGTTCCTTACTGTTTCTTTGGATGATTATTTTTGCCGCACCGAGTGACACCGTGCCAAAGCGCATATCGCTCTTTCCTATACAGCATACATCTGTGCATTTCTTACTCTGTATACGGTTGAATAATTTGTACTATGCTGTAGCTAAGTTTTCATTTTCACAGTCATTGGCCCAGATTGTGATAAACGAAGTCCAATTCGCTATGTACTCCAATCTAACCCTTACTTGAGGACTTCAGGCCACCCATCATTGGATTTATGTTGAGGAAAAATGGCTCAATATTGATCGAAGAATGAACATATGAGTACAAATTCATTTATTAGTCCTTTGAGCATTTGTTGAATTTGAACAAAATGAAGAGGCATAGAATAATTTTAAAGAAAATGAACACAATCTTTTCATACTGTATAGTCACTGAAATGTCTTAGTATTTCATTTTCTTAATCAAATCATGCCCGTATCTTACTGATAAATCGATCGGCAGTTTACTCTGGATGTTTATCTCATTCGTTAATATGAGGTAAATTATACATAATAAAAAAAATCCCAGAAAAATTAAGCAGCAAACATAACTTTTAGATGTTTATCACAGTCGATTCCCTTTTCTTCATGAATGTATTTCATATGAAGGCATTATCTCACATTAATGGATTTAGCAGCTAATTAAGACTCAGTCTGAGGATCATTAGCATAATATTGTTGATAAAATGTAAAGATGCAGTAATCATGCTGAAGGAAGAATGAGAAAGGTAGAATTGGAGCACACAAATGGATTATTCCACTTGGCAGGCACAAATGAAACATTAACCCTCAATTTGGGGGGAAATGCTTGTTAGTGCAGGAATTTAATACTATATTCGCCCATCAATGGCTTTTGTTATTTGTAATTATAGTGCACTATCACTGTTTTTCCAGCTCAAGGAAGACTTTGTAAAGGGCTGCTATTTTCTAACTACCCGTTAATGTGAACAAAGGGACAATAATGGATATTTCCACTGAAAAGGCGAAGAAGATCTGGGGATTTGCAGAAATGTCTTTGTGTATGAATGTTGAATATTCATAGAACAGAAAGCAGTTCTATGAACAAAAACTTCCATACTTCCCAGACTCATGTACGCATTCTCAGAGTTACTGTTGACGACTGTCACTGATTCCATGTGGCTGAGGATGTTAATTCTCCTTTGTGTTCCTGTCCTGACATTGATACTGGGATGCAGGATAATGGGAAGGCAGCTGGAACCATATTAATGACTACTGACCATTAATATCTTGACTGGGTATACCTTAACATCCTAACATACCTTTGCAGCTTTGATATACATTAATAATATATTATAAGATAATATAATATTATGATATATGATAATATGATTATAACAAACATTACAATCTTATCATTTTTGTTATTACAGTTTATTAAAGCTGTTAAAGTATGTTATGATGTTAAGGTATAGTTATACACTTCTTATGAATGTTCAATGATCGCCTTATGAATGCATTATGAAGGTACACTGAATGTTCTGTGAATGCATTATAAAGGCGATATGAAGGTGCAGTTAATGTAAAGCATTACCGTTAATTGTAGCGTAATTTGTTTCTGTATGTGTATATATGTATGCACATATTGACGTATGTATGTATGTTCTTTATGTCATTACGGGGACTGCTAGTAAATTTCGTTACACTTGTGTAAACCACTTGCACAATGCCAAATAAAAATCCATTAATCCTTTGATTCAAAACAGGAACCTGGGAGATGGGTACATAAGGTAGTAGTAATGGTCCATATAATCTCTTAGGGCGTCTCATTTAAAAAGAAAAAATAAAACTTGTATTGATTGTGTTACTGTTTCTAGACGAGGCATTGTGAAACCCAACAAAGGAACTCTAAATACATCCCCTTCAACGGTGCAGTGAACAATGACAGTGGTGGCTGTGCTCTTACCCAATTTTTGTGGCTACTTTTAAGTACTAGAATTGCGCAACATTCTGAAGCTGTTATGTGTTAATATCTATGAAGCATGGCTTCGAAGGGTTATGTGAAAATTTCAAGTTTGTTATTGCTGAACACAAAATACACACACACACATATCTTAAAATCAGTTCTGTTATTTTTTTATTTTGTGTTTCATCTTAGAGTTATTGATAAAGATTAAATAGTGATTTCACACCGTTAATTATGCACTTCATTATTCTTACTATTCTAATATTTGTTTTGGGAGATACGTCAATCTTGCTTCCTTCTCAGTTACCGTTACCAAAAATAATAAACAAATCCACTGATTAACCGACACGGTGACCTTCTGTGATCAAAAATTCAGAGCATGATCCAAGACAAATCTGACACTAGTTTATCTTAAGTGTCCTCCAACTCAGAAAAGCTCTCAGAATGACCAGAGAGGCCATTTTCTCACTCCAAACAGTCCATTGTGTCAGAACTCGTAGAGAATACTTTGTCAGAAATGTTATTTTCTGCCTTTCGCAGAAATGTCACCCACATGTCAAATGTGGTCGCTGAGTGTATTATGTGTGAGTCAGTGCAGGTCATGGTGCCCGTTGGCCTTCACTATGCTTGGAAATGATGGCCTGCTGCACAGCCACGTTGAGTGGCTGCTCCACACCGTGGAGAATGTCTGGGGGTGGGGGTGGGCTGGGGGGCCACTGAGGTGGACTCTGTGCTGCCTGTCACGTCGCCTTTTCTACTGGATGATGAACCTGAATGATGATTCAGACCCCCCCAGAATGCTGAGCTCTGGTGTCTATCCGGAGCCATCCCCCCTCCCAGAAACTGCTGGAACTGCCCATTACATATTGACTTAATTCCTGTTACCAGTGCAGCAGCATATTAAATGACAGTCACTGCTTATTTGCCATGTAATGCAGGCTTCCTGACTTCACTTCAGCATACTCTGGGTCATTCCACTCACTAGTCCCTCACATAAGCATTTATTAATGTTTTATGTATAATATTATAACCAGGATTTTAAATTTTATTACATTTTTGTCATGAAATGGCCCTGCTACCTCACATTTGGGGTTGTGGGTTTGAATTCCACCTCCGCTCTGGATGTGTATAAGTTCTCACACTCTCTCTGAGCTGTACAGACTTCCTCAGGGTACTCCTATTTTCTGACACAGCCCAAAGACCAGCAGTTAGGCTATTTGGCATCTCAGTTGTGCATGATTGTGCATCTATTGTGCATGATAGTATGTTTAAGTATGTGTGTTTGTGCCCTGCAATGGAAGTACATCTAGTCCAGGGTGTGCCCCAGCCTGTCATACCCCCCCCCCCCCCCCCCCCCCCCCCCACCCCCATAACGCCATCGCGTTTGCTTTTCTTCTTTGTTTTTTTTTTTCAAAAAGTCCTCCCCTCCTTGTCGGCCCCCCCCCTCCCCCCCACCCCATGTCACCCTAATGAGTCATGGCTGTTGCTCGTTGCCATTGTTAATCATTGTACAAGAGTGCCTGCCTGTCTTGTCAGCCCCAGTCCAGTCACTGATGTCATGCCTCCTGTTGCCTGTGCCCAGCGCTGTTCTAGTCTTCCCGGATCTCCATCTGACGCTAGGCCTTCTCTTGTAATCTCCTTTGCGCCCATTAGGACCCCTCACAGTCCTGTTTTGTTTTCCCAGTTACCATTTATGTGGTGCCTAATGAAGCCCCTCTCCGTTCACCTTACCCCAGTCCCCGAGTCATTCCTTTCCGGGTCATGACACAGCCTTGTGCCCTGTGCTGCCTCGGATAGGCTCCAGGCCCTGTCAGAGACCGTGACCAAGATTAGAGGTTAGATGATGGTTGGATATTATCCAAGAGGGGGCAGAAGCGGTGACCGGATTGCCCAGCCCCATTCTAGCAAGTAATAGCAATTCACTCAAAGGTTACCAGAACATATCTTTCACTACAATCTCTCACCAGTCTCTGCAGCTCTGGATGCCGCTGTTGTTTTGAGCCTTCCATCTCGATGGACCAAGAGAGCACTGCTGGCCTGAAGCTGACCTCGTCCTCCCTATCATCAGAAGCTAAAGCTGTCATCAGTCACCTGGCCATCCCCCTTCTGCTGACATTCAGACCCTTTCAACCAGAAACGGCCGGATAAAGACATCTACGCTCTCTTCTCTAGCAGGTCTAGCTCCCTGTCCCTGTGATGGTTCCCTGCATTCTGCCCCATAAACCTTTGGAACACTGCAGTGCTTTATGGGTAACCCTGTACCTCTGCGGGGTGATGTACTGTCCCATTGTGAGAAAGGCGGGCTAGCCGTCAATCTCGGGAGGGGGTGTCAGCTGAAGGCAGTTATTCATATTATCCATGAACAATCCCCGGTTCCTCAGTCCTTGTGTGAATATATAATTATGCTCTCTGTTTTTATTTTGACAGTAATCTGTATTAGGATCTCATTTGTTTGTTTGTATATTTTCCTTGTTGCAATGGATAATATTTATGTTTGGTTGCCACATCATTTTTACATTCCCCATTTTCTGCTTGCCCTCCAGTGGGCCTTTGGAGCTTTGGCCCTGCCCCACGTCACATTCTCCAGTTCCCCGATCCGCCTGGGCGCTCCCACATGCCTCTTGCTCTGTCTGTGTCCTAATCAGCACCTCTCTTCCTGCTGGCCGTCTGGCACCTCTAAAACTACATGTGATAGGCCTTTCCAAGGTAGGACAAAGGGGAGCGGAGAAACCTGGGTCTGCTTTACTGGAGTTTTTACAAGAACAACTCAAATGACCTCAAAAAAACATGTTTTTGGAAGAAATTCTTACATAAGGTGCAGGCAAAAGTTTTTTGTGATGTAAAAATATACAACAGCATATAAAAGGTGTCTCTTATCGCTTAGCAGGCCAAAGCACCCACATTTCACATATTAAAACTTTGTCTCTTCTGGGAAATTTTCTGAGAATGTTATTTTGTTAACCCCCGTACAACCTATTAAGTATTCCTGTTAAAATGCACTCCTTAACTATAGTCAGCAATACAAACCTATGGTAGAAAAGGCGTGATAGTATTCGCTATATCGCCCTGTTTTCTTTAGCTGGCTACTAATAATTTATCCTTATCATTCTAACAATCAATGTGAGGGCCTGGCATCCCATCCAGGGAGTCCCCTACCTTATGCCTCATGTTCCCAGAGAGGGCCTTCTGGATGGTACTGGATAAGCAGCTACAGAAGATGAATGGATATGTTTAACAATGGAGTACTACATATGTGATCTATTATTTTCTTCAACTTACATCAGAATTTTCCATTAAGATCTCAAACAAATTAAGTGCGGTATTTTCAAAGGCCTTCACCCACATTTGCACATATTCACAGCACCTTGTTGCGAGATGCTCTTTCATGCAAAGGAATTCAGAATCTCCAGCTCAGCTTTTTTCCCCCAGCATATTCAAAGAGCAGCTGTGTGCTCTTCAGACATTGCGTTCTGCAATCCAGCTCCTCAGTGCTTTAATGTAAACTACATGCCTCAATAAGTGTCAGTATATTACAGCAGTATAAAACTTAATCATTTTCATTACCGGGCTTCATTCTGGTGAAGCAGGCGGGAATCGACGCCTCTGAAGGAATCTGCCCTAAAAACGGCACAGAAAACTATTCCCTATAAAATGGCACGTGAGTTAATGAGCTTTCTGCACCGCTTTCCATTGAAACGACGTGGCTGGGTTAGAGCACAAAGTTACGCAATGTAACCAAGAGCCACAGGATTGCTGGAAAATGTCAGGGAGCAGCGAAGATCACCAGGGGCAACTTTGTGGACTCCTTAATTCCGAGCCACTGGCGTGGCTTAATTCAGTGTGATGAACTCGGTGGAGTGGTGGCACACAGCGTAATCGTAAAGGATGATGCACAGAGTACCACTGACAGAGGTGGAGGAGTATTCATCTCCCCATAGCCCTGGAGGAGCTGTAATTTTGGATCAATGTCCTTTTACGGCTTAATCGCAGACAGGGGAAATAGATGCAAATTTTGACCTAAATGCTAATCACAAATTGTAAACCTACTAATTGTATCTAGCTGTTAACACATAACCTCTGATTTCATCACCAATTATGAAAGTTTTTAATGCCTTTACTCTCATTATCTATAATCAGAATGTCCTTTTCAATTTTTGATATCAGTCCATGAAAAGTTGATCTATTTTTGACATTCCACTGTGTTTCAGGTCCTCATTTTTTACGCCAGATAAATTATTTTACTGATGATTGGCTGCTGATGAAGTTAAACAGATTCTTCCTATCCATCCTTGCATGCATCCATCCATCCAGGGCCATTGTTAGGCCTAAATTAGGGAGGCTTTAGCCCCCCCCCCAAATGTTTTTTAGCCCCTCCCAAATAAATGTGTATTTATTAGCTTAAGTCATGAATAGCTTTTTATATTATATATAAATTTGTCATTGGTCCCCCCTAGTAAAGACTCAGCCCCCCTATCCATTGCTGTCTAATTACGCCCCTGCATCCATCTGTCTGCTGTCTGACTGCTTTTGCAGCACAAGATCACAGGGAGATTTTCTTGCTTCTTTCATTGCACCTAATTATTTTCATTTGTCCAAAAATTCTCAAAACCATGAAGCAATGAACATCAGAGCATTGCCCCACACTTCACTCTTCTGTTGCCTCCCGCTATCTGTGCCTGAGGCCAACTTCAGCAGTGAAGGCTGCAGGACCAACAAACTCAGCGTAAATGGTGGATACATGTGACCTGCAGACCAGTAGCTGTCGTAACAGATGGCTGCGCATAAGATCACAATTCCTCTTTACACCAAACAGCACCTACACACTGACTTCTGGATTACATAAGGTTAGCGTGCTATTGAGTTTTAGTGAACATGGGGTAGAGTTTGGGGTGGGGGGGGGCGGGGGTTGCACAGTCAGATCATTACTTTCTTCTCCATCCACAATCGTTATTTTTTTTTGTCTTGTAATACCTTATAGCTTTTCCAATCATGTTTATAATACTGTATTACAATAAATGTTTCTACATTCGTCAATCATGCCGCTATTCTTAAATCTTTGTTAAGCACTTTGGGGCAATTATGTCAAGAAGGAAGTTCTTTAAAGCAAGATGAATAGCCTTTAATTTAAAATGCACACAGCCCAAAACTGGAATACTGCACCGGCGAGCGATTGAGACTGACAGGCAGTTGACTAGCGAGTGCAGAGCGGCAGTGCAGGTGATGGGTTTGTACAAATGATCACAGGATTTCCGTTCTGCAGATTTTGCAGGATCTGGTGCACAAGTCAGCGACCGACGAATAAAAAAGAGATTGCTGTAGAAATGGAACAGAAATGCGCTGAAGCCTTGGAAAGTAAAGTTCTAACGATGTGGCTACAAAGTGTGCAGCAAATGGATATTGCTTTAGTCTTAGGTATCCCATAATGAATATGTGTAGTGACAGGACATGTTGAGCCCTGAAAGCACATCGCTCCTGACACAGTTCTCAAATCCATCGATTTTCTTTGACCACTTCTCTTATTCTGGGTTTCAGCAGAGTCTGGAGCCTATTGCCCAGGCTACAGGCACAAGGCTGAGAACAGCCCAGGATGGGGTGCCAACCCATTGCATGGTACATACACACTCTTTGGCAACTCCAACTAATATCAGCATGTTTTTGGACTGTGGGGGGAAACCGGAGTAAACCGCACGATGACACAGGGAGAACATGCAAGCTGCACACATGAAGCCATGGGAGAGACTCAAACCCTGGTCCTGAAGGTGTGAGGCAACAGTGCTAACCACCGCACCGCCCACATTCCTCAAATGCCATTTTTAAATATTCATGCTTGCCAAACTGAGCGAATGGTGGGATCTGCTACAAAGGCAGGAGCCCAGGCTTATTAATCTGAATGAAATATGGCAGGACAGAATGGACGGGTTGGGGTTCAAAACGCTGGGGAGGAAAGATTCAAAAGGCCGGCAGCAGCGTCCTGACAGTGACGCACGGATGCCGAGGGGACAGGAAATGGCAGCGGCATGCGTCATGGGCGGCGGACGCACCCCTCCATGGCGATCGGAGCCGAAACTGACAGACGGTGCCAAGCCCTGCTCACGACCCCGAGCTCGCGTCTCCTGAGGCTACTGCAGCACCCCTCGACGTCACGAGGTCTCAGTTCTGTGATTGGACAGATCTGCACACTGCTGGAGAAATGGGAAGCGTGTATATTTTACCAGTCTGTGCCTTTTATGCCCCCCCGCGCCCCCCCGCCCCCCCCCCCCCCCCCCCCCCCCCCGCTCCCCCCCCCGCC
>JAAGVU020000025.1:3241186-3276346 GCA_011763525.2 Mormyrus iriodes
GCAGTTCTGAAGGCGAAAGGGGGTCAAACACCGTATTAGTATGGTGTTCCTAATAATCCTTTAGGTGAGTGTATATTTATGTGTGTGTGTGTGTGTGTGTGTGTGTGTGTGTGTGTGTGTGTGTGGCCGCACGAGTAATGAGATGTGGTCAGTGCAGGGAAACAATGATATGGCCTGCTGATTTTACATTACCCTTCTCTGTGTCATGTGGTAATGAAACCGCAGCAAACGCTGAGTCTGTCCCTGCACACTTACGATTGGCTGGACCAGCCTAGAAGCCAAAATAATCAAAAAGATCAAGATTGAACTTATTTACATAAAATACAGGTCTAAGGTAGTCACATTCCTGGGACTGCCTTACATTACCTGACTGCGGTCATCTTCATTGCATGTTTCCATAATTACATAGTTAATTGCATTATTGCATTATCGATATAGACATCGCACACACACACATCAGTGAAATAATATCCCTTAATTTAGCTGACAAAATCTCAGTGCCTATGTTCGGAAGATCGCTGGTTCGAGCCCCAGCCTTGGCAGAACGGACACATTTCTGTGGGCCCTTAAGTAAAGTCCTGAACCCCAGTTGCAGGGGCACCGCATGTTGGCTAATCCTGCACTGTTACCCCCAAGCTATGGGGAGCAAGAAGGAGTAGGCGAAGAGAAGAATGCCAATGTACCTGTACTCATACTTGAGCAAATGGAAAATATAGGATTTATCATAAGTGGGATATAGTACAGGCTCAGAGTTTGGAAAAGTGTATTCATGTATTACTGGAAAAAGAAGGCTTTATCCTAATATCATTCATACAGCTGGATATTTTCTTAGAGCCCTTCCTGGATCTGCTATTCCATTAGATCATTCAGCTAGCAGCATCTCCCCAGTCTTTCCGCCTGCTGGGTGTCTGGGGCTCTGAGAAAGAACTGACACCTATCAGTGTCTGTAGGAATCTTTAGGGATCTGAGAGCCGAAGGAGAATGGACCTACAGAGGGATAGTGTGCTCGGAGGAACTGTCCTTGACCGTGTTATACCAAAACCCACCTTCATCATCAAAAGACCGTACAACTCGCCTGTAAGACAGCGGCTTCCTCTCGCTTGACGGTGGGGTAAATCTGCGTAGGTGTGGTGGCAGCCATCCGCACTGCTGACTTTCCTCAAACCAAGGATTTTCCTGCCGAGTTTCATCCTTGACATTTTGGCCACTTATGCAATTTTCCCCATGACCCACTGGTCGACACTTTGTTTGCATTTCCATTCAATTTAGTTCTGCATTTGAAAAACAAAAGGAACAGATTGGAATGGAAATACCATAATCACATTATTTTGCCTGGCTTGTTGACTTGATCTTGTTCTTGTTCTTGACCCCACTGTGTTATTAATACCTTGGAACTGCATTTATTTGCACTTGATCTTGTTTTTTGTTAGAAAAATTATAGGGAGAGCTCTTTTTAATAAGATAATTTACTTTATTTATTTGTACAAGTATGAATACAGGGACATCGGAATGTTCCCTCTGTCTCACCATGAGAAACATACACACATATTTTTGGGGTCAGAATTCAGGGTCAGCCAACATGCAGCACCCCTGGAGTGGTTGGGGTTAGGGGCCTTGCTCAAGGGCCCAGTGGTGATATGGTTTATTTACCAGCCATAGGATTCAAACCCATAACCTTCTGGACACAGGCACAGATGCCTAACCTGCTGCATACAGCCTCCAGAAATTCATACTCATTAGAGCTCAAAACTGCCATGACCCAGATTGAAACTGGGATAACTGTAGCTACAACAAAGAGCACTGACCCCTACACCATCACAGCGACTTTGCACATCATAACGATGCGGCATGCAGCTCTGCTGGCTATCAGCACAAATGCCTGTCCGTGATGCTGTGAATAGGGACAATCCATCACACTTTATTTCATAGGCAGAGATATTTCAATGGTTCTTCACAAAACATACAGCGCAACATTACTTTAAAAAATAGCATATAAAGCAAAATGGTCTAAGTATGCTATTTCTCCTGATTTTGAAACAGCACACAAAAAAAAGCAGGGAATGGAAATTGAGCAACTATGCAGCAATAAACAACTAAATATTCAATTGCATGTAATTAGTAAAATAGAAATAAGCTTTTGAAAATGTGTAAATGAGTCAGATATTAAAGTGGTAAGAAATAAGTACTTAGGAATTAGTGCCACTATTGTGTTGCACACAACTCCAGCAGAAAGTCTGCATGTTCTACAGAGGTGACTTAAGCTGGTTCTATGGACTGTTCCATAACACTTGTGTAGTATAATATGTGACAATATAGACCAAATGGATATAATATGGATTGGATCTATTTATTTATTCATTAATCCATTCAATTTATGTACGTGTGACCCCAATCTGACATTCTGGTTCAGCATCTCCTTTCATAAGTCAGGCATGGTTCTGTGTCTCTGGGTGTTGTTTTACGCAACCTTTTCATTGCCTGATTAATGCTGATGGTTCCCTACAAAGATTGTCAGTGGAATTTGAGTCACCGGGAAGTTCCCTACATCGGAAACCTACTGGTGTAATTTCCAAGTGCCGCACGTATAATTTTAGATGCAGGCCATATCACACCATTACTCATGTATCCTGTTTACAGAACACGCCCAAAGTACAGAGGGTGAAAAGTCCAAATCACTCCAGGAATTCTGTTGTAACATTATATATGTACATTTAGCAAACTGTGAGTGACCCTACGATAAAACATTATAATACTACTGGAAGCTATATTGAATGACAAATTGTCTGCTTCAATGTCACAGAAAGGGCTGTAGAATGAGCATGCCTAACTGAAAGGTGCTTTGCGAAATGCTTCATTCATTCTAAACAACAAGTTTGTGAATAACTGCAAAATTACAAAACTAGAGAGAAAACCGACTGTTTTACTCAAGAGAATGCCACTTAAAACTTACAAATGTTTTTCAGTAAAAATTCAGCTATGTAAGTAGATAAAAGACTCAGTAATAGGCTTTGTGGCTGCTTAAGGTAGTCTGCAACCGTTTTGACTTGGAAATAGCAATTAAATGTAGAAACCTGTGTAAAAAGGTTGCAAATTGGATAACTTGTTCAACTGTCCTAATTAATTATCTTCTTTGTAATTAGCACAAATGTTCTTATAATGAAGATTAGTTTTAAAATAAATGAATTCTTGTAGCATGCCAGCATTACAGTTCAGTAGCCACTCACTGCTGGTCTAGAATTCCATCTTATACTGGAATGTGATTAGCTGTCCCATCATTGCCCGAGTTAATTCACCCGGCTAAATTTCAGGAGGTGCATCCTGGCCCTGTTTGTGACATGATTCGAAACCCGTCTCGATTCACGCTTTTCATAAAAATATTCAGGAAGACACCTTCTTTATTTGAAGCACTAGCCTTGGTGGGTAGATTATACAACTCACGGATGACGCTGGTTCTAATGGCTCGAATTTCCATTAGTAGCATTAAGACAATGCTTACTGAAAGGCATCCGTGTGTATGGTGTTGGTGAACCCAGGGCCAGCTGTCTACTTACATGTTTCACTCGTTCAGGCAATCGGTTCAGAGTCAGTGAATAAACCATAAACCCTGTGCACTAGGCTTTTATATGTCATGGTGTAAAACAGGAGTTTCAGTGGAGCCTCATCCTCATAATGTCATAAGCAAACATAATCTCTGGCATGTCCTGTCCCTCAGCATTTTTCAAAGACAGAGGATTAAATTTGATGGCACCCTTTCCAAAGTAATGGGTCTGGCCGCCCAGCACTTTGGAAATTGTTTCCGCTGACCCTGATTGCGGAGAATCCATTCTGTGACTCGCTTTTAGTCTCCACGGTCTCCTGCCACCTAAGACATTCCATGAAACAAACAGCTGTGCAGGACTTTCCAGATGTTGTGGTGTGGAATTATGAGGCAGTATGGCTCTGAAAGAAGGGTTGTAGGTGGCCATGGTGACAAGCCTGTCAACGCTGAACCATCATTTCTAGATATCAGATCCAAGAGTAAAACATTAAAGCGAAACAATGGTATGCTATCAGATGTCTTTAACATCTGAAACTGTGGCATAGTTACAGTATATTAATACTTACATGAACCATCTTTGCATTAAAAAAAAATATTTTTCATAGCACATGGTCTGCCTTCACAAATGACCCTCACAGCTGGAATCTTAATTAAAATTAATGCAACTTTATTAATAATTATAGTCTTTTACAACCTTAAATATTGATCAATTAATTTAATTTGCATTACATGCAGAGTAAATACTTTATATAGCTGTATCATCCCTTTGTTGTTAAGTCTGCTTATCCAAGTCATGGTTGTGAAGAAAACAAATATTACACGTTTTCTTGGTTTACCCAGGGCGATGCTTCAGGCTTGGCTGTCGGCCATGTATCTCCAGCCTGCCCACATGCCCAGAGTGAAAGATGTGTCTCCTTTAATATAATCCTTACCAAGGTGATTACACATGACTGTCTTTACTCACAACAAATGATGCGGTACCATGCCAGCGACTGAGCTCCGAATGAAGGGAGCCTTCGACTGTAAAAGGTGCCGGACACAAGCACCTGGCAGATGTGATGGAGATGCTTATGCATTGGCCAGCTTGGAATTACCTCAGCACTTCCTCCTTAAGCCCCTCCCCCAGTAATGGGCAGGCCAATTACAGTCCTCCACTGGGGAAGTACATAGCCCAGACCCAAACTGCAGTTTGAGCTACAAGGGATTGGTTTATAATATTGCACTTAGTGTTTGCCTTTGTTATTGTTGCACAGTTTTGAGGTACATCTTTTTCTAAAGGGTCTGTACAATGTTTTCCCCCCTCAAAAGAAACGATAAAACCAATCAGACGTGGTTGTTGACACAGGTGGGTGACCGACTGCGACGCAGCAGGGAGCAGGCAAGGGGTGTGTAATCTCTAAAATGAGTCAATGCAAATTGCCAGAAATAGCTGACAACAGATGGGAAAATAGTGGTGCGTCCCAAAGGGGCTTTCGGAAAGGCGAGCGGAGGCCGAGCCGAAGTGGCACTCTATTTTCCGCCACGCTGTCTGCCGCCGTCTAGGACATCTGCTAACCTTTGTGGCCTTGCTGTATTTCCCTCAAATGGCTCTAAGGCGTGGTGCTTTCAGAGGCCCTGTGGAGACAGAGTCCCCCTCGTTGTCCTCGTTTACTTGACACGCCCGTCTAGCGCCAGCTCCCGGCAGTTGATCCAATTACCCACGGACCGCAAGGGAAGGGATGCCTCACAAGTCACTTTTTGGGTAAATCGAATTATGGGGCCATTAATTTTTACATTTCTTCCAGGACTTCCTCAGAGGCAACTTCAAGGTGATTCAGGAGGAACCTCAAGTGAGGAATTGCGTGGAGCGCTTGATGCTATTAGCATGGAAGCGCTGTCTGATTAGTACCAGTCGCTGGAGACTATTCTGGACTCACATTTATGGCAAATTGATGAACAAAATCAAAGCTACCATTTACGTTTTTTTTTTCCCTCATATTGGTTTTTATCTAACTAAGAACTGAGTTTTTGCATTTTTCTATCACAAACAAAATTTCTTTTGAGATGTGAGAAGTGGATGGAGCATAATTTTGATGGAGGAATGTGTAAAAATCTGACATTAGCAGAACAGGTGAAAGCAGAATGGGAAACTGTAAGTGTGTAATTTGCTGATCTGCACCATTCCTCCAGGGAACTTTTACAGTCACCTGACAACTTGATATAATACTCACCTCCTGCTCAGCCATTGAAGCTATCCCACGTGTCTCAGAAAAGTGTCGCTCTTCCACACATGAAATTCATTTTTATCAAGGAATTCTCTCCCTTTATTCAAGGAAAAGTCAAATTTTACATGTGAAAATTATATCCGGTGCAGTTTAAGGCCTTAAGTGGCCCAAGAGACTCATTTGTGGAATAGCCACTACAGTTTAGAATTCAACCATTGGGTGCTAGCTTGTACGCTACAGCCCTACGGGTTTTCACTAACAGCATGCAACGAGCTTCTGCAACGGCTCGAAATCTGTTTGTTTTAATTCAGAATGTTCTGGGCAGCTTTTATTTGAATTCGGCCTTCACTGTGAGAGTGTAATCTTATTCATTTCATTTGTTTAATAAGAAGTGCTTATTTATTGTATTCCCTGAATGTCTGTTTTAACTCTTACACCTTATTGCATCATAACTAGCAAAATGGTGAGGTGTTGTATAATACGGCTTTCCTCTGTTTGACTAACGTTAAAGTGCCACTACCCATGCTTCGGAAAACAACTGAAAACCATCACATCTTTCCTGAACCAGCCTAGAAATGCTCTCCGTGCATTTTCCGGCACCTTCTTTTGTTTGCTCATAGGGGTTACTCAACAATACCCGAATCAGGTCAATAATGACAGCTCTTCCATGATTCTGTGAAGTCATCGGGTTCAAAGGAGTGTCTCTGGTAGAAATATCTCTCTGCTGAGCTCTGGGCATCACTAGCAAGCCCCTTATGCTGTTTTCCATCTATTTCCTGCTTCCTTTAGATCTTAACCTGCCTCTAGTCTCCTGGCTTGGAGGCTGCCCCCCTTTCCTCTGTCTTCTGCTGTTCCAGGCCCCCTGGATCAAGCGCTGTTGAGAGATGGACTGTAAATCGCATTTTTTTCTTGCCTTGCCAACACCCACCGAATCTCATCCCATCTGATCCGCTCTGAAGTACAACCCCAAACATACCCACGCCTCCCACCTACCCTTCACGACAAACCACTGGTTGCATCACCTGAGTCTTCAAACAGACTGATCTGACCATTCTGCACAGAAAAAGAAAAACCTTTATGTTTTATATAATACGTTTCCTCCCTGATTCTGTGTTTGTCAGCCTTTTCCAAAGAAGGTAGCAGGAGGCTCATAAACAGTGTATTCTTTCCCCTCACCCTTCCACAGAAATCTGCAGATTCGGGCACAACATCCAGGCCAGTGTTTCCGTAGAGACGGCTCCCCATCCCGTGGGTCTGCGTCCCGCTCCGCAGCATCACGCCCACCAGCTTTTCTCCATCATCCCTTCTGATGAGATGAATTTCGATGTCAAGCGTCCCCAGCCTGTCTGCTCCCTTGAAATGCTCCTTGTCCTTTTCCTTCAGTTCACTTTTCCTGGAGAGCTTCCCTCTCTGCCTCTCGAACAACAAGAGCCTCATAATACCCAGAGCCTGCTGCTCAACTACTGCAAAACGTAATTTCTGGAGCCCTCCAAGAGCCTCTTATCAGCTTATCTAAAAGATTGAAGAAAAAAAACATATGTATGTCTTTCCTCTCCTGGCCCCTGGCTCATCTGTATTCTCCACACATACAAAAATTCAATCCATCCATTTTCTGTACCCACTTGTCCTAAGCAGAATCACAGGGGTCTGGAGCCTATCCCTGAAGTCATGGAGGCAAGGCAGGGAAGAAATCAGGATGGGACACCAACCCATAGCAGGGCACATGCGCTTTCACACACACACACACACGCACACACACACACACACACACACACACACACGTTTGTATTCATATCTTTGTGGGGACCGTCTAGTCGTTTATATGGGTATAACCCTAATCCCAACAATCCCCCCTACCCAGCTGTAACCTTAACCATAAATAACCATTCAAAATACAAGACTTTTGACATTTTTAGTTTTTTTATTGCAGTCAAATATTTTTATAAAAGTGAGTTTCCCCTTGTGGGGACTGAAAAAATGTCCCCACAAAGTAATATATACATGACACACACACACACACACACACACACACACACACACACACACACACACACATGTGTGTATTGATATCTTTGTGAGGACCATTTATTCATTTTTATAGGCGAAACCCTAATCATAAATATGACAACCTTAACTAATCTTTTAACTGTTAACTAATATAGTTCCTGCACGGATCCATCCATCCGTCCATCCGTCCTCCAGTAAAATGTGAAACAAAGGGAATCTTGTACTGGTGCAGAGTGTGTGCATTTGTTCTTCGAGTCCAGCTAGATGTGTGCCTTCCCACGGTGTCTGTGACCTAGTGGGGTTTAACACACCATTCCTCCTGGTTCATGCGGAGTAAACCTGCCAGACACAATGCATGCTTGGACTTAGAAACATTGTTCGGCAGATCACTTGCAAATGTACCTTTTGCTGACATTTCTGTGGTGAATATGAAGTCTTGGAATCACTATAATGTAATTTGCATTTATTTTTAAATAGTGCACAGATTTTTTAAAATAAATAATCTAATATCTGAATATTAAAGATGATTAAAGCTTTTTAAGACATCCAGTTTTAAATAATACACAAGAATTACTGTGGTTGTGAAGAGTAGTGACATTACAAACACTTTATAAATAAAGATTCAATATTCAAGATTCTTTATTCGTCACATGCATAGTCATACACATACAACACGAAGTGAAATGCATCCTGTACTGACCTTTTCAGACTGTGTGAATAAAGCAGGGTAACACGGTCAGTAATCCTGTTACCTGGCCCTTGCTCTGTATGGGGTTTGCATGTCCTCACTATGCTGTATGGGTTTCCAAAAATATGTATTTAGATGAACAAAATTGTCCATAGTATGTGTGTGAGCCCAGTACAGCCCCATCCAGGGTGCACTCAGCATTATGCTCTACGCTGCGTGGGATCTACTGGCCCTATACTGGATAAGTGCTCAGAAGATGGAAGGAATGCTGCCATTCCAAGCATTAAATAGATGCTGACCGGTTTCCAGTTAACGTATGAAAATCAGTGTTGGGGATAATACTTCAGAGAAGTGGCTAGCTAGGCTACAAGTTTATATTTATAAATCAGAAACAAAGGTCGGCAGGGAAAAGTTTTTCTTTATGTGCCAGTTATGTATACGATGCAAAACACATGACAAGACACTTGCATATATATATATATATATATATATATATATATATATATATATATATAAATATGGGTTATGGGTTTTCAAATTCTGGGCACTAACATGTAAAGACCTTCCAGTCAAGCACTTAATTTAATATTGGAGGACAGTCTTTCATTCAGTCATCCACCCATCCATCCATCCATCCATCCATCCATCTTCCTTACTTACAGGACAGATCAAATACCCCCACAGTGTGATAAAGCCCTGTTATTTTGACCTTGTGGGTACATTTTCTTGGTTTTTGATGGCAATTTTTTGGTATTTCGACTGCAATCAAAAAAATTTTATAGCCAAAGGCCTTGCATTTAGTTTGTTTACTTACAGTTAAGGTTAGGGCTGGATATGAGTCAATAATTAACTAATAGCATGAAATATATGAACTGTCATGATTTATTAATGATGAACTAACATTTAGTCATAAAATTATTATAATATTAGTTTTGCCTGAGCTTGTGGTGATCAATAGGCAATACTTTTCATCCACCTAGATGGAGCAGAACCCTTCCCAGTATCATTTCTCAGCGAAATAAAGCTGGAATAAATTCAACCTTGGGAGTAAGGGAAAAACATGAAGGTTATGATACTGGTGATGAGCTCATATGTGAACAGAGAGGGGAGATAGATGGAGTTGACTTTGCCCACAGAAAATACATCTGAGGTATGAAAATAAACTGGAATCAGTGGCCTATATTGGTCTCATTCAAGATGTCACTGTTTCCAATTAAATGACCCTTTATGTGCAAACACGAATCAACCCGAGGCCTTACTCAGCCTGCTAAGACCAAAGCAAATTTACTGCTTTGCTTCCATCGCGTTGCCTTGCTTGTCTAAGCAGAAGACCAAAGGTGTCTTTGTTTTCATCTGCATGGTTCTTGTTTGATCCCTCCTGGCTCACCCCGGCCGTCCCGCCTGTCGCCGGCACTCGTCCGCTTGCTCCGTGCTTACATAGCACATTATCTGGTCGAAGCTCAAATTCGATGCAGGGCTTTTCTCAGCTGCTGATCCCACAAGCTCCTTCTTTTCCCCAGTGAGGGAGACACCGGCACGCATTCAAAAAGCATCTGACAATCTTATTTCCCAGAATTGCTTCATCCGCAGGACTAGCGCTGATGGGGAGATGGATGCCCACTGCCCTGCGTCTATGGTGCAAAGCTGCCCTTCTTGCAGAGGCTGCCCGATGTCTTCACCAGGCTCGCAGAGCACCGTGGAAGCTGGACACATGAAATGTGGTCATAATAAAATCGATTCCTTTAGATATATCAGTCTGATCGATTATATTTGACAGTTTTTATGCGTATCTCTGCTCGTTCCTTGTTATATGGTGTCAGTTATTGATTTTGGACTGGCATCCCATCCAGGGTGTACCCCGGCCTCGTGTCCAGTGCTGCCTGGGATAGGCTTTAGGCCCCCCGTGACCCTGACCAATGATTAGAAGATGAATGGTTGGATGTACAAATGATATATATTGTCCTGATATGTGTATTACATCAGTTGGCTAATGTTCACTGCACTATGGCACTGCTTAGACCTTTATTCAGTAGTACCATTTTGTGAAATTGCAAAATGCTTCGTAAGCATAATGTGGGATTTAAAGCCTGAGTGGCCGAATGAAAAGGCCAAAGCTTGCAAAAATAAATGTGTCTGCAAAGGTTGAAGAGATGTATGAAAGTAAGTGTGATGAATACACTGATGGTTTGTACCTTGAGATGCCAATGTCATTTTGGTGGATTAGTATTTTATAAATTGCCCATCGAGGGTACGACTTGCCTAATCACCAGCGACGGTGTTTGCATCCACTCAAACCACGGCTTGTGTGGGGCCCCCAAGGTTTTGGGGGGGCGAGTGGGGCGCTGTTGCCCACAAACAGTCACTAAACTAAACATTAATTATAATTAATACAATAATTAACTCCTTATTTAGGAGATTCTGAAGCAGTATGTTCTCTTAAGAAGCTAGTTGGCTATGATCTTCTGACTTCACTGGCTAATTATCTGAGTGGGAGTAGGGGGCCCTGAAGTGACTTTTGCGGCCCCAGAAACAAGAATCCCACTCGAGTCATAGATTATGGGTGCATGGCTGAGAATCAGTAAGAGTTGGTTGGAATGTGTATTAGCTAGTATGCATGTGGCGATGTAATAAGATGAGAATGAAACATTAAATATTAATGCTGTTCTTCTTCAATATTTACGCAGGTGCATGTGGCTTCCCTCGTCACAGAACTCGTGTCGCTGGCCAGAGTTACGAGGCATAAATCGTGCAGCAGAAGGCCCCAGGCCCCCAAGTCCATGACAGCAGCACATTCGCTTAAGCAGCCTGCCCCATTGATTAATTAGAAGGAGGCCAGAATCGGCATTCTGTCAGCAGGACGAGGCGAAGCAGTGCAAGGGCTGCAATTAGCCCTCCCCGAGGAGGGCCGTGAGTGACAGGGCGCCCTCACACCGTGGGGGCCCCGGGCTCCCCGGGTCATTACGCAGCATTGTCCATCCGTCCAAAGCCACCACCACCCTCACCCTGGGTGATCATCTGCTAATTGCCTTTAAGTGTAAGCTCTTTTGCTGGGGTGTAGGTGACGCGGCCAAAGAGCTAGCCTAGTAGGACTGGAGGTTCCAGGAGCATTTTGTGGGACGAGGTAATAATAGTGGACAGAATATAAATATCATCCATGCTGTTTATCCTGTACAGCTCGGGAATGAACATGTGTATCCAGGAGCATCACTAGAGATTTCTGAAAATGAGGGCCTAAAATAGCCCCAGCGACACCCCTGTGTCACAATCAGGAGACAGGAAGGACAGGAGACCCAAATGTTAGAGACCAAGTGCTTTATTGGGCAGTCCAGGCGAACAGAAACCAAGTCAGAAAGCTAGAGGCGTAGCTGTAGAAGGAAGTCCAAGGGGTCCGGAAGCCAAGACGCTCAGTCCTACGAAGGTCCATGGGATGGGGAACAGACACACCAGGAAGAATGGGCAGGCAGGGGCGAACAGGACAGGAGCAGGCAGGGCAGGAACGAGCGGGACAGGAGCAGGCAGGGCAGGAACGAGCGGGGCAGGAGCAGGCAGGGCAGGAACGAGCAAGACAGGAGCAGGCAGGGCAGGAACGAGCGGGGCAGGAGCAGGCAGGGCAGGAATGAGCGGGGCAGGAGCAGGCAGGGCAGGAATGAGCAGGACAGGAGCAGGCAGGGCAGGAACGAGCGGGGCAGGAGCAGGCAGGGCAGGAACGAGTGGGGCAGGAACAAGCGTGGCAGGAGCAGCCAGGGCAGGAACGAGCAGGACAGGAGCAGGCAGGGCAGGAATGAGCGGGGCAGGAGCAGGCAGGGCAGAAGCAAGCAGGGCAGGAATGAGCGGGGCAGATGGCAGGTGGAGAGCTGATTTTCCCTCCGTCCGCTGGTTCCACCCTTTTGGGCATGACACCCTCCTCCTTTCCTACGAAGCTTGATGCTGGGGTACACCTCAGATGGGATGCCAGACTATCAGTGTTGGGGAGTAAATAGTTACATTACATAATTTACATACATTTAATTTAATTATATAATTAAATTACAAAATGAATGTAATTGTAATCAGTTACAGTCAGTGAGTAAATTACAGTTACTAATCATCATGTCGGTGATTACAAAGGGGTTACGTCCGAATATATTCTTTTTGGTAAAAAGCTCATGTTTTGCATCTTTTTTGCCATGTAGAAATGCCTTTTACTGGTGTATTTCCAGACTACGCAGATTAGCAAAGCTGTTGTGACTTTTTAGGTTTATTGTCCAATTCAAAACATTTGTTAAATTAATCAAATAGTTACTTTGATGAAGTAAACTTAAGAGTTACATTAATTATTACATTTGTAACAGGGTAACTAGTATCTGTAACCTGTTTCATATCAAAAGTAACCTTCCCAACACTGCAGATTATGACAGGCCACATACACATAAACGAAAAATGGGAGAGAAACCAACACAAAAAAAATAAATAAATAAAGAGAAGATCATTTCAAGCAGTTCCCTAGTCCTTCATCGTCTTCCTCTCTGACACCTCCTTGTTTTTCACTCAGTCTAAACTGGTGAACCACTACAGCAATCATTATTGTATCAGACATAACTTTGGCAGCATGAAGGCTGTAATACCGGCCAATCATCATGCTCAGTGAGAGGGTGCTCAGTAGTGCGAACACAAGTGGTGCTAGTTTACTGCTGTACAAATTCCTGATGTGTCAGTTATACATTCTGAAAAAAATTATTTTTCGCTGCTAAACACTTCTGGTGTAACGTTGCGATTTATACAAATATACTAGTACATGAATTCATCTTGATGCACATGGACTAAAAATAAAATAAGAAAATGCTATGAATATTAGAAAACCGTGGGAAATAATATGGAAATTGCCAAGGGGGGGGGTAGGGAGAGTGAGTATTTTAATCAAAAGCCAGCACGTTATGTTAATATTGCAAAATGAGATGTCTTCTTCAATACTGTAACAGGTCTTTGTAAATTGTGCAGCAATAAATTTAGGGGAATGTTTTGGGCAGGAAACTTATCAGGCTTTGATGAACCTTTGGTTGCTGCAATGAGCAGAGGCTGGGACGTCACGTAGTTCAGGGAACTTTGATGTGTGTGTGTGTGTGTGTGAGTGTGTGTGTGTGGGAGGGGAGGGGAGGGGGGTTAGTCAGTTACAGTGGTGTTTTCTTTTCTTTTTGTTTTGGGTACAGATTTTAATGAATATATAATGTGTGCTCCGGCTATAACAGTAGCCTATTAATATGTCTAGTTGCTTTGGTTTAAGTTGTTTTTATTTTATTTCTACAACCGCAATATTATAGTAATTATATAGGCAACACTTTATCATGTTTAAAATAGTATAAATGGGTAAATATTTGTATCATTAGATTTTCATGATTAAAAACACTATGGACGTGTTTCCTGTGGTCAGCAAAAGCTGAATGTGAACAAAACCACGTTTTTAATTGTCACACAGGAGCACAAGGTGCTCTCTGGATACTCTGCTTCGCCATCAATTTTACTTTTTGCTATATGCATGTATTATTCCCCAGATGGGGACTTTGCTGCAGAAATCTGTGGAACTGTTCGTTTTTAAAGTGCAAAATCTTCAAGCCAGGTTGAGCCATCGCACGTGATGCTGAAGAACAGACCCTGCCAGCAAAGCACCTATTTCATAAATCTTAGTACCATGGTATCATACAAGGAGGTGAAGTCCATAGTTAGGAGTTGTTTAACAAACTGAGTTGGACTGTCTTCCGCTTTGAAATCAATTCTACAGATGTACCTAACCCTGCAGCATAGAGACGCTCCATTGTGCACATTCAATATACCTTAGTGAAGAAAGAGCTGCTGGCTTTCGGCCAGTCTCCGGATTCGAGAGTGTCACAACGGTGAAAATTAGGCAGAACAAGGACACCGTGGAAAGGACATAAATAATTTGGCAGAGATATTCATTTTAAGGGACATTTCGGGACATGTGAGTTTATGGCCTGTGATTTATATTCATATTTCAAATGCCGAGACTCTCAAACCAGCATTAAAATTTACACTGGTCCTTATCTCTCTTTCATAAAACATAACATGATGAAGAAATGGGAGGCTAATTAAGCCTTCAGCTGGTGGATTTTAAACCCTTATGCCAAGATGTTTAAAAGCATGATTTTGCTTATACCTCATTGTAGCATCTTTTGGTAAAGTCTGTTACTGTCTTCATACGTAGGCTGGGTCATTGCAGGTTTTGTACTGTTATTTATTTTGTCAGGCAATTAGTGAGCTTGACTCTGTACACACATTTGTATACAAAATCGATTTGTACACCGATCACTCAATTATCATGACTTTCCTCCAAATTACAGTCAATACATAAATCAAAGTTTGAACTTTGAGTAACTGTTTTGTTTCTTAATGTATCATTAGGTGAGATTGCTCGTTGACCCAAAGGGCTGTGAAAAAATTCCTCTGGTTTTCATCACGCCCAGCCCATAGAGCGGAAACACTGGTAACAGCTATATACCACCTCAGTGACTTATAAGTGAAATCTGATGTAGTACTTATAATGATTACCTTAACAGGAATGATAGTTATATAAATCATAGGGATGCTTAATTGACATGAAAATAAATAGCCTATCCAACACTAGTCAAAGCAAAATAATTTAAAAAGAGGCCCCTGGCAGAGGATAACCATAGTCATAGTTAGTTCAGATTTACAACAACCCCATAAAATATTTGTCATATCAAATAACTGTAATTGCCCCGCACATAACACTGACCATCGGTACAGAACTTCAAACCAAAACTAAAATATTCAAGTGGAATGTTTCATTATTATTACAGTTTACTATCATAATATCAGCTCAGCAAGGATACAAGGTCAACAGCAAGAATTACTTTAAATTATGAAAAATGTTCTGTGGAGTTGCTTGCTGTGTTATACATGATATTTAAGAGTACAGTATCAGCCTATGATTGATGATGCAATTTTTATTAAAATTGACCTTGTATCAGTTTCAGCAGAGGAAACTGATACTGCATACTGTGATGCATTATAGCGCAGAGCAAAAAATAAATGAAAATGATAAAGAATTTACACAATGTTTGTTCATTGACCAATATATTGAGTAAATATGTTCATGTTCCTGCATCTTTGAATAATATATAAAGGTGTGAGCCAGTATATCAATCAATTAGTCAAGAGTACATTTTATTTCAAGAGCTTTACAGCTGATATCCTGGGGGCCATAAAAGAAGAGGGAAACTGATGGCTAATCCCTAGAAATTCCAAGGACGGAATCCATATTGCTGGAAAATAGTATGGATGAATAAAAGAAAGTGACAGATTACTATTGAAGACCATGGCAGTCTGTTTGTCATGGCTACGAGCTGCCCAATAAATGTTGGGACATCCATTTGCTGGAGAACAGATGATAACTGGGGTTGTACAAACTGGTAGTGAGTTCTATTCTTGGGGGTCGTCACATAAGAAGGACATATTTACTCTGACAAGCTTGTAATGCTCTGACAGCAAGCTTTGATCCTAGGTCTTTGTCCGAGAGAATATGGAGATCTATTGTGTCAAATGCTGTAGTTCGAGAAAAGAGACACCACAGCAGTCAGGGGCAGGAATGAAGCCATCCGATATTTTGACAGAGGCCGTCCCGGGCCTGTGGTTTTTCTCTGGGATCAGAGATATTATGAGACCATGTTGTGAGTTGCTGGACACCAGATTTCTCAAAAAATTTTCAGAGTTTCATAGCTTGACTACATCCATCTTAGGGGAATATTGTGGAGATTCATCGTCTTATGTGAGCTTTCCAGCACAGGCTTCCACGCTATTTCAGGGTATGAAGACATGTAAATCAGTGAAGAGGGTGTATATAAATCAATTCAGAGCCACAAAGGCAGATATGTAGTGTGTTTAATATTCAGAAAAGCTACACAAACAGTATATGTTACTTAATTGTTCTTATGTACTGTCAATCTGATCTTAAAATGTTTTTTTTAATGGAATTGGTACTATATGAAAAGTGTACAGGTTGATTAGTTTTGCTAGATTTTGATTCTTGACAGTATGTCAGTTTTGCTGAATGTTATTAGTAAACATCATTACATAATCATGAAGTGTGCGTTATTGCATTTTCTTGTAGACTGGCATTTCATTCCAGCCCAGTGCATCCTGGGAAAAGCTACACACTCACAATGGCCCAGCATTTGATAATTCATCAAGGAAATGGATGGATGGACTTTTTAGCCAGGTATCATAAAACACTAATTTAGTCCAAGTTCTGTTCTAATCCTCAATAATCTGCTTTAATGTTAAAATGTGGTTGTGACACTTTAACGTTTTGCTTATTTTATGGTTTTGCATATATTCATTGCATCACGCAGTACAGCAGCAAATTTCTCCGACGGCTTGTCGATGTCAGGTGTGCTGAAGAGAGATTACAGGAATCATTCCAAGTAAAAACTTCTTTGAAATTTGTGATGGTGATGGCAGCCAAAATACTCTCGAAATACAACTTTGTTTTTTGATCTCACAACCTAACCCACATATACTTCCATCTTAATAAGGAAACACCCTGAACATCAATCTCACGTGTCCAGTGTTAGATGGCATCAGTCATGCGCGTATTTCTTGAACAAAGCAGCTGATATCAGAACGTATGCACGATTATGTTTAAGGTAGTCATGATCATTGTACTGGAATAATATGACCTGCAAACATATCCCGCATTCAAACATATTCAAAGGGACAGAAGGGTATCACTGCAATTTGCATTTGCCCTTCGCTCAGGAATTCATGTCATTCTGTTTCGTTGACCTTCTGACCATGTCTTTGACATTTTTGTCCTTTTCCCATGATTTTTGACAACAGTCCCAGCCTTCTGATACACTTCAGACCAGCTTTCTTTAAGGAATTGTGTGAAATGGCCCGACACGCATCTTTGAGCATTTTGAGCCCTATTTTATTATAACGCTGCAGGTCTCAGGCCCCTGCCATACCTGTCTGGGAACACGCTGCTCTACTTAAGGTTAACGTGCTTCCATTTGTCCCTTTAGTAGTTGGACTCGCTTTGACCCACTCCCTTTGATATCACAAAGGGTAGGTGTCAATGCTTAGGTAGCCGAGTACGAGCTTTTTAAATCATGTGCAGAGTTTATATGACCGTGCCGAGATTAAGATCACAGGGTCACCGGTATAACGGTACATGCAATGTATCAAATCAAACTTTCATTGGCCATCATCCATTTTATTATTTATTTCTTTTCCCCCCATGCACCCCTCAGGCGATGGATACCTATGTGGCTCGCCTCGCTCACCACAGCGGCCATTCGAAATCTCATGCAATCTTAGGAAGGCTCCCGATTGGCTAACTGCTCAAAAGTCAAAACAGATGGAAACAGGAAACCATGTGCCAGCTGTCAGTCTACGTTTGATTTTCATATGTATCAAGAGTTTTTTTTTTTCCCCTCAATGTGCTGCTGCACAGAAATGTGCCTGATCATTTAATAAGATGATGATCCCTCAAAGGTCTGCTCTTCAAAGGGTCATTACATAAGAAGGAGAGCTGGATCACTAAGCTTGTTCTTGCTTGCTTTCCTCCATGTAAAAAAGTGCTGTGTCATGATACTGCAAGAGGAGATCAGATTTTGCCTGAAAATCTATAAATTACAGACTTATTGCTACCAACAACAGGTGAATCATCACACTTCATTCATTCATAAGTAACACAGTAAGTCTTGATGTTTAAAACGGTCCAGGGCTTAAACGGTAAAAGATAGAGACAAGAAGGTCTCATTTTTATCTGAATGTTATTTTTCACACAAATCTACTCCCTGCAATGTAATAATTTCAAAAATCTACACATACATGATCTTACCTATTCAGTTCTATGAGCACTAAGACATATCAGAGTTGGCAGTGATATTTAGGACACATGTGGCTGTGTCAGGATCACCAGCGCTCCGAGCTGATCATGACCCAAGCATCACTGGGTATCAGTAACCTTCACACAACCCTGCTTCTCACCTAGGGCCTACCTTTGGCTTACAAACAAGCAAGCAATGGTCTATATTTTACCTCTGGGTTAAGATTCTGATATGGGTGTACAAATGCAAAAGAAAAAGTGACTGGATAAAATGTACCTGGTGAGGGCACCATGGGTGAGTACCCTCAGTAAACTATTTCAGTTTTTATTTTGAGAAAATAAATGCACGTCAACATACCTTCTTTGATATTACAGCTAAAGTAAACCTTCCACAATTAGGGACCACAATAAAAGAAAAAACAACGAAATAGACACGGCTGAATGTGTTGTTTGACTTCTAAGTGGGGCCAGATCCTGACTTGTGTATCAAATGTCACTTCTATTCAAAGCTTTCCCTTTTGTTTATTCTGTAACCAATCCCCACACGGTCTTGTTAAACCGAAAATAAATTGATGCCTGTGAAAGGAGCGCTTTCCCCTGACCTTGAGTTGTGTTTTTTTCATATGCTAACTTGCTAGGTGTGCATGTATACACACTGGGGGGTTTGCATATTAATGTGTTGATCCTAATTACGGAGAAATTTTGTACTTAGAACTGACAATGAGATATTTTTAGTGGTAAGTCCATAATCTTTAAGGCTTGCATTCATCTCTCTTATTTTTAAACTATTTAATTATCTTGACAATGATTTTAGCAATGCTGACTATGTAAAATATCTATGTTGCTGGGAGATAGAGCTGGCTGGGGTGTTTCAAGAATGACTACAATCAGTGCCTAGAATAATTTACATGAAAAAAATGACATTAAGATCAAAAACCAAAGAAACAAAGGATAAAGACAAGAATAGTGCAATTTCCTCTCTGCCTTACTTAGCCCTCATTACCACATCTGTGATCCCTTTCAAAGGACTTTGATGACCAACCTAGGGTGGGTATGTTTGTTTGAGAATATAATAATGGCAAACAATCAAAGAATGATGGGCTGTTTGTCAATATCTACATGTTTTTGTGGAGAAACATGAGTCTCCAAGGGTGCAAGGGGTCAGGTCCAGGCAAACCAGCCTGAAATTGGTATTATAAGCACCACTGTCACTTTCCACACATAACAGAACCTCCAGATAACCAGGATCCTTAACTTTCACAAGTAAACTTTTGCTCTGTACTTTATTTTTTCCTTAACATCCCCCTGCCCCCCCATTAACTTACATAACTGCCACCCTCGCAGGAGTGCATTCATTCAGAATTAGCCAGAACAAAAGTCACCATGCATGTATGTCCCTGCTTAAATGGCAAAAGCTGCAGCCCATTTACCCTATGATTGTCACGGCTATACATCAATTGCAGGGTATGGCTACTTTTTGAGGGCCTAAATTTCACTTGATTGCATAAAAATTTGCGATAAGTCTTTCAGACACACAAAGAGTTTAAACTACCCCCCACTTAATGTTCAGACTCTATAATGAAAGATACTGTATAATGTAATGGTAATAGCATCAGTGAAATTCAGGCTAGTAATGAATATCTAAAGTGGATGTTGACACCTCCCAGGGACTTTTCTGGGTACACACTGGCAGTCATACAAAATGACAGACGTGCCAATCGTCCAATCAGACTGACAGATGACTGAGCACAAACCCCGCCTCAGTCCCTGCACTTCCTGTTAGATATAGAGGGACTTTTAATTGCGATCGGACTGGAGTGGCAAAGAAGTTCTAACATATATATTCAGCATTCAGGCATTTTTGTCAAAAACTGTGAACCATTTAGGTCTTTACTACAGAAGATGAAAGTTACATGGGTATGATGAGGGTGTTTATAATGCATATGGATGGTGCCCCCCCCCCCCCCAGCTCTCTGGCTTGCGTCACATGGCCTGTGGGTGATTTTATTCCGTTGAGCACGTCTGTCGGGGGTGGTGTCAAATGATAGACGCATTGAAATGATGCGTCATCGTTGTCAAAAAAAAAGTCACTTAGTGAGGGAATATTTAAGCTGATAGTTAGATTCTTATCAATATTAAGGTCTATTAAGCATATCAAAAAACAGTATGACCTAGAAATAGTCTTTAACCAGCTGAAAGTTAATCCTTTCCCTTAGGACATAAGAACTCTTCTTCATTTGCTAATATTTCACTCTTTGTGTTACATTGCACATCACATCATGTTTAATAGCAACAACATTGCTGTGCTTTCACCACTACTTCATCAGTACTGTACTGACAGCGAGATCATAGCGCTTGGCCACCTTGGTATTCCAGCATGTAACTAAAAACCTGCAAATCTCTGCCTCTCAGTACAGGTGGGAACAACAAAATTCACAAAGGTTTCCTTTGGCCGGCATATATGGCGATGGGGTAATCCACTGGGAATCTGCCGAGTACCAGCAGATGTCAATCAGCGCCACACAAGCAGACAGCAGCAACGAGCTGCTCGCGGTCAGCCCAGAAAACACGTGTGTGGAGGGCTAAAGAGAGGTAGCTGCTAATTAGCCCAGGCAGGGGCTGGGATTAGCTTCCTACAGCATCTTATAGCCCGCGCTGCGGAGAGGCAGTGGAGGCTCAGGGACAAAGCTGAGCTAGCAAGCTGCTGCTGACGGCTCCCCTCGTTACTTACACAGGCCTGAGGGGACTGTGCCTGCCCACTTGGGGGAAGAGACTTCCCCCCCCCCCACCCCGCAAGAAACGGCGCCCCTCACAGAGATTCCCATGCTTTTTGCCTGCCACACTATACCAGCGCAAATTATCACCCGCTTTGTCGAATTTATGGAAATTCACTGAAAATGAAGCAATTCCCATTGAAGAGGAGATGCAGGTGCAGGAGGAAGAGGCAGATTAAAATACACCACGAGTGCTCATTGATCACCGAGGGACACTCGTAAGTGCTGACCGCCGAGTACCACGCTCACCGTGAGGCTTTGGATGGACAGCGTGTGCCTGATGCAGAGGAGGGGGCTCTCCTGAATTCATGTGGAAATGATCCATACTCAATAATAAAATCAATAGTAAAATATAATTTTATTTTATTAGAGATAGAAGTAAGACGAGTGCAGTTCTTTTCACAATACTTTAATTCTCAAGCATTTATATATGTGGTAGGGTGGCTAAACCTTACTTTGCCCTACGGTGTATATCACAGAGTCTCTCTAGAGGCGGGAGTTCAAGGCTTTTCGAAAGAAATCATCTAGGAATCATTCTGCAGGACCTTCTCTGGTTTGGATGATATATAAAACCATAGTTATGGAGAATTTATCTACAAGGTGTATCAATATGGTAGAGGAGAGGATGGTAGAGACACAAAGATCCGAAGTCTTACACGTGACGGGGCTCATTAATGTTCAGCTGCAGAAGACTGACTCGTTTTGAGACCTTCGAAGAGCACCTGTGAGGGTCTCTGTGAAGGTCTTACTGAAGCTGTGAAGGAAACGAGCCATGGACCCAACACTGCCGAACACTCCTAGACTCATACAGAATAATTACTATATATGCACTGTACACTGGGAGGCATTTCTCATAACCTACATTCGAAATTCAGAATCTCGATAATCCAGACAAATGGTAAAATCTTCATTTGAAATATTCTAAGAACCTTCATTCATACGAATATTTTCATGGACTCATGTCATGCACATCTTATACGGCTTTATGATTCTGTTTTTGTTATTATGTCTACTTACAATCAGAGAGCACTTCATTAGGAACACCTGTACACCTGCTTATTCATGCCATTATCTAATCAGCTAATGGGATGGCAGCATTGCAATGCATAAAATCATGCACACACTGGTCAGGAGCTTCAGTTAATATTCACAGGAAACACCAGAATTGGGGGGAAAATGAGATTTAAGTGATTTTGATCATGGCATGATTGTTGGTACCAGATGGGCTGGTATTTCCGTAGCCGCTGATTTCCAGGGATTTTCACATACAACCATCTGAAGTTTACTCTCAAGAAAAAATATCCAGTGAGTGGCAGTTTTGCAGACAGAAATACCTTGCTGATGAGAGCGGTCAGAGGAGAATGGCCAGACTGGCCGAGGTGACAGAAAGGCTACAGTAATTTAGATACCACTCTGTAGAACTGTGGTGAGTAGAAAAGCAACTCAGAATGCACAACACATCAAACCCTGAGGCAGATGGGCTACAACAGCAAAAGACCTTGTTGGGTTCCTCTCCTGTCAGCCAAAAACAGAAAGCTGAGGCTGCAGTGGGCACAGGCTCACCCAAACTGGACAGTTGAAAACTGGAAAACTGTAGCCTGGTCTGATGAATCTCAATTTCTGCTCTGGCTCACAGAGGGTAGGGTCAGAATTTGGCGTCAACAGCATGAATCCATGGACTTAACCTACCTTGTGTCAACAGTCCAGGCTGGTGGTGGTGGTGTAATGGTGTGGGGCTCATATTTTTTTAGCACACTTTAAACCTGTCAGTACCAATGAATCATCGCTTGAATGTCACAGCCTATCTGAGTACTGTTGCTGACCATGTGCATCCCATCATGGCCACAAGTTACCCATCTTCTAAAGGCTTCTTCCAGCATGTGAATACACCATGTCACTAAGTAAAACTCATCTCAAACTGGTTTCATGAACATGACAATGAGATCAGTTTTCTTCAGTAGCCTTCCGAGTCACCTTTGTGATGTGGGAGAATGAGAGATTCACAGCATGGATGTGCAGCTGACAAATATACAGAAACTGCATGATATAATCATGTCAGCATGGACCAGAATCTCAAAGGAATGTTACGAAGATGTTGTGGAATCCATGCCACGATGAATTTAGGCTGCTTTGTGAGCAAGGAGAGGCCCTACCCAGTATTAGTACAGCGTTCCTAATAAAGTGCTCTGTAAGCATAAATTAATCATTTTAAGGATCCTGTCATATGGGTTTGGCCTATAAAAAAAATAAAAAATAAGGCATATACTTTGATTTTTACACACATATTTTGGAACATTCTGTTTTTATTGAGAATTGCGGAGTAAGAATGATTTTACCATTACATAGAGTCTAAAAAACCTAGACAATCAAAAATTCTATTTAACAGTTGAAAGAATTAATCTAAAAGTTCATGCAGCTATAAAATGAGCCGCTGTGTTGTTTTAGTTTTATCTCTACAACAGCGTTCCCCAGTAAAACACTGGCTGCTTCCATCCACCAATGATGTGGTTCTGATTGCCATTCCGGACCAGAGTGACTTCCAGACACAGGTATCCGCCCCATAGTTACAATAACCATTGTTACATTATTACAAACCATTGTATTTTTCATTGCATGCCAAAACATTATCCAACCCCGAATTAGCAAATTAATTGAAGCTGAATGTCATCAATGACAAAAAGCTGAGACTCAAACAAAAAGAAAATAGCAATTAAGCAGCAATTAAGCGGTTATTGTTCTTGGGATGCATAATATCGTAAACAGTGGGAAAGCTAAAGTAGAAAGTCAAGTTTTGCTACCTGCAAATCTATATCTCCGCAATCTGGCAAATATTGCATCACAGGTGAAATGCTAAACAAAGTTCCTTTGTATTTTGGTACAAATTATGATGGACATCTTCCCCAATATGGAAAAGCTGGGTGGGGATTATTTGTGAATGTCCCACCAGTTCACCGATTCAGACTTAATGACTGTGTTCCTATTGTTTGTCGTGTTTTGTCGGATTCTTGTGGGAAACCATGCAGTACACTGACAGGTAGCTCAGGGTCTTGCTCTTAAAGTTTGTTTCAACATGTTGACTTTGTGCTCTTCTCACACAGACCACTGTTGCCATGTGACGTCGGTAAATGTACTACTTCACGTAATTTCAACAATCTATCGATTCTAATTGCATGCCAGACAAAAATACCCTTCCTGTGGACCTTCAAAACCTGCAGTTGCAATGTTACCTTCTTAATCAGCCATGGACATTGTTTAATATGGACTCAGACCTCACTGATAACGAGTAACCTTTTTCATGTGATGATGTTTAATTGGCTTTATTTAACATGCTGCAGGTACATTTCATAAGAGGGCACAGGTACGTATAGTTAGTGACCTGTCAGTGTTTATCCAACTAAAAACCCACACCTCCATATACATTGAAAGACATACTTTATTCAATATAAAGTTCATCTTCTGACTTTGATTTTTAGGATGCGGAAAAGGTCACAGCTTTGAGAACTTCAAACAGAAGATTTACAGAATTATCCCAGTTGCATCAGCTTGTATGCTGTTGAGATTTCTGAGGGTAGTGATCCACACAATCAACTCGATAACCCTATTGGACACTAACGGTTCATGGGCCGATGAATGACGTTTATCCAAAGGCGAGGAAGACTGCAGAAAAGTCTTGGTGTTTGCAGCTCTGTTTCTTCTAGATAAAAAATTAGATCAGTGTATCACAATCACAGGACTGCTTTGGCTCGCATTGCACAGATTTTCTGCATGATAAATCATTTTTAAAACTCTGTCAGAAGGCTTGGTTGGGTCTAAAAATAGATCTCTGCAGTACTTTGCGGTGTCTCACTACATCTCCACTCCAAGCATCTCCGAGCAGATCTCAACATGACTGCTGCAAAATTTCAGCTGGCCCTCCCTAATCATACATGGGGCCTTGAAAAAAACAGCAATATGTCTGATATTTTAATTCAGAATATTAATAATCAAAATGAATTTCTATCACAAAATATTTATTATATGTAGAGGAGGCCAGTCTGTGAGTAACAAAAAGATTAGAATTCATCGTAGCCCTTCTACGTACACTAATTCCACGTGTTATTGACAGTTAATTGTGACATAGTGTCAATAGTTTACACATTTATCAAAGGTGTAATAGTTTATACTTTTAATCAAATACAAGTGTAAACAAAGCATTATTTAAAATAAACATTTTTGGTCAACATTAACTTGGAGTCACCCAGCCTTATTTCACTGTGAATCTGTGCGTATTACCATGTTTTGTCATTGTCAGTCGAAATAGGTGATGCTAATGAACATCGGTGCGTCTGGATCTGGTTGAAGAATTGAGATGTTTCAATCTCAGAAAGGTCTGCTGACAGACATAGGTGTTGCCAAAAATAGTGCATGTTGTCTGAGATTTGGGTAACCCGGAATATTGAAGTGGCATTGATTTTTAAAATACCATACACAGTGGTATAATGTTGGGATGGTATTAATAATAATCAACCTTCTTTTTAATAATATTTACCTAAAGTTATGATTTGTTTATCTTTACCAATTACAACAACTGGAACATGTTTTGTCTATTTTGAGGGCATTAGTACATGATGTGCATTATGTATTCATGAAGGATTCTCTCAAAATCAGAATCTATGCCCAGAAAGAAAATTATTAAAACTTAAACTGAAATAAAAATATATGAAAGCTACATAGAAATATATCTTAAAAATAAAAAGTTATACAAACTCATAAAATCACACTGAAACTAAATAAAACTGGATTTCAAATGAAAATTGAAAATAATGTAAAAATAAAAACCACATTTAAAAACCAAAACTATAATAATACTGGTGCAGACTCAACAGAGAATATCAGACAAGTAACAGCAACCCTGTGGTACAGAAGGGTGGTGGGAGCATAATGTTTCAGGCAACTTTTCATCCACGGGGACTGGAGGGTTGTAAAAAATGGGGAAAAGAATGGACAGTGCAAAATACAGACGGGAACTAGAGGAAAAGCCGATTTCAGCTCGATAAAGACCTAAAAATTGGGGCGAAATTTATCATTCAGCAGGACAACGATCCGAGTACAAGGCCAACGCGACCCTGGAGTAGCTTCAAAAAACGAAAGGGACTTTCCTAGAGTGGCCCACATCAGAGTACAATTGAGGATTTGTAGTGAGACTTAATGTGCTATCTGCAAGTGATCTTCCAACAACTTCAGAGAACTTGAACAGATTTGCCAATAAGAATGGGTAAGACCTGCACTGAGCAATTGTAAGAAAACTGATAGACAGCCAAAAAGATTTCAAGTTGTAATTGATGCCAAGGGTGCTTACACCAAATCATGATTCATTTTGAATACTATTATTTTGTAGTAAAATTGCGCATTCTCAATATTTTGTATGGTCCTGTATGTCCTGACAGCTTTTTTTTGCATCGCCAGTGTTTTGTCTGTTAGAATTTTTGGGGGGAAAAGAATTCAAAGAGCAGCAAGCTGTTTCCTGAGATTAAAAATCAGGTTCTCAGAAAATATTAAAATGTAACAATGGCCAGTGACAATGGGTAGAACCAGTGATAGTATGTGACTGTGGTTGACATCTTCATTGACAAACATAAGTTATGGGGAAAAGATGCAGAGTTGTATAATCTCTGTAGTTCATTAATGGCAGATCGATATTCTTTCTACATAAGCCAGTTTTTATTTCTGAATATGTGGTATTAGGATATTGGGATATGGAGTACCAATTTATGTGCAGTTTTATGTGTGACTCCTCACTTAGGTACTGATAGTTGCTTAGTCAAACACAGAAGACCCATCTTTTTCATGCTAAGAGAGACATGTTTTGCTCCCTAAACAAAATGCCTTCTGTCTCTGCATGTCCCTGAAGGATTAATACTCCTTACATCATTAATCATTCAATGTCGTGTGTCCCTAGTGTATATGAGGCAGCCGATGGGATCTTTCCCGCATGGACATTAGCCTAGGTTGCTGTTGTAGCCTGAGAGCATGCAGACTGTCTTACCTGCACCCAGTCAGGTCTTTGTTGAGCCACGCCCATCTGGCCAGGCTCCGCCCCATGGATTATTACCTCACCTACAATTCATGATCTTATTTACCTGATTGGGTATATTAGGACTTTTCCCTCTCAATCTTTGTGAGGTTTTGTGCGATACATTGAACTGAGCCTCTGATGCTGTAAGAGTCTGTTATTTATTTATTTATTTATTTATTGTTGTTTTTCATCTCTGTCTTCTGGTTTGGCGTTTATTTGTGTTGCCCTTGCCTGCTCTGGTCCACAGCTTGTGTTACCACTAATGCTTTTCAATTTATGGATTCGATTCAGAATTAAACCTAGCACACTCGCATTTGCGTGATCTCATCATTGTGATACTCGGTTAGGTAAATTCAAGGTCTCTCCATAGGAAGGTTTAAACATCACAATTATACCTTTTTTCTCTCTTTGCTGGTCTGTTGCTCAGTGCCATACATAAATTTCCCTGGAACTGTACTTTCTTTGGTGAGATTCATCCTAAAAGCCTGCCGAGGATAAATACATTTTATTCTTGCCTAAAATTACAAAAGCATGGGTGCTGAAGCTTGCCAATTACAGCAAAGTCCCCCTTCCCCAAACAAACATATAATTTAGTATAATTCCCAGCCTCCTGCACCAAGCTATAAACGGCGCCCCCGCTGCATATGCGGTATTTGCTGTAAGCTGCAGCCGTTATCGCGTCAGGAACCTGGCACCAATGAAACGGCCCGTCTCTGTGCCTTCAAAAATCAATACGGAGTTTCAGCTCATCGATTTTTCATTTGGGCAGAGTCGCTCGTGAGAACTGAGCGGGCTGCCAGCGAGGGAGTGGCCGTGTGATGCAGCTTCATGCCCTACAGAGCGCAGCAGCTGCTATTCTTTGCTGTATTTTTTTTTTTTTTTTACTACGAGTGCCGAAACGGAAGCCTGCTGTTCATCTTGTTTATTTTTCAATCCTGCCCCCTCACTGACACATAACAAAAAACCAGAGGGAGCATTTCCCCATTCTCGCAGATTGGTACCTTGCTGATTACTTTACAATTCATTATATTTCTTTATATTATAAGCTTAGCAGAGAAAAGTGGTCCACAGTTAATCTCCCTGGAGAAACTTACTAATGTAAATCAAGTTAAATGCATTTTCCAAGAATGCAGCAGCTGGGTCTAGTTTGAATTCTGCTTCATTGAGTTCTACGTTAACTAGTGCCCTGTGTAACCACTTGGGCTGTACTTTATTTAGTTTTAAGTTAAACAGAAAATAATCCATACCATATAGTCTGATTTTTAAAGTTTATGTTAATTCTGGTGCCCTGTCTGTAGGTTGTGCTGCAAACAGAGGTGACACTGTCAGGTTTTCTTCTGAAACGCTTATATTGCTGTATCCTGTTGTCTCAAGGCCCTCGCATGTACTAAAGGGGTTGGGTATTCTCTCCATGCCCATCCAGAAGGTTATTATAGACTATTAGTCCATTGTTCTTGAGAAGGTTGAGTCTAGGAGTCTTGTCTGTTGGCCTAATCAATGAGACATTGTTTGCTCCTTACACCCTTCTGCAACGTTTGGGCCATTTGACAAGTGGGCTGTTTCTGCCTATGGTCGTGGAGGAGGTCGAGGGTGGGGTCAGGGAAGGGGGGTGACCGGAGCCTATTCCAGCAGGCTGCCAGTACGTTGCATAGCACACGCATGTATACACTCACACACTACAAGAGCTGCCAATCAGTGATGCCATCTCACTGGCCTCTACGGGAGGGAACCACAGTATCAGAGGAGGCTGTGTAACTATCACTGTTCTGCTGATTTGTGTTACGTTTTTCCGTAGATTTTTAATGTTAAACCACTATATTTTTATTCCCCAAAACCAGGGTCATAAGGTCACAGTGTGATTGGAGACTATTCTAGAAGGCACTCTCGACAGCGCAGGACAGGGGCAGGGGAGAGCTCTCACAAGGTGGGGTAGGGGGGCTCAGTAAAATTTACCGTCCCAGAGAGGCAGGGTTCTCGGTTAATTGTTGCAAATTTTGGCTGACAATCTGTTATTAAAATGGGCACTCGGTAAAATTAGCAGGGGGGGGGTTCCTTGATAGATTCTGCAGTGGGCCCCCTGCCATTCCATGATGGCCCCAGGGGTGGATGCCCCTCCACCCCCCTGCATCCTCCACTACTGGGGCACACCCTGGACAGGATGCCATTTCAGCACAGGCCTCACACACAGTGTAAGAGGAATGTAGAGTCAACAATTCACCGAAAGCAAAGCACCTAATCCTTTGAGCACGGAACCTTAATCACATACAGTAAATACAGTTATGTAAGCTGCCTTTAAATCAATCCAGCTCACACAGATTAGCATATTTTTGAATGACTTCAATTATAGTGCTGACCTTTTCTGTGGTAAATATACAGTAAAATAATTGAAGGTCACTGTGTGAGTCAATGTGAGCTTTTTGTTTAAATGAAATTAGATCCGGTAATGAAAAAGTATCACACAAGTACTGTCACTGCGTTGTAGGAAGTATTGTTTTATGTTAAACGAAAATAACCTGTGAATCATTGATGTAGACATACTTTAACCTCCAGAGGAAATCCATCCAGATTTTTTTCATAATCTAATGGGGGTGGGGGTGCAATCATGAGCTACACAGTTGCTGTGATACATTATTTATTTATTTTGTCACCTGGCTTGGGGGGAGGGGGGGGGTTGATGTCAGAATGTTTTATGTTTTGACAGTTGCCTTCGACTGGTTGACTAAAAATGATTTTCCTTAAATTCCTTAAAAATGACACCATATTACAATATTATAATATTTTCACCACAATTATGTTAATAATAATACATAAGAAGAATTGTCAGTGATAACTTGTTAGGTATCATAATGTGTTTCACCTGTTATTTGAAATCTGACAAAGAGGATCAGGATATCAATAATATTGATTAAATAATTTAATGCTGAACAAACAATGACATCAATAATTCTCTTTGAGATACAGAAATCAATTATGTTGAAATACTTTGGAGGATGGAGGGGGGGGGGCTCAAGCTGATACTGGTACAACAGATTGTTTCACCCTACAGCGTATACAACATCTAGCAAGCTCCTTTAACAATGACGATGGAAAGTGTGACGTCAGTGTTGGGAATGGGTTTCTGGAAATTCTCTCTATCACATTACCCTTATGACACCCTTGCTGGAGTTAATCTGTAATCTGTGTCAGTCTGTAGAAAAAGACCCACCCTCTCATACCCATGCAGTCACTAAAGGACACAAAACATTCACAATTTAGTGACTCGAGATCACCTCAGCATGTTTTTGGACCATCAGGGGAAACTGCAGAACCTTGAGGAAACCCCATGATGACACGGGGAGAACATGCAAACTCCACACTCGGAACTACGGCAGAGTCCCAGAGGTGTGAGGCAGCAGTGCCACTGCATTACCACGCTGGCCCTTTAATCAGACCAATCATCTAGAATTATTTTTATGAAAAAGCAGCCACATGTCACAGATGTGACAGCTTTTGCTTGTTTTGTACTATCGGTATTTTTTTCAAGGGTATTTCTGGAAGAGACAGTCTGACAAAACAGATTTGGGTCTTAAATGTCTTTCAATATTACTATAATAAGTTTTCATCACTAATTTGTGCTGCGTCTGACATCATTATGAGTTGTCAATAGTAATTTAGTATCATGGAAATCAGAACACTGAAACGTTTTATAATTACTCTGCTTAGAGCCCATTATGATCCCTTAATTAATGGTCTGATGCCGTAAATATTGGACATAGAAAGGGGGTCATTTATTTAATATTTTCGTTTTCCTTCAGTGCCCCTATTTAATTCCCTTTGTCAATAAAAATAAGTGCTGATTTTGCACAATTTCATAGCGAACATGGCGATTTTTTGGGGATATATCAAAAGACTTTATACGCACATATATGGAGACAATATGTGTAATTAAAATTCCATAACACATAACACACATTTAACAAAAAGAAAGACCCGGTATTTTATGTAACGCCAATGTTTTTATACACATAACCGATGTGATTCTACTAGGCAAGGTAAAAAGTAATATGACATCATACAATATATACATGCCAACACACACAGAGATACACACACACACACACACACACACACACACACACAGACACACACACACACACACAGCACTGGGGCTTCCACCACAGCTTGCCAAATTGCTCTAAGTGTAAATAAATAGTGGAATGGGATGCTTGCCCATGCTTGACAGCAATTGAAGTCCAGAGAACAAGGACGGCACACCACGGAATCATGCCTTCTGAGTTTAAGGAAACATGTCACCCATCCCTCCAATTTCGTTTATCACTTTTCCATTCCGGGTCAAGATTATCTGCAGTGTGATCCAGAAAAGCCCATCTTAAGACACATGCAGCTATATCACTGAATTAGCTGAGAACTACTCCATGAAAATAAATAGTAGCTTTATCTGCCGGTCCAATTTAACACTGACACATACATTGGTGCCACAGGGAAATGACTTCTGTGTTTGCTGGTATCTGACTCGTGTGTTCTTGGTAATTAAATATATTGTGCCATTGTAACTGACTGCAGCAGCATCCAGGGGGGGCTTTCAGTTTCCTGGTATTTACCTGGAAATCCTTGGAATAACTACTGTTAGCTCTCTTGGTTCTTGGTTTGAGGGCAACGTGAGACATGAGATGGTTGGGGAGAATCTTAGGTCATCCCAGGAAATATCCCGCTGGTTATGGATTCAGTAGACAAGTTTTAGGTCAGTGTTTCCCAATCCAGTCCCCGGGGACCCACAGCTGGTCCATGTTTTTGCTTCCTACGAGCTCCCTGCCAGACATTCCGAATTTTTCTTCCTCCCCGGTTGGGAGCAAAAACATGAATTGTCTGTGGGTCCCCAAGGACCGGATTGGGAAACACTGCTGTAGGTTACCGCAAGCTCAAAAACTACCAAAAGGATCTGCAATTTCACCTTTCTTTAAACTTTTCTCATCATCTTCACTTCTGCTCCCCAGAAGGGACTGTAATACTTCCTGACAGCTACGTCCTGAAGGCTAAAAATTGTCTTAGTGCCATTAATGCCGGAGTTGGCGGAATATGAAATGCGTGATGAAACAATTGTCCTGGCTACGCCTCATCCAGCCTGACAGATAAAATTTGCCACCAATGTATTCGTGGTAGAGGCACAGTTAGAGATCCGATTTTCCAATTTTCATAACTGGAGTCTAAAAAAAAAAAAAATCAAGAAACACCTGCCATCCATCCATTGTCAAAATTGGCATGTTTGACAAGCGAAAAACTCATTGAAACAATGGATCACCTAAACAACAGATAAGTCAGGTGTGTTTTCTTTATACCCTCAAAGGAATGGTTATAGAGCATTAAGTGGCAGTGCAGAGAGCAGTCTTAGAGCCTCCATGTCCAGAGGACCATTATCAACCTGCTAAATTTTTAGCAGATCTAGTCAATTACGCAAATTCATAAAAAAATAAGACCCAGAAATGCATTCTTCATATAAAAGGAATGAATTTTATGCAAAGTATTTTAGTGTTAGTGAATGTTTGCCTTAGATACAAGCATATGACCATTCGCTTAATTTCTCTGCACTACTCTAATGTGTCATTTTGTCTTCATGTTTATTACCACTGGTCTTTCTCTGGTTCAGGCTGAAGGTCACTGCGAATGGATTTAACTTTAATGGTGGAAGGGATTAGTTACACCACTCAAAAGGATCAGAATACTATACTTACAACGTCTCACCATGGTTTACAAGGGCTATAAACTTTGGTTTTGGGATTTTTTATATTAAATTTATTTATTAATCTTAAATGATGTGTTTAAAGTAGAAATATGAAGTATGTGTGACTAAATGATAAAATTATTATAGCTAATTGGGGATACAGCAATGGGTTGGTTCCATGTGACTTAGAGAGCCCTTTTCTGGCTCATGAAGTTCCCTGTTAATTTTCATTCATGAATATAAAGTCAGCATCTCTAACCTTTCTGAACACCCCGCCTGCTTTATATTCCCTGGGGGGGCTCCTGCAAGGCTGGTGAGGAATTTCCAACAGAGCCAACAAGACCCTGCTGTCCTTAGTGTTCATCATTTATATTGTGTAATAGGGGACTGTTTTCAGCTCTTCCATGAAATGGGAGATAAATGGCACTTTTGGAATCGTGGCCTTTTAGCCAAACCAAAAACCTGTGTGACCACATGAAAACCCGAGCTTTCATCTCACAGCTGTATTCCAGACGCGTGTTATAATTTTAAAGTGGACAGTTCTGCATTCAAGTTGATATTAATAAAAAGTAGCAGCTCAACCTAAATGACTATGGATCTAAACAATAATGTTGCATGAACTTTCCTCATGAGAAGTAGTATGAGTTCACACCTCAGTGGTTGTGGGATCCATTCCCAACTCTGGCACCGTGACATTTGCATTTTCCGCACAGGTTTGCTCCAGATACCAAACAGCAAACATATGTAGTCACAGTGAATCCGTGTCTCTAAACTGCTCATAGTGTGTGGATAGCACTGTTGTCTCACACCTCTGGGACCAGGGTTTGAATCTTTGCCCTTGCTCTACATGTGTGGAGTTTGCATGTTCTCCCCGTGTAATCGTGGGGTTTCCTCTGGTTTTGCTACAACCCAAGACATGCTGAGGTGTGACTGGAGAGCGTACCCTGTACTGGGTTGGTGCCCTGCTTTGAGCCCATAGATTCTGGGCCCCCAATACCCTACATGTGACAAGTAGGTACAGATAATGGATAGGTGGGTATTTGAGAGCGTATCCTCAGTTTAATGTCCCCTGCCTCATTCTCTGTGCTTTCTGCGTGGGGTTCAGTCTCACTGTGACCCAGTGCTGGTGAAGTGGTTTTAATAGAAGATGGATAGATCGCTTGATTTATTTTCCCTGCAGACACTTTCATTCAAAGCAACTCAGATAGCTAACATTATCATCATTTACTCACTTACAGAGCTGGGTTTTGCTGCCAAAACTGGTCCAGGTTATGTACCTCACTCAGGGGGGAAACAGGAAGGTCCTTCCTGGGACTTGGACCAGATGCATTTTGTTTATAACTATAGTACCCTTCCCAGTGCTGGCGCCTAGCTTTTTATAGACACCTTATTTGTTCTCTTGACCTAATTTATTTCCTCTGCATTATTGTGCTTTTTTTGGCAAATTATGAACTAAATGCTATTTTTACTACTTGTATTTTAAAGTCTATCTCATTCTATTATGCCATAATACAGAAACTATGCTAGATATAACAATTGTTCTGCGGACAGTCCATTGTTGTGTAACATTTTTTAGCCTACCTGCACTGAAAACGTCCCTGTCTTAAAAATGATTCATCATAAGCATATTTCTACACTCCTACATTTCTCAAACAATGTCTGAAAATAACATGTACTCAGCACATACAAAGATTTAATATGAATGGCACTGAGTACAGAAGAACGAAGAGCATTGTGGTCTCCTTGGTTGGGGTATTAGCTTGTCCACAGGTTGGGCTTATAAGGAATCCATATCAGCTTGATGGCTCCAAGTGGGGCAGGACATGTTCTGGAAAATAAGCACTGTGAAATACAGTGAAGGACAGGATCAAAAGACTCAGATAGTGACTCCGCTCAGAATTTCACTTGCTAAGTACAGAAAAAGAAATAGAGCAATGGCCCAGACCCTGTTCTTATACAATGAAGTTAATTCTGTCTATAACCATATACCTACTCGGTATATTGAAAAGGTATTAGTACAGGAAAACAGGTGTATGGGCAGGGAGAGGGAAAGGCTTCATACAATGCCCGGCTGGGCAGAGTGGTTAAAATGTGTTTGCTACCCAGCAGTTTGCTATCATGGATTTGCTTCTGAGTGCATTTGTGTAATGGTGTCGTATGCCTGTAAGTATGTGTGTATACATGAATACGAGTATGAATGTGTGGGGGTGTTGTATGCCTGTAAGTATGTGTGTATACGTGAATATGAGTATGGATGTGTGGGGGTGGTGTATGCCTGTAAGTATGTGTGTATACGTGAGCATGAGTATGAATGTGTGCGGGTACTGTATA
>JAAGVU020000025.1:3276446-3288728 GCA_011763525.2 Mormyrus iriodes
TAAGTACGTGTGTATATGCAAGTATGAGTATGGATGTTTGGCTTTTATTGCCATGTTATAGTAACAATTGGGTTGAAATTGCATATATTGTGTGGATTGTGAGACTAGATTGTGATTCATGGATGTTCTGACAGTGTGTGGCTCAGTAGCCTAAGCCTCTGTGCCTGTGATTAGAAGGTAGCTGGTTTGAGCCTGGCCTCAGCACATTTGTTTCTCCTTGAGCGAGGCCCGTAACCCCCTGCTCTCTGGGTGCTGCCCTTCGTTGCCAGCTTGCTCCCACCTACAGTGAGTAAGTTGGTGGAGGTGTAAAGAGAATTTCCCTACGGGGATCAATAAAGTGTCTGTTACTTTTATTAATCTTTACACTTGGGTAACATCAGACAAACATGCAAAACTTATGTACCCATGTATGACAATTATACATAATGAAGTTTTAGAGCCAACGAAATTATGGGAGTTTCCTGGGATAAACATCAAAATGGGAGAGGTCCCTGGAGATGACTTTGGAATATGGGGGAGACCTGGGAAAATCGGGGGTATTTGCTGGCATGTATAAATGGATGTAAAGAATGAAATGTTGCATGTTTCCAGTTACTTTCATGATTATGAATCAACTGTGAAATACAATAGAAACACATCCATCCATATTCCATAAGCCAGGGTTTCCTAGTCTGGTCCTTGGGGACCAACAGTCAGGGAGCTGGGAGGGAACAAAAACATGGACTGCTGTGGGTCTCCAAGGACCGGATTGGGAAACACTGCCATGAACATTGTTCCAGCACTGCATCAGAGAGAGCCTGGAGCCAGGAAGGACAGGGCAGGGAACGTTCTGGATAACATACTAGTCTATTAAAGGAGTTGCACACTATGGATACAGCAGAGGTGCTGATTTATCTAAACTTGATTTTGGATCACGGGATCACTTGTGGCGAATCTGTGCAAATGACAGGAAGATACTTCACACATACAGAGACCTGGGGATGGGAATGAAACGCAGAACCCTGCATATGTTCGATTACAGCAGTATCCACTGATCAGCTATGGCCAATGCCAAAACGACTTGTATAAAATATCCAGGGGCTGCCAGATGGAAAATAGTTTAGAGACACAGATAAACAAGCAGCGGCCTAAATCTCTACAAGTGGTAAAGACTGAACATGCTTTCCCAGACTGTAAAAGTAAATTGACTGTTAGTAGGATTGCCCCCGCAGTGACATTCATCTTTCTGTAGGTTACTGAATGAGGGAAATCGATATGAGGCTGGTGCTGCCATGGGGCTGTATCACCAATTATCTGCATTTTCACCAGAGCAAGGCCGTTTGGCCTCTCTGAATTGTAGCCTTAGCTGCATGCCTATCCAGACTCCACTCTTGTGCATGGCGAGAGAGTGGGGGGGTATTGCCTCTCCACAACGGCTCAGCCCTGCTCTCCGCGGCTATAACAGGCAGAGCAGCACCCGCTACAGTGTCTAAAGTTAACTTTCTTCTGTTCATTTTGCTCTCCTCTTTTCAGCCTTGGATGCAGCACAGGTACCCACACACTTCTCTTCTGGGATTCCATTTCTCACCTTTATTTCATTTTTTCTCCCATTTCTGTCTCATAAAAATGCCATTTTTCTTCCCAAGGGACACAATGTTTGATTAAATGTAACAGAAAGTGCAATCTATAATTGAGACGACTAATTAACTACTCATTACACAATATATAATATAACACAATATACAGTACAATGCATTTTCCCATATCAAAAGCTCATAAGAGATTGCACTGTGCTTTAGGCCGGTTCTTTATGAACGTAGCATTTGGGTTATTGTATGGTACATTAAATGTCATTATCAATTCTTTTAATCACCTTCTTTTATAAGCTGATTAAAGCTTTTCACCAATCAGCCTGCAGGTTCGACCCCCAGGGGTGTGCTGAACTAAATAACCAAAATTGCCTCTCTGAAATATCCAGCTGTATAAATGGGCAAAATTATAAATAATTTATGTGACTTTTGGTTTTAAAAAAATAGATAAAAGTTCTCAAAATAAAAGCACTAGTTAATCCTCTAATGGCCTATTCAACACAATCTAATCACGGAGGAAACTTTGCACATTTATAACCAATTCAGAAAATTACTTCAAGAATACTTTTAAAAAAGTACATTTGCAGACCCACATGGCAGCCTTCCAGATCCTCATCTGCTGTGTGTTTTGAACCAGGGAGCTGGTGACCGTGAGATCTGAATGCAAAGTGCAAAGTTAAACCCCAATTTTGTAAGGTCACACAAGAGCATCCACTGGCTATTCAGCTCTACTCCCTGCTTTATCCCTACATCACTGCAAAAGCCAGGAGGAAAAAAAAAACAGACCGCTATATTTCGGTGCTAGCTTCGCCTCCTCCCCGAAATTGGGCCCCTGGTGATATGTAAGACAAGCACCTACCAAAGTAAGACAGACTTACGGAATTTAGCTGCAGAGGCTTTATGGAACCTTAACATTGTAGGGAGGGCCATTTGATAAATGCATAGTACATGTAATGTTGGGTGTGGGGTAATTTTTGGGGTTGGATATGAGCGGATGGCATTGATTAGGCTTGGGTTTGGAGAGGGGGTTGTAGAATTAATATTTTCATTTTGTGTGGAATGAAATAAATGGTTGGCTGGAATTACTGTGGACACGATAGAAAATAGGGCAGGAAAGAGGTAAAACCCGCTTCTGTTGGGATGGCAAACATATCCACATGACACAGGGATGGGGGAGTTTTGGGAATTGAGGAGGAGAAACAACAAGGACACAAGATGGTCATTTTCAGCTTTAGCAGAGGGGAAGAACGAAGGGACACAAAACGGATGTAACATTTGGGTAAGTGTGCCAAGGTCTGTCTTTCTGGGGCCCGAGAGATGAAAAGATGACAGCTTTATAACCTTAGTAATGGACAACAAGTGAATAAAAGGCTCGTTTCCCGACTTCACCCTCCCCACCCCCCCACCAGAACACCACTCCCTCTGTTCTTATAACAGCCTACAAAGATTCAACAGTTTTACAACCTAATTTTCATTTAGAGGCATTTAAACCACTGACTTAGTCTGCAGGAGGACTGCAATGATCGCAAACAGTAAACAGCTGATGCATGTGGCGTGGAAACAATATCCCATAATTTGCCTGGTGCCTAGATCAATGCTGAATTTATAGATGTTAAATGTTTTGCAAGCATGGATTTTCTTTTTCCCCGTTACTGACTTCACAGCCCTCGATTGCAAATAAATAGTCAGTTAACACGGCCCCATACTGTTAATGGATTTCAGTACAAAGATGAGTCACTTGCTCTACCCCTAGCACAGACAAACACGAAGCCATCAGGGTGTGGAGCTTGGCTGATGAAGAGGGTTTTGCTTTCCTATGAAATTACCTTCACTAGGACTCACTTTCAGGGAACTGCAGGTGGTTTCCATGCTGTCTGAAGATCAAAATAATGTTTACACTGCAACGTGTAACAAGCAGACCGCCGAAACAGGCATACAGAAGTGATGAAACAACCTTCGAAATAGCTGAATGTTAACATGAACACGAGGGGGAAAAATAACAAAAGCAGTTTGGAAGATCAATTATATGTCCAGTGAAATGTATACCTGGCATTCCATATTTTAACTTTTGATTAAAATGACATAAAATTTCAGAAAAACACAGTTGAATACAATCATAAAATCAGTTGCCTGGAAAGTGAAATAGAAGTAATTTCTGTCAGCATGACCTGTAATATTTACACATATCCATTCATACATCATTGCATGATTTTAAGCTTCTAGTAGGCTTTTACTGTTATCTGACAGACATTTTGCTGTGTTTTGTGGTGGCTCAGTAGATTCTTGGGGTTAGATGCTGACCTGACTCCGTGACTGCAATCTGCGAGTTCTTCTTGTGTGATAAGGGTTTCCTCACACAACCTAAAAACATGCATTTATGTGCATTAGTGTTTGTCCACAGTGTGTGATTATGCACCCTGTGAGAGACTGGTACCAATCCATGGCTTCCTAGGACAGGCCGACTGCCCCTGCATTGGATAAGAAGTTATGAAAAATATGTGGATTAATATGTAAGAGCAACAACAATGAAGTATATCCTTTGTCATTTATTTTGGAAAAATCTACAGATCCCATTGGAGGGGAGTGGGTATTTATGTCCAGATGGGTTTGCTAAAAGCTCATGTTAGCATATGTAAAACCTGTATTATGTGTATTAAAGATAGAATACAGATTTATCAACAGGTCACAATGGGGGCTTTTGCATTTAAAATGTAAAATGTGTGCGAGTGCGCTGTTAGTGCGGATGTTGATTAATGAACCTGCCTGGGGTGTTCCCTGGAGAACTTGCAGAACCTCGGACCGGGGAGCAGGTAAATATTTGGAACGTGGTGCAGCGATTTGTCAAGCAATGTATACATTTAGGCAAGCAAGTTATTCATGAATATTCACATGGGTGTGAAGTGCTTAGGCAAAAATAATAACAAGGACAAAATCCAAAAGCATCTTACCCTTCAGGATTTCTGATGGCAAGCTCAAGGACCCCAGGATGCAGACGTCTGTTTCCTGGATATCATTTTGGAGTTCCTGAGAAGGGTACAGCTGGAATAAAACCAATAACCTAGAGTTTCACTCTGGTGGGCTGTGCATATCAATACAATAAAGACGTCGGTAACACTTTACTTGGGGAGCACGAATTACTTAGTTACTCAGTTACTACTCAAGAACAAATCATGAACATTCATGAACGTTCCTACATACAAGACATGAATTGTCATTATTCATTAATGATGTACAAACATGGGATCAGTACGTAACACTTACATACTGGTCAATTAATGCTAATTAAGTAAGAGTGTACTTTTACATAATTTGTGCCCCCGCATTGGCCAGAGGAGCTGGGAACTGAATTTATTTCTACAAGGAAATGTCAACAGCCTCTCTAGACTGGATGACTGCAGAATTAGACTGGTTTCCAATCCATATTCCCTTTACATCCCCCCTTATCCTCCTTCCATTAGCTATTCAGTTTGTCCAGCAGTGTTCCCATAGCTTGAGTCTCCCTACAGATTTTGCTAAAGCTTCAAAACGCACTTTGGCTAGTCCCAGTTGATGCCAGTCACCTCATCCCTGTCTCATTTTGCATAAGCACGCAATGAAAAGATATTTTTTCCACATACTTTGAACAAGAAGCATTTCAATTATTCCTTTTCCATACGTACCATAATTTATATCTGAGCGACTCTTCAAATGCCAGAAACGATTCAAAACCCTGATTAATGCTTTTTCCCGCCTTGAGTATGCAGGGATGACATCAAACCTGACAGACACTGGTATCTGGTATATTCTCCTTCATCTGAAACGTTCTGCCCATCCCTCGCAAACAAATAAAGAAACGAGGGAATATGAGGTGTACCCCACAAGTGAATGGTCTAGAAACCTAGTCATCTGGCCAGATTCAATCTGTGCCAGACTTAGTTCAATTTAATATCTTTATTCATATGATCAAAGCCAGACTTATGAATTAAGATCTTCACCGTTGAGATGCAAATAGGCTCCAGCACACTTTAATCCTCACACTGTGATCATGGCCTTGTCTGAACTTGCGTATCCTTCCTCTCCCCTTTCTCCTCTGCTGGCACTCATTTCACGGACATGTGGATCAACTCTCCTCATCCTTGATTTTCACGTCAATGGTAAATATTTAACGTGTAAATCGTTGCCCGCAAGTTGATTCGATTTTATTACGACTGTCGAGGGAATGAATCTACCTATTTACACATTGTACAATTTTATCACGATTCGATTAATTGATTATTGTGATTACCTAAATTCAAACCATTTTTTTAAACTTCCCTTAACTCCACGAATATTGAAATGGGAACTTTATTACTTTATTACTCAGTAATAATAGTATACAAAGCAAGTAGAATCTCCAAACATTAATGTTTATTGTTATTATTCAACAAGGAGAACGAACCACTGCAAAATGTCAAAAAGCCAACTGCTGAAGTGTACAGAAAACAAAACAGGTTTCTGCCTGTGGGGGGGGGGGGTGTGAAAATTGCCAAATTCTTGAATTACTGTAATGATGTAATATGATTTTTGTTTATGCTGTGGAAAACGGAATATTGATCTGTGGGCCTAGTTTAATGATGAATTATAAAGATGTTGCGAGCCGGTACTTTCAGACCTCTTATAGGTGGAGAATGAGCCAATGAAATCCCTTTTGCTGCTAACTTTGAGTGTAAAAATAAAATTTAAATATCAGCAGGCATTATCGGCTAAGACTGACACATTGGACCCATGCGAAATCTCAATTTTGAACAAATATCAGGTGAAACCAATATGTTAACCAATGAATCGTGTCTCTATGGCTGATAATACTCTTTACTTACCTAACTAGTTAGCTACCTCAGAGTCTTGACCATTGCTACCATAGCAAGCAAAAAACGACTTTTCACGGTACAAATGAGAGGGGGTTCCCAAAAGCATTGCAGATTATTTTAACCTTTGCAGTGAGCATTCTGTGCTACTAAACCGGGGTGAGTATCTAAAAAGCATTTAGATCGGGCTGTGTCGATCAACAGGTAGCACTTTCTCAACACCCTGCCATCCTACATTTTGGAAATTAGCATGCCTTGGCTACCACTTTGTACATCTTCTTAGCAGTTCTTCATCTACCTTTATTTTAGCTCCTGAAGCTACAGGTTGATACATTGAATTGTCACCTTATCCATCCATGAATCGCCACCTTATCGTGGTGGAGAGGTTTGCTTGCTTGTGTTATCGATGGCAATTACCCCTGGTAGGGTCTCCCAAGGCAAATTGATCCTAGGTGAGTGGCCAGACTAAATGCAATTCACAGAGACCCCCATAATGATCAACAATACGGACTATGTTACCCTGCCTAGAAATGGGAGACCAGGAGCCTGGAGCCAGGCCTGGGGCGGGAGCTCAAAGGTGAGCGCCTGGTGGCTGGGCCTCTACCCATGTGTGGGCCCATCACCTGCATGAGGAGCGGTAGGAGTCTGGTGCAATGGAAATCGGGTGGCAGTTGAGGGCATGGGCCTCGACAGACCAATCGTCAGCTACCAAAATTGGCTCTTGGTACATGGAACGTTACCTCTCTGGTGGAGAAGGAGCTTGAGCTGGAATGGGAGGTAGAGAGATACCGGCTAGATATAGTCCGGCTCACCTCAATGCACGGCTGGGGCTCTGGAACCAAACTCCTGGAGAGGGGCTGAACTCTATTCCACTATAGAGTTGCCCATGGTGAGAGGTGTTGGGCAGGGGTGGGTCTCCTTATAACCCCCCGGTTCAGTGCCAGTACGTTGGAATTCACTCTGGTGAATGAGAGGGTCGCCTCATTTTGACTTCAATTCGGGGGACAGGCTCTGACTGCTGTCTGTGCGTATGCATGACATATTTGTTCAGAGTATCTGCCCTTCTTGGAGGTTGTGGAAGGGATGCTGGAAGGTGCCTCTTCTGGGGACTCCATTGTTCTGCTGGGGAACGTTAATGCTCACGTGGGTAATGACAGTGAAACCTGGAAGGGTGTGACTGGGAAGAATGGCCTGCCTGATCAGAATCCAAGTGATGATCAGTTATTGGACTTCTGTACTAACCACAGATAGTCCATACCAAAGAGCATGTTCGAATATAAGGGTGTTCATAAATGTACCTGGCACCAGGGAAGCTTAGGCTGCAGTTCGATGGTTGATTTTGTAATTGTATCGTTGGAGCTGCGTCCATATGTTTAGGACACTCAGGTGAAAAGAGAAGCTGAGTTGTCAACTGATCACCACCTGGTGATGAGTTGGATCCGATGGCGGGGGAAGATGACCGATAACAAAACAAATAGTGAGGGTGTGCTGGGAGCTTCTGGCAGAGGCCCCTGTCCGGGAGATCTTTAACTCACACCTCCAGCAGAATTTCTCTTGTATCCCGAGGAAGTCAGGGGACACTGAGCCTGAATGGGCCATGTTCCAGGACTCCATCACTGAGGCAGCTATATGGAGCTGTGGTCGTACGGTACACCAGCAGTAAATGGAGCTGTCAGGCTTAAGAAGGAGGCCTTCTGAGCTTAGTTAGCTTGTGGGACTCTGGATGCAGCTGACAGGTACCGGCAGGCTAAGCAGAATGCAGCTTTGGCGGTTACTGAAACAAAAACTGAGGTATGGGAGGAGTTTGGTGAGGCCATGAAGAAGAACCTTCACTTGGCCTCAAAAATATTCTGGCAGGCCATCAGGAGACTCAGGAGGGGGAAGCAAGGCTTTACCCATGATGTATATGGCAGGGATGGAGAACTGTTAACCTCAACTGGGGATAAAGTCAGGTTGTGGAAAGAATATTTTGAGGACCTCCTGAATCCCACTGACATGCCTTCCTTGGAGGAACTAGAGCTAGATTGCTCAGAGGAGGGCTTGCCAATCTCTAGGACTGAAGTCACTGAAGTAGTCAAACAACTCTTCGGTGGTAAGGTTCCAGGGTTGGATGAGATTTGAGTTCTTGAAAGCTCTAGATGTTGTTAGTCTGTCTTGGCTGACACGTCTCTTCAACATTGCATGGATGTTGGGGACAGTGCCTTTGGATTGGCAGGCCGGGGTGGTGGTATCAATCTTTAAGAAAGGAAACCAGAGGATGTGTTCCAACTTTAGGGGGATCACACTCCTCAGCCTCCCTGGGACGATCTATACCGGAGTACTGGAGAGGAGGGTTTGCCCGTTAGTCAAACCTCGGATCCAGGAGGAACAATGCGGATTCTGTCCTGTTAGCAGAATATTGGACCAGCTCCTTACCCTCACAAGGATACTGAAGGGTTCGTGGGAGTTTGTCCAACCAATCTACATGTGTTTTGAGGACTTGAGAAAGGCATACAATCGTGTGCCTCAGGGGGTCCTGTGGGGGCTGCTCCAGGAATATGGGGTACAGGGTCCATTGTTGCAGGCCATCAGGTCCCTGTATTAACGGAGCAAGAGTTTGGTTCGCATTGCTAACAGTAAGTCGGACTTATTCTCGGTGAGTGTTTGACTCCGCCAGGGCTGCCCTTTGTCACCGGTTCAGTTTATAACCTTTATGGACAGAATTTCTTGGTGTAGCCAAGGAGTGGAGGGGGTCCAGTTCAGGAGCCTCAGGATCACGTCTTTGCTTTTTGCAGACGATGCGGTCCTGTTGGCGCCATTGGGCTGTGACCTGCAGCATGCACTGGGGTGGTTTGCAGCTGATTGTAAGGTGGCCGGGATGAGGATCAGCACCTCCAAGTCCAAGGCTATAGTTCTCAACCAGGAAATGGTGGATTGCCCACTCTTGGTGGGGGATGAGTTGCTGCCTCAGGCAGAGGAGTTTAAGTATCTTGGGGTCTTATTCATGATTGAGAGAAGAAGGGAGCATGAGATAGATTGGTGTAGCATCGGCAGTAATGTGCACGCCGTAGCGTTCTGTTTTGGTGAAGTAGGAGCTGGGCCAGAAGGCAAAGCTCTCGATTTACTGGTCGATCTATGTTCCTACCCGAATCTAAGGTCATGAGCTTTGTGTAGTAATCGAAGAATGAGATGACAGATACAAGCAGTGGAAATTAGATCCTCTGCAGGGTGTCTGGGCTAAGCCTTAGAGATGAGGGGTGAAGAGCTTGGACATTCAGGAGGAGCTTAAAGTAGAGCCGCTGCTCCTCCACATCGAAAGCAGCCAGTTGAGGTGGTTCAGGCATCTATCCAAGATGCCTCATAGACATCTCCCTGGGGAGGTGTCTCAGGCATGCCCAACTGGGAGGAAGCCCCAGAACAGCCCCAGGACATGATGGAGAGCTGGCCCGGCAAGCCTTGGTATTCCCCCAGTGGAGCTGGAGGAGGTGGCTGGTGAGAGAGAGCCCTGGGCATCCCTGCTTAGACTGCTACCCCCATGATCCGACCCTGGAAAAGCGGCATAAAACGGATGGATAGATGGATGGACTGTCACCTTAATAATCGATTCATCACGATGCATCAATGCATTTTCAAATTCATAAATATACATTTGTTTTTAAATATTTGAATTGAACTGCCCTTTGATTTGATCTGTATCATTGTTTTTTCCCCATACGTGTCACTTGTACTTTCAGTAAAAATTAGCTGGCTCCCAATACTAGGAGTGGTTGGTGAACATCTTTGACTGTGTTTGAACCTTCAGTGCTAGTTTATTGTATCACAGATTGTTTTATGTTAGCACCCATATAACATTTTTCCTATTCAATCTGCCAGCTAATTCACTCAGTACCACAAAATGGCTGACCAGTATATACAGTAGTAGAAATGTATGTAGAAGATGATGAGTCCACAGAATGGAAAGACAGGACATCTTTACAAAGAGAATAGTCTGCGGATAAGTATTAAAAAAAGTAATAAAAGAGAGCTTTTTAACTGATGAACTTGTCAGTGAATTATATCATGTACATATTTGCCTTCATGACATTGCTTGCTAACATTGCAACTCGATGTCTGTGCATTTTTTTGTTGCACCATGTTCTGGGCATGTCTGCAGCTCATTTACACCATCTCTTTAAATCCAGTTTTTTTGAAGGACACACAATTTCTATCTTCTCCCAAACGTTCCAGCGGCTGGATTTCATTTTGCACTATTATTTGTAACAAAATGCGTGTTTTCTTACATCACTGACGTGCGTATTCCTAGCATCAGCCTTTGTACCTATTTTTTTAGATCATGAAAGCAGATGATAAAAATAGATCCCTTCCCACCGTCCCTGAAACTCGCAGAGTCTGTAAGGCTGACTCAATTGGGCAAAACTTCCCCTGGTGGGCCACGGAAAATGGCTGAGCCACCTGAAATGCAACGGTAGGTTTCTCCATCTTCTGTCTGCCATTTAAAATTCCACGTGCCTTTTGTGGAACAGATCAATTAAACGCTGCCCAGGCAGCCAGGCGTCTGATGACCTCATCAACTTGCGGATCCGCCCCCCCCCTTTGTTTATTCATTAACCTATCCTCAGCTAGATTGGCAGTAACAGCCAGCATTGCTGAGGAAGGCAGAGTGTTTTTTTTACATTTCTTTAACAATAATTAGGCCTCACTCTATGGATTTGGATCCTCTGGGATTTAAGCTTTACGTGGTTCCACTCCTGCTGAACATGTAACGCTACGCATGAGAGGAAGGGGGGGTAGGGGGCTACTTGGATTATATTGCTTACTCCCACCCCCTAATAGACACACACAGATAAAAAAACATGAGCTTAATGATATAGAAATGAACATGCTTGGATACATCATATATTAATTAAGTTCAACTGCAAAAATATGTTTATACCCTGTAAGCTTGTCCACACTCGTCCCATGCAAATTAGGCAAGGCCAATAATTAGAGAGTTGCATGAGTCATTGATGAGGATCACAAGATTAGGTTTTCAAGCAAACAGCTGGGTAATTTAAGGAAACTGCACATGGCGGAGCCGATTCTATTGGGCTGTGCAAGCCAATTCATCGAAACCAACCTACATCTCATAAAAGCTAAAGTGTGTTTACAGAGGGAAAACTTCTGTTTTGCAAAAGTCAAATTTAGGAGTAATTACTCATAATTTTAATACATTAATGGTTGGGAGGGTGTTAGACGTGAGGTTAGTGGGAAGGCAAAAGACACACTAAAAGGTCTGAAATGGAGATCCAGGAAAAGGTCAAGTTATGTTTACGCACATCTCTTTTCATGATGTTCAATAGGTTATTTCCTGTTCAGTAATGTTTTCTAATAGCTGTACTACCAACTGGATTGTATTGAAATTATTCTGCTATTTAGAAAACGTCACATGGCGTATTGGGACAATTTGTCACATTATTACACACAGTAGAAGGACATTATTGATTCAGCCCATTATATGGAAGCAGGTGAACCGGCTCTTTCAGTGCAGATACCCCAGCTCATCATGGAATAAACAAGGTTAATTACAGAGTGCGCTCGCTTGAAGGTGTGTGAGTCTGCTCTAAGCCACACACCATTAAAGACATTCCAGTGATGCAGTGCAGTCACATGTATAACTGGCAGGTAGCCTGTTAGGAACTGAAGTAATAAAGAGTAATAAAATAAAGAGTGGTAGTTTTCGCCATAAACAGTCAGTGCAACTAAAACCTTAAATATCCAATGACATTTTTCAACCTCATGATGTTGCTGAGAGCATCCCATATCCACCACATTTCCACCTTATTTTCCTCTCTACCCTGACCAACTCGACCACCCCTGCCCAGCCTGTGCTATTTGTCAAACAGAAACCAACGTCTTCACCATGAATCCCTGCG
>JAAGVU020000025.1:3288828-3300469 GCA_011763525.2 Mormyrus iriodes
TGACCAACTCGACCACCCCTGCCCAGCCTGTGCTATTTGTCAAACAGAAACCAACGTCTTCACCATGAATCCCTGCGCGCCTGACATATACCTTCTGCTTGATACTCAGTACTACTTTATATATTATATTTGAATCACTTATTTATATTTAGGATCCAACCATAGAGAATACATATTTTGGAGTAGTCAATGAGTTTCTGCAAAGACCTTTATCCATTGAAGACCTTTTGCTTACAGAGCACATGGTTCCTCTGACCATATGGGGCATGGGTAGAACATTATAGAGAATGAACCATTGTTTTTTTTCTGGCACTCTATTGATCCCCATGAGGAAATTCTTCTTCCACCTACCCCATTTTGCTCTCCATGACACAGAGGTAGGAAAGAACAAGCTTGATAGCATGGAGCTGGAGGTTAAGGGCCTTGCTCAAGGGCCCATAGACATGTGACTATATTGTCAGGCTTGAACTGGCGCCCTTCCAATCACACGCACGAAGGCTTAGCCCGCTGAACTACATGCTGCCCCCATCTTGAGACAGAGTTAAGAGATGGATGCATGAATTTGAGAAGCAAGAGGTCATGGTTTGGGTCTGCCGTGGAGAAATGCCATTTTCCCTGCTAAGTGTTCATCTCTCTTCATGAAGAAGAAGAAAAGGTCTGTAAAGAAAATGGTAACGAGCCCCCAGAGTCTCACCACAAAACAGATTTTCATAAGCCTCAGAGCTACACCAAATGGTCGCCATGAGCGTTGCTTCCCCTCAAAGCCAATCCTTGGTTATGCCAGCTGTGTAAAGTGACAGACATATTAAGATTATATTTAACACTAGCTGACGGGAAGCTGCAACTGCAGTATGCAGGTTTTGTGGTAGGGGTGCTATTTCACTGTGATGGCTGGAGCAGCCGAGTCTGAATGTTGAGTTGGACTTGCCCTGGAAACACAATGACGACAATACGAGCCATTTTGAACTGTGAGTTGGCGTGGATTGTTTTTTTTTTTCTAAAGAACTTGCAAGGCTCCCTTTAAGCCTTTCTCTATTTGTTCACAATTTACAGATAATATTCAATTGCGTTGTCATGGTTACCTCAGCATTTACAATAGCGGCACTGATACAGCAGCTGTTATGTCCACCTCCAAAGAGACTTTTATTTTGAAAATACCTCCTTAATTAACTGTTAATTGCCCTGTGTTAGATAATTACTGGTACCAGGGCTACGATATTTGGTGAGACAAAACAGAAGATCTGTCCGGCAATCAGAATATTAATGATTTTTTTGCGTTTACTGGCCAATCAGGTAGTGTTCTCTTATGAATATTAATGGACCTCCATAAACACCCTGTAAAACGAAAATTCTCGTTTGGGGAAACCCGGACATATGGTAACCTTACAGCTAGCTCTCGTTTTAGAACCTACACACAATTGACACAATATACGTGTATACAAGTCTTTTGCAACAAAAGTTACAAAGCACTAAACTAAAGTTTGTTAAATTCCAAGCAAACAACACAGTTCACTGTTCACACGAAAACAAAAATAAAGTGTCGAAGTGCCAGTGGTTTGCGGAGGCTGACGCCACTCGCGAGCAGCGTAGGGACACGTAGGAATGTGCATGTCGTTTATGGAAATGTGTGCAGATGCCTTGCGAATGCTGTGCGATGATGCTGAGTGGCTGCTGTATATTGAAAACATGTGTCCAAGGAAACCCAAACGTATTGTAAGCCTATCCCAACCCCTGGTATTCCACTGGGCCATGAAGGTAGAATTGCCACCCATATATGCAAAATGGCTGCCTAGGGCACCAACTCCTGAAGGGAGGCTGATTTAGCCAGCTTAATTCTGTTGAACATGGCATGTACCCTCTGATTGGGTTACTCACACCCCTTAAGTACTCATGTCCTCTGCAGAGCCAGCACAGAACAGCTATGCGATGCAGGGGCTCCTGGAACTACTAATTGCCAGATACTTTCTTTTCTGGCACAGAGGTACGACATTCAGAAACAGTAAGTTAGGTAACTTTCTGTGGATTATGGTGGCTTATTTTTGACTTTCTGAGCAAAGTGCCCTAATAGGCGAGTGAACGCCTGTGTGGTACAGTATACAGTATAGTGAATTCAGTATATTGATACATTATCTTTAATATTTCCATTCATCTGGAACAAAAAAAAAGATTTTTTTGCCATATGCTGCTTGTTTTGTGTATATAAAATTTTTAGTCATTCTTCTTATTAGGATTTGATATATTTAAGATAATAAAGCAACCCCTCCCTGCATCCCTTCTAGAAAACATACAGTAGGTAAACATCACTGCTTTTTGTGGCTTTCTGTATGTTACCTTGAGGTCACCTTGTCGTTTTCGAAAAGCTTTTTTATAAAAATGTTTAAAAGGGTAAATTGGAATGCAGCCAAAATGGTCAAAGCAATTTTTCATTCACGTCAGTGAAACATGCAATGTCGTCTCTAAAAAGAAGAAATGCGTCCCAGGAATGTGATGGTGGCTCCCTATAATTTTGTTCACCTAAAATGTGCAAGACAACAGCATATAGACACACTTTAGGGAAAAAACAAAACCCAGAGAAATGTTCCTGGGAGAATGAAACTGTAGATGTATAGGGTCTGGCCTCGCTATAACTTCCCATGATGCCCTTGGAGGTGCCCAGAGTTCCCGCCCTTTTCTGTCTTGTGTTGGACAGTATATGGCATGTGACTGAGGCTGTGACTTCCTAGGAAGGAAGTGGCATAGCTCTAAGAGACCAAAGACTTTTTTACCATTCAACAAGACAATTAACTTAAGTTTCTATTACAGAACTTCCATTGCAGAAATACAGACAATAGTTCAGAATTATAGCCCACATTCCTTGGGCTCGATGAAAGCACGTGCATAGTAAGTAAATGAGAAACGGGAATCGTAATCGTCTGTGCCAAGGCTGCCTGGTGCCGCTGCGCGTCGCCACACAAGGTAAACTGTGTTCATATTGATGGGTTTCAAAGTGGTGCTATTTACTCACCGCCATCAGACACGCTCTTGCATTGCGAGTGTTCTAGGCCCCGAGCAACCAGTCGCGTTCCCCATACGTAGTTTTAGGGTCCCGGTGAAAAAATTTCCCTTCCAATTTCAACTTCCATCACTCACATTTGAGTCAATTGCCTCAATAAGCAGGCCTCAGATACCCAGAACTCTCATCAACAGAAAAACCATACTGGGACTAATAAGGAGGAACGTTATGGGTGCATTAAAGGAAGACATGAATAGAGAACCACATCATAAAAAGCCATTGTGATATTAGGTTTTGATCATGTATACTGTATGTGGAAAACAATACAATTATTCCACCATTTCTGAGACATTGTGCTGAATTACGATTCTTGATTCTCTATGATCACCAGCTTGAGTAGTTTAACCCCCCCCACCATCTTCCTAACCCACTTCCCTTCACACAGTGATTCGCACGTGCACCCATTAGCTAAAAATACCTTGCAGTAGGGCAGTTGTTACGGGGACTGTTGTGTACGTATATGCTACTCTCTCCTATCAGCCTCTGACCTGCCTTAAATGCCACATCACCAGGCAGGGCCACCAGAGACACGGTCCACTTTGGCGTTCACTTTGTCGCTTGATGTGGGGCCGAGCTACCGAGGCACGGGAGGGGGTAAATAAACTCCATGTGAAAATATACTCCTTTCATTAAACCGTGGTATAAAATTCAGCCGTTACAGTTTTATTGACTCACAGAGCTGCTGTTTCCATTCCTGCTGAAATAAACAGATTTTATTTTAACTATTATCAATAACTGTTTGCGTTCCAGGCAGAACTGAAGATCTGGCTTGATAGCTATACATAATCTTTTGCCTGGTTGAGAGTGCACTTCTACTGGATGACGTATTAACCTTTTTATTTAGCTTAAAATAAATAAGAAAAGGACACTTCCCAAGAAAAACAAGCACGAAACATCTTTATTTTCCTTTTCTACCTCCAGAATTTGCTGTAGCGTAGAATGAAGTGTAATTATTGCCTTCCAGGGGTGTTTTTTCACTAGATTTTAAGACAGGGAATAAAATGATAAAGAAAGTGATTCAGGCAAGTTCATTATTGAGACGCAGTAATAAGACGTCTGATTCATTTTCCAAATCGTGCAGAAGCAGCCTGCCAGAATAATCAATCTGATTACACTGCTATGCGTGTGCTCCCGGCCTCGCCCTGCACCAGAGCAGCGAGCTTCTCAGGGTTTCGGAGAGCCCCTTGTCTTCCAGCTGAATCAGAGGAAACAGTAAAGGAATTTTTGATTTTCTGTGCCTTTGAGCTGAGATCGTAATTCTGTGAAAATGTCTGCATGGCCATTTTCCTGCAACCGTGGCAGAGCGAGCTCCCAGCACATTGTAATAGCCAGGTATTCCTGATATAATATCAAAGACAGGTGAAAAAGCCCAGTAACTTTATTCTCGTTCCGTTCTAGGTCACTTTTTTGTGCACTTTTTTCTCATTTATCAGCCCCACATGCACATTGTATATATCAGTCTCTGATCGTTATCTCTATGTTTCTACTGTGTGTATGAGAGTCATTGGGAACTGGAGACAGGAGAATTTTCCCATGTGTGAACATACTCGGCTAATAAACCTGATTCTGATTCTAATTTGATGCAAAACATTTGCCTCATGTTAGATTTGATCGGGGTTCAGAGATAAACACAGACTAGCTACAGTGGCTCCAATAAGTATTTGGACACGTGAGCCATGCTTATGTCACGACAGAAACTCGAGGACCCAAACGCAGTTAACGGGGTTTTATTTCGGGGAACCAGCAAGCAGACAGTGAATCGGCATGCAGGGCTCTCAGTCGGGGTCACGGTGGCAGAGACGTTGGCAACAGGAGAATTCAGTTCTACAGGCACATGGAGGACAGGAGGTAGGAAGACCGGGGAGATCCGAGGGAGGCTTGGACGGAGGAATTTCAGGAGCTAGGGAGGTAAGGCAAGTAAAAGCTGGATGCGGGATACAATGTGGAGAGAAAGCACTCAGCATGCTGCATCCCACACGACAATGCCTCACACTGAGTGCTTGGGCTGGTGATGTTAAATAGGCAAAACCAGGTGATATCACTAACTGGGCTGTGTGTGCACACGGGACAGGGCAGCTTAAAAATGGCAGAATTTTTGTGAAATTAAATGTATGGAAAAAAATGTATGGGATTTTTTTTTTAAAAGTATGTGTTCCACACAGTGAATCCAAAATATTTGGACACTTAAGCCATGCTTAAAAATGTTAGTTTTATTGGGGTTGCACAAGTAAATGTCAAACAAAATTATAACTATGTTGAAGATAGATACCTTAAGCACACTGTTCAAGCAAAATATTTAACAAAAAAGATATAGGTTAGGTTGTAAATCATAAATTGTGGGGAGAATTCTGCACCACTCCACCAAATTTAGTGTTTCTACACCTTACAGTTTCTGTGCTGCATATTGTTTTAGTGTAGAGTAATTGCTCCGATGCTACAGACTAATTAATTTCTTGGGCTTGGCTCTTAATGAGCTATTTCTCTTCAATGGAACATCTAGTTCACACCAAACTTGCTAAGTCTAGTTGGTATGACATTCTGAGGCGACGCGCCCAAATTTCATAAAAATCTTCCAATGGAGTGCTGTAACTCAAAATAGCTTATAACTCAAAAATCATTGGCCGTAAAAAGATTAAATTTTGTAAGCATGTTCGTGGCCAGATGTCCCAACAAATCATATAATAAAAGTCATCTGCTCATCAAACATGGTTGACAACAGCCAATCAAATTTCAGCAGGCTATAATTATCCTTGTATACGACTGAGAATTGTGAAAGTTTGTGTAATTGTGCAATATTCCTTCTGCTACTCAGGCCAGAAAAAAGACACAGGTTGGGCTTATGATGCTGCTATGGCTCCCACAGTTCATAGGCCCCTTATACAGTAATATAGATATTATAAAGCCATACAAACACAAACAGTGCTTCCATACTTAATACACATTCATTTATATTCATTCTAATGGTTAGGAATGAGAGTCAGGATAAGAGGGGTAAATGAGGGACAGGCGTGGCTTGTTAGGGCTGTGACAGGGAGGGGGCAGGCAGGGATATGACATGCTTATGTCTCCAAATATTTTGGAGCCACTCTGGAAACCACAGTTTTTTTTTGTTTTGTTTTTTTAAATCATACATTTTTTTCCTTCATTAATTTCTTCACTAATTTATACAGTCAGTGCTACAGCATAACGATCGTAAATGTCTGTTACCCAACCAACATGGTAAACAAACCTTGAGCTAAATGTCCAAGCATAAATTGCAAAAGGAGGATGGTATACTCAGGAAATTCTGCTTCTCCTCCTTCCATATCACCCTCTGTATGTTTTTATCGCTATTATGCCTGACAGCTTTCATTCTACCACAGTAGATACCCTTACCTGTGTTTCTGAAGACCATTCAAGGAGTGGCTCTATGAGGGGACTGCAGGCAGATGCTTCTCATAAAGAAAACAAATAAGCTCTGGCAACAGAGATCAACGACAAATTGATGGCACAAATCATATTAAGGCCAGATAAAGGCAAATGACACGCAAATGTGTAGACAGACCAGGGAAAGTGTCCTTATTCAGGGAAGCCGGCAGGGTGGTGTATGTATTTACGTACATATGTATTTGAACATATAGTGATGTAAAGGCATGTCCCACTAAAAGGGGAAAGAAGATTATTCTGTGGTGTAAACAAATGCTGTGACAACAGCTGAAAAGCCATAAAGTTCAAGCTTTGATTAGGGCACCTAATTTAATCCCTCCTCCTGAATTCCTTGAATTGAGTTGAAGTAGGGGAGGTTCGTACACCAGTGTCAGAGTTATTACCAGTGTGATTGTGCACCGCAGTATGGATTTGCACCACACCGTTAACACTGGGAGAAGTCAACAGCCTACAACAGCCTATTCATAAAAAATTAAGCATTTTATTTTCTTCAAAGCTCTATTTGTAATTAGAATACTTGTCTTTATATAGTACATGTAACCGGTTTATCTGAGTTGTGTGAATTTTCTATTAAATGACGCCGTTTTCTGATTTCTGAAATTAACAACTTCAAAGTAAACAGATATTGTGTAATTATACACACTAAACAAAATAACCCGGTTACATATATAGTAGCAAATTAAAAAGTAAAATGTATTTGCTAAATCAGCATGTATATACGTCGCTGCCTTCATGCAAGGTGCGCGGTAAAAGGCACAACTGCCCTGTTAATACCGCCGTGTTCCGTTTGTCAATAAACGTCAAACTCCTTTAATGTCCAAGCAAGACCTGTTTCAGCGTATGCAGCACTTTTGTTTGTGGTAATGTGCTATCAGTGTAAATAACAGCAGCGAATCTAACACGCTCAACCAAAAAAGGTTGGTAAAACTGTTACATACATGTAAATGCGTGTGCATGTGTGTGCAGACTTGTCTCGAATTAAAAACCTCACTCCAGCCAGCTGACCAAAGTTGGCAACCCAGCGTTTTATTTGAAATGAACTGTAAAATGCATTGTTTTCGTCTGAGGCGGCTTGTCATTGTGTTTGCGTTGTTACTCTGACAATTATAAAATGAATATGAGAAAGCATTACCTAAGTCACTATGCTACTCCCCCACAGCCTGGACAAATGTAATACCGGGATATAATATTGACAGTAGCTGCCTGGAGAAATGTATTTGTTTAGCAACTTTATATAGTATGGAGTAAGGCCAACTGTTTTCCTTACTGTCAAAGAAGTACTGTCTTCTGATCCTGCTGCTGCTTGATCAATGGACAGGCAGAGACCTTTAGCATCCTTCAAAGCTCAATTTTCACCTCACTTGACATTAGTAGTGGGAGATGTCTATACCTTTCCGCCAAGGTTCCGGTCCTCTTCTGGCTGTTTGCTACGTTTTTAGCAACCTGTGTGTATAACAAACAGGACTGGCACAAAGGTCCACATTGGACATTAAGGGCCGTGGGCAAAGGATGAAACTCACACAATGCTCCCTTTGTCAGAAACCAGAGGAAAGACCTCAGGAATACATTTTTTATAGAGAAAATATGAAGTAATACCTGCTTGTTTTAAAAAGTACAGAATCAGTAATTGCACACTCCCTAATGAGGTAACACTTGAGTAACTCACACCCTCTGCATTGTGAAGGAATCCTTAATGGCCCTGCCACATTTGCATAAGTTATTTAACGGCACGGTTTTTCACCACAATCATTAATAAACAAAGACCATTACCGTTCCTTTAACGTGTAACTCGTAATTAACCTCGTGCTTCGTTTCAGTTTATGAATCAATTAGGAATTGATTTCCACCCAGTGCTGCTTTTTGCTGGCAAGCTAAAGTGGGCCGTCTCCACTGGGCACCAGCCACTCACACACACACACACACACACACACACACACAACCATTACAGGTACACTAATCCACATCCCACTGCTAATTCTGCGGTTATTGTAAGATGGACGCTCACACTAGCTGGGGCTGTAATCAGTGTTAATAAAGCTAGCAGAGGATTCAGGTAAGAACAATGGGTAATTAATGCCTAACAAAGTCATATTCCATCTCAGATTATTAGATTATAATTAGGGGGAACACAGCGTCTCACGTCCCTGCTGGGGAGGGTGGCGTGTCTTACCCTGACTTGGCATTCGGTTTTCATTCCAGTGATTAACCTAAGTGTTAGTGTCTGCTCTTAATAACATTCTCAATTGTGCTTCGCAGCAGGAGCACCAGGGCTAATCTTGCATTTAAAAATAATCGCATTAAAAACATCACATTTAAAAATAATCGCTATTTGGCTCATTCCAGATTTGTACTGTAGGTAGGTGTCCCTTGATGTGTACTGTCCAGTGGGTCCTGATGCTTCTTGCTTTGTTATCCATTTCATGGGCTTCAGCAACCCTGTACTGGATAAACAGTGATGGATGGATGGATGGATGGATGGATGTCATGGGTTGTTTTGTTGGGGGCAAAAATGACAGCATTGACTAGGAATAGAGCAGTATTTGTTTTGAGTAGATTTTATAGCAACAACTTACATGCAGTATTACTATAGTTTATAGAGGCACAGTGAGGTCACAATGTAATTCTGGTGCACAAATAATAATAATAATAGCTTGCAATATAAAAGCAATCCTACAAAAGCAAAAACAAGCAAAATGCATTCTGCTAACTTGCATAGTGCTTTCATGTTCCTTTAGTTCATTTCTGGTTTGATTCATGTTGCTTTCTATTAAACGTTCTAAATTAATGAGCTCTTTTTGGCTTTATCACACAATAATGTTTCAAAGTTATAAAAGTATCACAGATTCATTCATTCGGGCACCTCAAACAATAAAAATGAGTTTTCAACCTAATTAAAATCAATCTATCATTCAGTTGCCTGTTCTTGTAGGGGGTTTAAAATTATATATAATGTAAGTGAATAATATAGATTGAATAAATTCAATACCATTGCTTCTACTTTTTAACAGAATAAAAAATGTACCCATAAGCACTGTCTGAAAGAATTTTTAAAAAGGTCAAGGCTGGCCTGAAATCAATGCACAGTTTAATTAGGCTTAATTATAAGTTGAACTATTGGATGACCCAGCATACACAGGGCGTCTCACAGGACCAGGGTTAAAGATCCCTGCTTTAGTATTTTTAAGTACATGGATCTTTCTAGCAATCCCTGGGAAGAATGAAATGGAGAAGCTCGGAAGTGAGAACTGAACTCCTCTGTGACTGATGGTTTTTCTCCGGTCTGTGGGTCACCTGACATCTCTGTTGTTGTAGCCGCTGGTGCTTTTCCGGGTTCTGCATCGCAGACAAACTAAGCGAGTTCCGTCCGCCGCAGCGTGTCAACACGGGACCGGCGTTCAGCGATTTGCGCGTCACGCTGAGTTAAATGCCGCCCAAAAATCTCAGGATGCACAGCGGCCCGTTACAGAACGGTTTATTCTCCAGGGTTCTTTCATGGTGTGAAATTCATTCTGCAGATGTGTGTTTAGCAACTGCTTACTTTTGCATAAACTCATCACCAGACTAAGGAAAAGGTCTGTAACAGCCTGTAATGGGTGCTAAAACACTGTGCAGTTCAGTTAATAGAGGCTTGGGTGGGGGTACAGCTGAAATCTGAAGTAATGTTTAACCATCACCCTTATTACCCTGCTTTGCACTACTCAAAACAATAAGTCATGGGCTGTAAGGCATGCTTTTTCCAACAATGAAGCACATCTGTCTTCTCTTTCTTTCTTTTTTAAAATTCCAACTGCCCTTTGGTTCAGTTTTTTTCATCCTTTGTAATTTTGGAAACAAAGAGGAAAATCAGACGCTTCTCGCTTTACAAAGGTCCGACTTGCCATTTTTTGATGATGGTGTGATAACTATGCACATTCAGAAGTCAACTGTGAATTCGGATCTCTTCCCTGGAAACTGCGTGCTCCTGAATTGCATCTGAATTGACTTTTTCCCTAATCACCACTATGTTGAAATTTAATTACAGTCTCCCCACTGACGCTCTTCTACAGATTCCTGCTTCCCATCTAATTTTATTGTCTCTGACACTGGGACTGAGCTGGACTTTTGTTTTGGGTCTGTTGTGAGACTGTGATGCAGACTTCTGAATGCCATCACGCCACATCAAGGCCTGTGAGGAAAAAAAAAATGCACATTCAGTAGTCAACTGTGAACTTTGTTCTCTTCCTTCGCTGGCGACAGGCTGTACGACACTTTCTACTGATGCGGGGAGATGGCAGCACCCACCCAGCCACGCTTCCAGTCTCTGTAGCTATAGTGAGCATAAACATCTCATAAAATGTGTAACAACAAATTGCACAGTGTTTTTTTTTGTTTAACCAGATTAAACTGTATCCATTGATTAAGTATCAGTGACTGGAATTCAGTTGCAGAAATTATTTATTGACTTATTCCATGACATTAATCCCTCCATCCATTCTCTATAACTGCTTGTCATATTCAGGGTCACGGGGGCTGGAGCCCGTCCCTGAGGCTACAAATACAAGGCAGGGAACAACCCATCATAGGGCACAGTCACACCTGTGGGCAATTTCGCAACTTCAATTATCCGTAGCATATTTTTGGACTGTAGGGGGAAACCAGACTTCCAAGAGGAAACCCCACAACAACATGGGAGAATATGTAACTCCGCACACACGGAGCTGAGTTGGAGACTCAGACCCTGGTGCCAGAAGTGAGAGGCAACAGTGCTAACCACTATGCCACCGTGCCACCCCCTGACAGCAGTTATTTACTTATTTATCATGTCATATCATACTCTACTTATGATATTTTCCACTTTAAGTGTATCGGTCAAAGAGTACCTGCATTGTTTAATGCATTTGGATTTCATGAACAGGAAGGCACCACTGCCAAGATCAGGCGTTTGAACTCCACTCCTTCTCTGTATGTGGACTTTGCATCTTCTCCCTTGTACAGTGATCCGTCGTCTATCGCGGGGGCTGCGTTCCAGAACTCCCCACGAAAGGTGAAAATCTGCGAAGTAACAACCATATGTTTATATGGTTATTTTTGTATATTTTAAGCCCTAATAAACCCTTTATATTCTCTTAGATATTAGGTAATATTCGTTTTGTATGTAATTATGTATGTAAACACACTGTTTAT
>JAAGVU020000025.1:3300569-3348720 GCA_011763525.2 Mormyrus iriodes
AGATATGCTTGCATATAAAATCCGCGATAGAGTGAAGCCGCGAAAGTCGAAGCGTGATATAGCGAGGGATCACTGTACATGTGAATTTTCCCTAGCTAGTCCAGCTGCCTACTGCAATCCAAAGATATGCATTAAGTGTTTAGAGTCTCTAAATTGCCCGTAGTGTTCAACTTGATGTGTCACTGTGTATATAACATGGATCACACATACATTGTAAGACCACTGCTCACATGATGTACTTTTCTTCACATTCTTTTTGACAGTTTAAGTGGCCTATATATACATAACAGGTTTGGAATGAAAATATGTTAGTGTTTAGTTTGGAAGGAGATTAATTTCTTTATTAGAATGAAGCAGTGCTTAAATCATGTATTGACCTAACAGAAAATAAAAACAGTTTAAAGAGAAATGAATCTACTGCACGGAATGCCAGTTTGTAACAGGAATCTGTTTTGCTGCAGTAAAGCTAAGAACATCAGAAAAATCAATCAGTTTTTTCCAGATGTGTTTCCATGGTGACCTTCCATTTATTAAGAACTATACATTAAATCTGTCTGTAAAGAAAATAACAAAGCCTTCCAGAAACCTAATTGCAATAAGGTTTCCTCGAGGTAAGCGAGTGGATAGGTCATTGCTATTATGGTGGTTATATGGTGCCCGTTATGCAGACTCCCTGTGAATTTTTCTTTTATTATTTCTGCCTGGATAAGAGAGATATAGTGACATCTAATTCACTCCATCAGTGCCTTTAAAAGAATTCATCTCAGCAGTATAAAGACTTTGAAGGCGAGTGCAAAGCTTAGTTAGCTTGCAGAATAGAATTTCAGGCTCAGTTTTGCTTGATCAACTCCGTCACCGGAAATTAAATAGGGTTTTAACCATCAGAACATTGCTGAATTTCCTTTTTTTTCAGAATTTTTATTTAGCATACAAAAGAGAGGCAGCCAGAGAGGTGAATAAATGGCCGTCGGTGGCCATGTTACCAACGGGCGTTTAGCTAGAAATTTGATGAATATATTATACGTTCCAAGTAGGTCCTGATGGACCTTCAGAGCCAGTTCAGCTCTGGGAAATTCAAACTTAGAAGGGAAGTAAGTAGTGGGAGAGACACTGATCATGCATAAAAAGTTGGAGTTAACTCTTTAAGGAAGATTCACCATCCATCCAACATCTAACCCAGTACATATGCGATATATCGTACATCAGTTGAAACTTTTTATTTGTGCACCAGCATATAATTAGATCATATTCTTCATCATGACCACAGGTAGCAGTTCATCCTATACACCGATAATCAGAATTCTTTCAGGGTTTTGGGCACTTTTGGTTACGTTGGGTTAGATGTTTAATCAGTGATGTCACTTCCTCTTATTCTTGCCTCCTTAATAGCTTAGTTAACAATTAAAAGAAGCATACAATATTTACCCATTTATAGTGTTTATTATTTTTATCAGAGCAATTCACATGAAGTTCCTTATTCAGGGGTATTATAGCTGAGCCCCTTGTATGTCTTTAAGTACCAGCCTATAGATCCATATCTACAGGCTATATTCTTCACGACTATGCTACCTGCTTCACAAATTCCCAGTGAGGTTCCCTGCCCAACTGATCCTCTGCTAAAAACTTCTTGGCAACCCTTTCCAAGATGACTTTTTCCAGCTTCAAGGCAACCGAATGGCTCAGCTTCACTGACCTGCTCACCTAATTGCAAAGGTTTCCTGCCCTATCAAGGTCAATAGGACGTTGTATCAAGATACCGTAAGAAACACACTGCACCTCCTTCCAGGAGACCCCAAAATATGATGAGATTGTTACTCTCATGCTCTCATTCAATGCAACTTTTCAGAGTCACAATACTCACAGAATTTGCATCTGTCTGTTTTAAAACCAATTAAAATGCAAATGAAATTAACTGATTAAAGCTGTGTCTGCTAAACAAACAAACAAACAAACAAACAAATGTCATCTTCTGTGCGACTATTTATTTTTTTAGATGCAAAAACGCATCACAGACAAAGCCCAGACCATCCTGTAGCAAAGATGTGCGAGGCGTTTCGCAGAGATGATCATCCCGGTACGCTGTGATTCGGCTTGACTCCAGAGCGGCCGAGGCAGACGCTCCCCGCAGCCGCGTCTGAGAGAACGAGCAGCTGCAGGGAGGCAGGGCTCTGCGGCTCTGTAAAGTTTCACAGGCGCTCGGCTCCCGTCTCCGTGTGCTGTTTGCTGAATAAGAGATGGCCTTATTGAGAATAAGCCTATTCCCTTTGCCTCAGTACCGCAGCATCTCAGCATGAGATCGAATCAGCGGTTTTAACGCTCAGACGTATTATATGGCCCATCACTCCACTGGTCCCAGTCTTCTACACACTCAAAGAAAAGCAGATTACTACCTCAGTAATTGTATCTGCAAAGCCCTACTGCATAGTTTCGCGTTTCTCTTTTTTTCCCAATCTGCGGCCATAAGTAGAACATTTCCTCCACTCTAAGCCTCTCATTCTGAAGTGTGCGGACTGGGGAAAACTGGAGTTTAGGTTAAACTTTCTCTTCTCCTGTCAGTTTACTTGTGACTTGTTTTAACTCATGCAATACAAATGCGGATGTATACAGTAGAAGGGCTGCTGGCTGAAGTGCCTGCATTGCTGCTAAGCTGAAATGGATTCAGCGAAGCTTAGTGGATCCTCCCCTTACGCTTGCCTTGTATGGAGCGAGACGCGATGAAAAAAATACACTTTGAAGGGGAACGATGGCTGAACTCATAGCTCATTTGCGTTGGTGAAGTTTAGAGGCAGTGGACCAGTAGGATTTGACTATGTTCCTAGTGCACATCCATCCATCCATCCATCCATCATTCCATTGCATTACTGCTTATGCAGTACAGAGCTGCAGTGATCCAGGAGAATATGCCAGAAGGCTCAGGGCACATACCAGAAAACTCTTAGTAAAAGACACCCTGCATGGGATGGTGGACCGTTGTAGGCCACACGCTCACAGGGGAACTGCTGAGAGCATAAAACCGCTCACACAGAGTTGAGGGCAGGAATGATAGCCACAACCATGGTCCCCTTCGGCAACCATGCCACCCACATTGGTAAATGCGACTACCAGTGATGTGGTGACCTGTGTACTGTGATTACCATCAGTCTCATTGGTTTGGAGCCAATTTTGCCAGTAAATGAGCTTAATTTTCCTGCAGCTCAAATGATCAGGATAATGAACGGGAACTCAAGGCCATGTGCAACATTATTTATGGTCTGCTTACGCTAACACTGTCATAGATGTATAATACTAATGTGTGCAGTGCTATTGTGAAAATAATTACAGTTCAGCCAGGGAATCATTGCGGTTCACTGGTATCTGCAGTAGAAAACTGACTGCAGTTCAGTCACCCGCTCTAAGTCAGCTTTAATCATATCTGCGCTTTAATCTTCACACGGTATCTATTTATAGTTCTGGGGTGAGGGGTAGATCTGGGAGAATCTGACCTCCCAAAAGGCCCCGGGGAGACTGAGTCATGTGGCCAGTTAGCCCGTGGTTAAAAATCATGAAAGGGTCATGCTTCCATCAGCGCCCTGGGATCGATTTCTTTTTCTAAGTTCAGTAATTGAATCATTTGTGTTGCATGTGACTGAATGATCACACTGTCCGCCACCTCTGCTCTTTCCTCTGCCTGGTAATGGCTGCTCGATATATCAAATATTTAAAATCTAAGTATGGACAGAAGTGATCCGTGATACCTTGAAGGGTGAAGGGTTCGGATCGTGCCTTTGCTCGGGGTGTGGGCATATGTCTTGTATGAGTATCATCCCACAGCCCAGAAACAAACTGCCAATCTAACTGATGCCTCTAAATTAGCCTGAGTGTATGTATATGTGCCTTGTAATGAACAGATATGCCATCCAAAGTGTATGGCCCCGTCCCACCAGGCCGGGACCAGAATAAGTGGCTGGATGATGAATAAATGAGTGAATGAATGAATGAAAGAATTAAATATTCATTCAGGACAACCTCCTGCTCCTGCTTGTGGTGGAAATTTATGCCATTTTGATGCTATGCTGAGAATTATGTATGAAAACACTTTTGCCTTCCAACCCTGGACACCCAGTGCCCGAAAGGCAGCAATCAAAGCAGCATTTCAGGCATCACTACATTAGCAACCACACTATAATGTACTTTGGCTATAAAGAGAATGTATCTGATAGATATTTATATATTTCATAAGAAAAACAGTTCATTCAATAGCATACTTTAGAAGACAGCTGCTAGCAAGGTGTGGGGTAATGTGAGCATGAAAATCATACCATTTTGCCCATAAAGGATGTAAACCTCAGTTGGATTTGCTATCTTCTTTTCAGGAGGCTTTTCCTGCATGTAATCAGATCTCCGTCTGTTTCTCTAAGGGTTTCACCACCCACCCACTTCCTTTATTTCTTTCTGTAGAGCTGTAGACCTATATCTTTGTGCTTTGGTATGATCATGCTATGTCTTTTATCATAGTACATTTATAATCAACATTTCGGAGTCTTCAAAGCCTAAATTGTGTTCAGGGGACACAGTTATATGTATGATATGGGTGGATGAGCAGTTTTAGTATGGTTAGTACAGATTTAGTACAGCAAACATGTATAAAGGCTGAAATCAAAATCATTTTATTGGCCAGTTACACCTGCATGTAGTAGGAATTTGTCTTGGCTGTCCTGGTGCATTCATACACCAACAACATAGAATATGAATTAAAGAAAAAATATGAAAAATGAAGAAAAAATAAAACAGAAGAGAAATTCAAAAATTTTACCCAGAAAATGGCACTTACTCATTTTTTATGATTTTTCTGAAAAAAAAATCTTGTTGTTTTTATTGTTAGAATTATAATTAATTTTCTCAAATTGTCAAAAATGGCAATGAAAAAATGAGTCACTAATGAGTTATATAATACCTGCTTGAAGTTTTAGATTTAAATACTGTATAGATTAACCAAAACAACAAAAATCTTCTATCTTTATCTTTCATCTTTATTTAAAAACATACTTGAAGTCGAGGCAAAGACTTTTTCAAGACCTTGGCCAAGCAAAAATCATTTTTTATACTTAGAAATATTTAAAATTTCCATATAATGTCAAAGCACTTAATCTTCAAGTTCACTGACTGTAGATGTCATGCGGTCTGTCTTTTTTTCTGGGTGAATACTGACTTCCAGACTTTATGTGATTACAGGATTTGCTTCGCAATTTCCAAGCTCTTTTTTTACAAATAAGACCTTGTAAACTAGAAATGACCGTAGCTCTATACAAATCTGCAATTTTAGCCTTTGTCTGTATCCCCCTAATACACGGTGCCTGAGACATTAGAAGTGAAGGAGATAATAGAAACAGGAACCCTAAAATATCTCATCTTCTAAAACCGTGGCGCCAGTTGAACCCAAAAGCCTTTTTTATTTCTCTGGTTTCCCGTCTGCATCTGATCATGACACAAATCTAATTTTAATGCATGCCGGCATTGCTCGTTTATTAAAAATGAAAGATTTTGATTGCGTGAAAGCCGGCCGAGTCATTCGGCTGCATCCTTTAGCAGTTCTCTTGGGCAGGTAGTGAAATGCCAGCATACATCTTAATGACTGACAGTTACATTTCATTATATTTTAATAATGAGCTAAATGCTACCCTGAAGTCATTTAATGAATGACTGTACAAAGCAGCCCACAGAAATACCTGATGAAGGGAACTTATAAAACAGAGAGGATTATTTGTCGGCCTGCGCTGCCATTCCTCTTGTCAGAAGAGGGTGGAACCGCTGTGACTAGCAACAGTAAACACATCTGTCTTGATGTAATGGGAGTGCGTGCTCAATATGGCCTGTCTGGAAACCCTCTCTGCACATTCCGTTTTGCGACGTGTTTGATGTTGCCCTCACCAAGATCTGCGAAACGTCGTGCTGTTCCTTAATATGAACGCTCCTTAGCGACGGGGGTACTACTTGTTATGTGCTTATTCCAATCAGTTTCCATGTATTTTGCAGTGCTGTTGTCTCTGGGTCAATTACATTAATTAAGCCCGAATCCAGTTAACTCCCAGAGGTATGTATATTAAATCTGCTCAAAATATCTCCCAAGAGACTGAAGTGGTTTTGCTAAAAGTTATCAAACGAAAAAACTGTAGCACTTTTTTCTTTTTATTGATTCTAGCTTCTTTATTGCTTTTAAATTCATTTTTACATTTTCAGGGAAGGCAAATGAAAGGTTGTCATGGCATTTTCCACAATCCCCATTCTTTTAAAAAGTCAGTGATTGACATAAAAAAAAAAATCATACATTATAAAAGAAGTAATGTCTCTTATGCATTATGTTTATAAAATCTGAATTTAATTTAATTAGTACCTTCTTTACCAAAGATTTCCATTCTTCGGTACACGTATTCAGTGACTGATAATTTAACTGAATATTTTTTAAAGTAAAGGAAGATGGGATTGGAGAAAACTGACCATTAAGGGCAAATAAGTCCATTAACTAATAGAGATGAATAGGCTAAGAGTGGTTGCATCTAGTCTAAAAGGCAACAGGTGGTACATGAGTAATATGTATTGTAGCTAATCAATGAGTTTTTATATGTTATAATAGGCGGTTTTCTAATTTATCGTTATGCTGTGATGTCTGTCAGAGCATCCTCTTTTTATCATAAAATAGCTATGTTTCCTGCCAATCTCAACATATCTGCCTAGTGGAACTTCCTGAAGGTGCTAGGTCGTTTACTTACATTTACATTGATTCATTTACCTAACAGTTTCTTCTAAAATAACTGAAAATCTATGTACTATGTGCTACAAAAAGTTCTAAAAGTAACACATAAACCTAACAGTAACCAAAAATACATGATATTCTGTTTTATTCTTATGTGTACAAGGAAGACTATCGCTTTGCTTATCTTTGTTTTAGAAATGCTTTTTTTTTTTAATGCAGCATGTTACATAACACTCCTGTTTCATCTTAGTGTGTGAAGTTTCTAGTAGAAGAGCAAGCAGAACTTCTTTAACTGGGTTTTCCCACCAGTGAAAAGGACAGCATTGAGAGTCTGGGGTCTTGTTGGTGGTGGTCTTTTTATATTCATGCGGCACTAACCAGGAATGTCTCACCTACTCACCTACACAAAGTCCTTTACAAGACCACGACAAACATCAGTGAGGAGCTTGAAAGTAAAAGGCGAGATCTAAACCAGTAACTTGTGCATATTCCCTTAAGTAAAGTCCCAACAACAATAGACTGAGATTAAAAAAAAAATTCAATGTATGCAGTAAATCGCTAGTCACCATAAAACAATATGCTAAGAAACTAAAACAAATTGGAAACTGAACAGATATTTGGAGCCTTATTTAATATCATTATAGTCATCCTCATTATGGCAATTATGATAATAATATTACCAAGCATAATGCTTCACGTTAGCTTTATTCCTAAGTATCTTCTTCAAGCGCTGATGCCTTCATAACTGCAATTTAAGTGAAGGGCACAGAGGAAATGGAACAAAGCTTCATGCAGAATTCCTGTTCTGAACTACAAGGTACAACTTATTTTCGCTCCAGGTTGATTTTTATTGGTCGTTAACACAGAGAAGGTCTAGGATTAGTATTTGAACCAGCATAAGAAGCAGACTGAAGACTGCACACTCCAAAGGTGTCCCCACCTCAAAATCCCGCATTGCAGTCTGGGAGGCACAGAAGATCAGGAGGAAGAGTGTAATGATATAATGGCAATTAGAGAGCATCTAAATGAAATAAGATAGCAGAAATAGCTATTCAGAATTTGCTTTCAGCCGATGATTTGTTTTATAGCTGTAAGTTTAGATATAATTTAGTTTTGTTTTTGAACACATACATAACCAAGAATCACATTATCCCTAAAGGACTGATTTTGCTTGCAAGTGTCCTATGTAAATTTGCAACTTCTAGGGCATTCACAGTCAAATGACGCAGAAGATGTAAATAGATGCAAATTACATAAAGTGTAATTAAATTTGCAAAACCGAATTTGTAATGAGACCAAGTTTTCCATAAACATGTAATGGGCTTAGCTCTATTTTCCTCCAATTCTATCTTGAAGAAATATTTCAAAACATTTCCATTTTTGCTCTATACTGACCATGTGGGTGTAACATATTTTCTCTCCTCTTTATCCAGATATCCTACAGTGCCGACGGGAACAGCTTTTTAAATAATATGTTGCACCTAAATTCAGGGGGAAAAAAACTATCCTGTTATGCTTTTTAATTGTTTTTTTTTTCCTCGAATGCTTACAAAACATACTCATCGTTGTGATAAGGAAAGGGAATTTTTATTGTTAACAAAATAATTATAACAGCAAGAACAAGAACAAGAACAAGAAGAACAACAACAACAACAATAATAATAATAACAATAACAATAATAATAACAATAATAATAATAATAATAACAACAACAACAACAACAACAACAACAACAATAATAATAATAATAATAATAATAGTGATCATCATCATCATCATCATCATCATCATCATCATCATCATCATCATCATAATTTAAAATGTTTTTAAAAGCATTAATTCCCCTAAACGTGCTACTATCTACTATTACAGTGATTACACTGGCTTAAGTCTCTAACGGTTCAGTATCCACCCATTCTTTCAGCCAAAACCACTGGCAGTCTGAAACTAGAAGGGGGTCAGTAGGAGGTATCAGTCTTCAGGTCATGCCACCAGGTCTCAGTCTGACTCAGGTTCATGTCTTGCTTGCGCTGCTGTGAGGCATACTACTGCTCCTTTGGTTCTATGTTTTTGGTCACTGTTCCACTGAAAGGTGAGTCTCCATTTCTGTCTTCTGCAGACTGAATTCATTTTCCCACAAGGATTGCCTGTGGTCACCGGCACCCATTAACCTGTATTTCCACAATTTTCCCACTACTTGAAAAGACTCTAAAATTGTTTAACTTCCACGTCTTTGCTGGCTAGACTTTGTGAGCAGCTGATCTACACTGCATGCTGACGCAGATTCTCCATTCATTGCCCTCACCAGCACATCATATCTTTGAACCTTCATTACTGGCTGGTTCAAATCAGAATCTGGAAGGTACTATCATGTACAAGGAATGGTATTTTTGGTCCTGCACAATATAAGAACCACAATACAAGGCAACACACCTTGATCAAATATATAATAATATGCATATTGTCCACACAATATGTAACAATATTAGTTATATAACAATATATAACAAATGATAAATATTACGCAGTATGCATATTATGCAACATGCATAACATACAATAATTTTACAAAATTTTACATTAAGCTACTCTAGCTTAAAATTGGTCCCAAAGAGTGTAAAATGTCTTCAGTTCAGGGTGATAGAATGTCTTGGTTTTCTCTCTGGGTGCTTGACATTCAGGTCAAGTCCAGCCAGGACCCAAGTGTGACTCTCCAGGTTGGGAATGTCACAGAGCAGTGAAATTGGGGGGGATTATTTAGTCGGGAGGGAACATATCCACTCCACAACCGGCCCAAATCATATGTGCCCTCCCGGTAATGCGCAGCACACAGTTTGGGAAACACAGAGTAAGCAGTAACGTTGACATAAGTGTCTCCAGTGGACGACTTGCACATCCCACAGGGAATTCTCCCGACTCTCCAGCGTCGAGCCCCACCCACTGTGGGTTTTTAGGTGCTGTTAATCCAATGAAGACTTTCAGGTGTCAGTTTGGAATTGATATTTTTGATACTTTTACCCCTCAGATTTTAATTGATATTTTATGACTGTGGAGTACAAATCAAAGAAGAATAAAATTCAAATCATGAATACACTTGCAAAAATATAATCTCCTGGAACACTGATAAATTAAATATTAAAAGTTATTTTGCTATAATTGGGTGTTATGTTGTGAAGGATTTTGCAAAAAGTAAACAAATCCCACAATGCATTTGGGCATATTTAATCTTTTGGTTTATGGCGCTTCACCTCATTGTGACCCTATGGTGGCTACGAGGAACTGAAAAGTATGAATTTGAGTATAAGCTCAAGGTGCCTATACATTCATAACTATTTCACCATTATATACAAAAGGATAACACCCCTTCTAATTGAAATCTCACTGAAGTCATCCTTTTATGATCACCGATCCAAAACTTGTAAGCAATGGCCAATATACACTTTTCTCTGACCATGTTTATAGATTTCCTAACCTTAATTTACTCAGGTCTGATAAGAAACACCCCTATACTCACCCTGGACACACATGGAGGTAAACCTGATTCAGCCAAACTCATTTAGCATGCTAATGTGGTACCAGGGAGATGTGTGTGGGAACCAAGCCAGCGTCCGGCACATGGACCCTGGAGCTGGAGGGGACATTTCTGCTGAGCCAAAATAAAAACCTGATCTGACCCAGAATTCCATAGATTTAAAAGGTCTCCATTTACATTGTAAATCCAAACAGGAGCGGCTGGGCTATTCAAAGAACAGATCAAGGGCTGACCTTTTTTCATGATTTTACTTTCGCCAAAAAATGAGCGATGACTGCACAGTACTGGAACATGCCCGCATAATCATATTCATATCTCTTCCTGATCTATATTGACTGCCATCTCCCTGTCTCAGAGTTCACAGCATCCAAAAATGACCTCCCGCTTTTATCAGTTATAAACTTTTCAGACGTGACTCTGCAACGGAGTAGGGCCGACAGAATTCAGTATTTGCTGAAAAAAAACCTTGCAGTGTTCATTTTCAAAATATATTCTTCAATCTGTTATGCTGCAGCAAGTCTGATTCTCATATAAACTGGGTGGTATTAATGCTGCTGTGAGTATGAAATAAATATGCATTTATTCTGTATAATTATTCTGTCTGAAATAGTTATACTGCTGCGGACCCCCAATGGGATCCCAACGCTAAAAGCCATGTTAGGAAGACACACAAGCAGCTGTGTGTCCTGTGATTCGAACTCCTTTTGCAACGAAAAAAAGCATCTCAGGCCAAGATAGACAGTAAATTATTTTATAATAATAATAATAATAATAATAATTATTATTATTATTATTATTATTATTATTATTGTTTGTTGTGTTAATAATGATGATGATGATTTGTGTTAAAAAAGTATTTAAAAACCACGTCAGCTTGGAAGGCCTAAATTCTGAATTGCTGAGTATTACGGATTCCTAGAAATCACCAACCTGGCTGCCACCCTGCAGACATCACGTCATTCAGTTACATAGCTGATTACCTATAAAACTTAGAGTAGCAAGAAAACAACATTAAAAAATGTGGGAATCCCCTCTGGGACAAATTCTAGCTCGTATGGAGCCGAGCAGCAAGCTCAAAATAGAAACTTTTAATCTCAAAAATATTACTTTTATAGTGAAAATCACCAACTGGGCTGCAAAAGGTATTACATATATGTAGGTCTCTCCTTGCGCTTATATATAATAATTTAAAAAAAAATGATGCAAGTGATATCCCCAGACACAACATGGAATCAGTATGACTTCAGGGTTTTCAGGCCAGCTACAAAGTGGCGCAATGTCCCCTGGGGGGGTGGGGGGGTGAGCATGCCGGGGCAGGTGGCTAGTGAACTGGATACCAGACTGGATGTGATGTGACACACCTGATGATCACATTTTAAATAGGAAGCAAAATGAATTTTTTCATAGAACAGAATTGGGAATGAGAGGCTTGTTGACTAGTATGTATAACCTATATCGTGAAAGTCATTTTAATAAGCCAAGGCTTATACATAGGCTTATGCTAAATACATATTAAATATTTGAACATTTCTGTTGTCTGGCTTTGCTGTTCTGCCTGTTCTCTGACCTCTTTCTGTTTGACTGGTTTTGATTCTGCATTTGGTAGGGACATACTTCCCTTGCCTGTTCTGACCAGTTTCTGTTCTCATCTCTGTGTCTGGATTTCAGCTCAGTCTCCACTGCTTCCTGGATATTGAATGATTGCGGATTGTATCATAAAAGATGCCTCGCTCTGCATCGTCTCCCCTTCATTGTAATTTCAATTAAATTCAATCTATTTTCACATAGCTTCCTTTAAAGCAAAAAAAATGTAAAAAAGCAATATCTTACCATCATGAAAGTTCAGCTGTAGAAAAAAATAACAGTAAAGTTTTCATTTATACTATAAATTTAGTGTACCTATTGAAAAAGAGCTAAACTATAGGAGCAAAATCTGACCAATCACAATCGAATTGTAGTAAAATTTCTCCAGCTTCCACATCTGTCCCAGAAGGACTGGAAATACCCCGAGGACGACAAAGGCTACATGACAGAAACAAGTGTTCCCTGTGCCCTCGGGGCAGCAATCCAGACCCAGCAGAATGAAACTAACCTAAGAATAGCAGCTGAATAGCAACCAAGACACAACCCAAGGGATAAAGGTGACTGGCATTAAAGGGACGGAGACCTCTTTCAGCAGGGAGCTGTCCGAAAAGGTGCTGACTTACAGCTGCCGAACCGGGTGGTGTGTGTGTTGGCGGGGGCGGGGGTGGGGGGCGAGGGCTGATGGCAGGAGACCGGTTTTTTGTGAGGTCTGCCGATTTCCACAGATAGCAGGACCTTTCGCATTCAGGCCTGACCCCTCTGATCCGGTCGGCAGAGAAGGCAGGGCAGCAGGAAACAGCCAAGCACTACGATGGTTCCAGATGGATTGGATGCTCGTCAGTACGTGGCTCTCATTAACCTGTAGGCTCGCGGCCATCTAACGTCAGCATTTGCAAGCTGGCTAAAAAGGCATCAGGACTCAGAGTGAAAGAGAGCATATAAAGACTCGAAAGGGCATTTGTGAAATGATCAGTCATCTAGCTGCATTTATTGTGTACACTGACCTGTCGGCCTCTTTGGAGTAAAGCACTCACCTAATTAATAAATGTAAATTATATTTCCTCAAACACTCTTAGCTCATTTAATGAAAGCGAGACATACACAAGCTTCTGTTAACTTTAAATGCTACATTAAAAACGTTCAGTTGCCACATAATCTTTTCCATTAAACATCTCACGCTATAAGCCCGGACAGTCTGGATTTATCTTTAGACTTTGAATTTTATCCTTTTTTCACAGCAGCAATAGGCTACCTAGTGCGCCTGCTCTCTGTTTGATGTGTCTTCACAGGTTGGCAGGTTGCAGCCCTGAGGAAGATCTCCTGACTCTGCCTTTTATTATTAGGATATAGTCCGTTTGGCCAAAGTAGCCAGGAACATTATGTTGAACTAAAACTGATCAAAGGTCAAAGAGTTCCCTTCAGTGATCAGGTTTTCCCTACAAGACCAGCAAATCATTCTACACATCAGCCACAGAATGAACAACGTTGAAATTATGTAGAGTACATTATGCAGACAGCATTACATAGTGAAGGAAGCATTTCACTGGGAATGCTCATTAAAATAATTTCAAATCCTTACAAGCTTCAGTGTGAGAGAAAATAAATACAGCATAGCAGTGCTTAGTAATTACTCTCTGGGGAAGTCCATTTCTACTGATTAAATTGAACTTTTTCCAAAATTCCAAACTTAAACAGTTGCATACATGTACAGCACATCCCATGATGATGACCCTTTATTTGCCATTTGCACAAAGACTTCAGAATGCTTATTTGACCCCAGCATACTTCCCATGAGGCACATACACAGTTAAGAGCGAGCCTTGCGGTCACTGCACAGGGGCAGCTCCCCCAGAGCTGGGGGTCAAGAGCTTTTCTCAAGGACCTACAGACACACAAATATTCCACCAAGAGTGAGGCTTGAACCAGTGATTTTCGCATCACAGACGCAGAGCCTCAGCCCACTCAACCACTCGCCACCCCCTGGCTGCTGCAAATTTTATGATTTTATGGTGACTGCATTGGCTAAGAACTTACGGAAGGGGGATGGTTATTATGTGGGGGATTTTTAAAAGAAGAACTATATTTTTTACAAACCCCCCAACTCAGATGGTTGGTCCTGCTCCAGTCCTAGTGTACTGATGGCCCCCTGTGGGATCTGCATCTCAGCTGAACAACATAGAGTGTCATGCCCTGCATCCCTTCCCCCTAGTTCTCTCCCTAGTGTTGGTCTAACGGGCCACACCTGTTGCTCATTTGTCTTGCCTCTCGTTTCAGCCCTCGTGTGACTCACTCCAGCTGCCCCTCGTCTGCTCCCTCATTAGTGGCCTATAAGAGTGCTTCCCAGTCCTGTGCTCCCCAGTCTGATCATTAGTGTTGCCTGATTGTGTGTGCTATTATACTTGTCTCAGTGGATAGTGCTGTCCTTGTTTGACCCCATGTGGTCTACCTTTTATTTGCTCTTTTTGGTTCTCAATGAACCTCTTTTGTTTGCCCTTATGCCTGCTCCTGCCTCCGTCTTTGCTTGCACCGTGACATAGAGTGTGCTTTGAGGTCCCGAGGGCACCCATCTTGAGATGGGGACACACATGGATTATACGGACTGGCATTTCTCCAATTCGGATTCTCTACCTAAGAAATCCAGCAAAAGGCTGAGATAGAGAGTGTCAGATATGTGCTTCTGAATTTTCCCAAACCTTCATCATGATAAATGTCGCTACTTACGTCTGATCTCGCGTTCTGGGACACAGTAGACTGCTGGAGTATACTCTTTGGTCTCAGGTGTTCAGAATTTTATTTTATCTTTTTGATTTTTTTTTTCCCCCAGAACAAAATGTTGCTAGCGTGCCATGTTTTCTTCTGCTCTTCTCCGGAGCATGCAATAACAAAAACAGAAAAATTCAGTTACAGTTCAGATTGCCTTTGCTGTAAACTTGGATCTGCTCAAGCAGAACACAAGGGGAATTGCGACTGTGTCCTCAAAGCAAACTCTTTCCATAACAGAAGGGACCACGTCCTCCATGGCAAGGAATCGCTCCTAACTGAGACTTGAGAACAACATCACCTGAAAAGGAAATGCGGAGATGAGAACAGACGTCGAATCCGACTGTACATAAAATTCTGTTGCAGGAGTAACAGGAGCGATAAATTTAATTTATATGGCATAGTCAATAATTAGACATTGGGTATACGTAAGCTGAATTTTGAGGCTGTGCATTAATCATTCTGACAAGGCCCTGTCTCTTCAATCATTTATGAAACAAACCCCACCTTTATTTAGTCGCATGCCTGTGTGATTTAATGGAGATGGATAGTGGAAATAGAATTACAGGTACTCAAACGCAAGGCATTTTTTTGTAAAAATGGTACCATCAAAAGGGTACTTAAATAATCCTCGGCAAGGTAACAGGAGTGACATCAGTAGTATTTTGTATCTAACTGCGTGAAGCAACATTTTATTTTATTGTTATTTATAAGACATTTGCAGGTGGCCAATTTAGTCCGCGCTTAAAACGCGGTCATTTCAGCCCCCCTCCCCAGATGTACTGCTTTCGTATAGTCACAAATTATGTGTTAATACCACCTATTTGCCAGTAGAGGGCGGCCCATACACAATTCCTTCAGGTGGAATTCGACGGATAGCGATGCTTTTCACTAGGAGCGGCCGAGGGAGGCACGTTTGCTACCAGCAAGCGTGCAGAATGTAATTGTTGCTCTATCTATATCTTATATAGATATGGACTTTATTTAGTCAAATAAATATCAGTGTGATTGCCTTACTGGCCAGAAATCCAGCCCGACTGGCAAATGTGCATGCGTGGTTCAGAAGCTGGCTACTGCATTCATCACACTATCGTCAATTTTCTTTCGAGCCCGAGAGTGTTTTATTGTTTTTCTGTGTGTTTTCCTGGAAGGTAAATATCCGCTCAGCTAAAAGTCTGGTTATTTCAGGATACAGTACAAAACTAATTATATTCCAGTAGCCTGTTCAATCCACGACGCGAACACAAGCTGGCAGATTTCCGTGTTGATTCTCTAAAATGGTTTGTGGGCGCAGGAAGAAAACCAGCCACCTTCCTCTTTTTTATTTTTGGAAAATGCATTTAAGTATACTTCACTGGAGTCGGGCCATTTGGATTCCAAGAAAGATATAACGGAACATGGTTACATGCAATCGTATTTATAACAGTGACATTTAAATATCTGAAGCATAATCCATGTAAATGGCTTCAAGTGCATTCTTAATATAATCACTGATGATAAAAACCGTCTGTCTTGCTTTGCTGAACTTAAACCCATAGTCTTACTGTTTTCCAGTTTAGTACAATTTAAATTCGAAATAAATTATGCATTTAAACATATATTATTATTATTATTATCATCATCATCATCAATAATAATAATTGTTGTTTTCGTTGTTCTTGTTATTATTATTATTATTATTATTATTATTATTATTGTTGTTCATATGACGTCCTTCTTTTTCAAGAACTCATTGAACGCCAGTAAGATGATCATTAGTTCGGACCACCTACCAACCCGATTTGCCCAATCCCGGAAGCACAAGCATCGCAGAAAGATTTTACAGCTGCTGTTGATGGACGTTTTACTACTTTTATGTTCCCCGTATAATTAATAGTGCACACCTCCCTACAAGACGTGACAACTGGCCAGGCATAAACAAGGATCCTATTCAAGCAACATGTGATCACATCTCTTTAGTATCCTGAATACGGCCACGAAACCGGACATATTCATTATTTCGTGAATATGCACGGGACACACGTTCATGCATCTGCTGTGGTTGCGCACATTCAACATTTACGTATATAAATATCCGCGTTTGTTAACTGCGAGGGTGCGGAAGGTCTGTGAATAGGATCCGTGAATCGCATATATTAATGATTCAAAGACTGCTCGGACTCATTGATCGCTAAGACATAAGGATTCCACTCGAAAGAATTAAGAATTTTAATGGCAAGATGTGTGATTTCTTTTTCCACCCATTTATCTGGTTTGTGATCTTAACTGTTACCCGATACAATAGTTACTTTTGCCAGCTCTCTCCCTCCAAGAGCCTCACATTCACATGCTTGCCCGGCGATGCTCACTGCCTCCAGTTCCGATGAGATGCGCCGAGTCACACGCTTCCCTTGACGTCGGCGGCTGGCTGCGGCTCCAGCGCTCCAGCACGGCACGTATTGCGCAACGTGACCGATCCTCACTCCGGCGGTCCATCCTTTAAAAAAAAAAAAATCCCGTGTCGGGGGAAAAATACTCGCGTCCACAAAATTCAGCACCTCCTTCCCTTTCTCGCCGAAGCATGGGGGTGGGGTGGGTGGGTGGGGGGGTTGGCTTAGCTAACACGGAATCAAGTGCATACCCCGTTTCTGTATTAGTGGAGTCGTCCTCATCCGCCGGAGATGATTCGTTCACCGTCTCTGGATGCGGTCGCGGCGGTACTGGGAGCGCGCTGCCTGTTCTCGCCTTAGCATCTCGGAACTCCCTTTTCCGTTCGCGTCTGCCGGGCTGCTGTGCATATTAAAAGTAACGAGGGAGGGGGGAAGAGTCGATCCGTATTGCATGACATCTCGTCAGATCTCCAGATGGACTATGGTTTGTCGGATGCGTTTTTTCTTGCGGTAGCGATGGGAGCCGCTGGAACTGGTGAGCAGGCATGCCACTGGATATTACAGGACTGCAATCAAGCGTGTTTGTGTAATTATACAGCGGGGAGCTTCCTCAGTTACTTTTAACGCGTCATAACTGAAGAGGTCCTTTTTTCCTTTTTTTCCTCCTCTTTTTGGTCTCGATCTGTAGGCTGTTACACAGCCCACTCAGTTTCTAATTGGTTTGCTATCCGTAGCGTATTCCTCATTCTTTTCCTCCATCACTGTGAATCTATTGCTTATGTGCACACCTCGTCACCGTATAAAATCTTAAAATAACCCGATACATAATAACATTCACCGAAATGAGAAGTTGATGACAATTGTGTCGCCTTCATTTAAATGACGGTTTTCTTTCACACACTGCACTCCGAAGCCTGATTTATCTTCGCGGACACCGTGTGATTTTTACCCGGGAATCGAGTTCTGTCTTGCAGCCCCTCTCGCCTCAGGAAGGACCTGTCACCATCGAGCTGGATATGTTGACATCAACGTAAAGATGGATTTAGTTTTCGGTCTCTTGTGGCTTCTCACTGTGTTTCTGGAAGACATTTATTGCCAAGGAGTCTACGGTAAGTGGATGCATATGATGATAGATTTTAATAAATACGACCATGACCTTGTGAAAAAATCTCTTCCAGAGATTTAATACTTTACGCCTCCCAACATGGAGACTTCTTCATATTTTACTGTACGTGGTTTTATGTGTTGTTTATCCACAATATCCATAATTTTACAAGACAGCCGGCATTTCTGTAAACCACAGGTGACATGTAGTGGCCATGAATGCATATGATTCTCAGCCATGCTGCCATGGATTACTGGCAAGGTACAGTACTTAGAGCGTACCAGCACCCTTGGCTGAATGATGTGCGTACTGCGTTCGGGCAGATTACGATCACTGATGTCGCTCAGTATCTTTATTTATTTATTTATTTGTCTTCACGTTTGTCTATTTAATTATTTATTTATTTATTTGTGCTTTGCTGGCTATTATTAATTCGTTTAGAGAGACACGGGTCGCATATAGAGTCACTGACGTGAGATGTTATCTACTGCTATAGTGAAGCAGATTATACATATATGTTGGATTTAGAAGCGGCGTAAATGTGTGTGTGCGCGCGCGCGTGTGTGTTTGCACACACATAGACTATATATATATATATATATATATATATATATATATATATATATATGCTTATACATGTTATATGTGCATATGCGTGTATGATAGAGGCAGCCTTTATAAGAACTCGCATATAAAACAGAGTCGAATGTAATGTGAAATCCGGCCCCGGGCTGTGGAAGCCAAACGCAAGAAGTGCAACCGGTGGCATACTGATGCTCCAATACTATGACATCGCAAATCTGATATAGGAAACCGGGTCGCGTTGCAAATCAGGGGGGTGATTATTAATCATCGCGGTGTGAGGAAACGGAGCATAAACGTGAGATTACTGCGGAGTGAATGGTGACTTGGCAGGGTCGTATTAAAGTGCGTTACGATTCCCTTGCGCAAGGGTTAAACTGAGTGGGGTTTTTGTGACAATTATGTGTCCGGACTAATAATTGACACACACACACCTGTATTTTTGAGAGCCCACAAATTTTATGACACCACTTATATTCGTTTGTAGGAAATGGAAAAAAAAAATCAAGTCCAGTGACGCAGACAGAGCAGTTGGCATCACTTCACGCGAATAAAAGAGAGATTTATTGTATAGCGCCCAAGACTGGTTATCTGTAGAATTATCCTATTGACGTCAGCTGCGTTGGAAGAATGATTGTAATTTGGGAGAGAGTGCAAATGAGCGAATATGAGAGTGTCAATGGGATTGTTTAAATATGCCGATTATATAACGAAATCGAGCGCACCAGTAAATAATGTCAAACGGACAAATGATAGGCTACTGTCATTCGTTTGATGATGGGACTTTTGCGTTTTTTTATACGTTTTTGTGCTTCGGTCTATGCATAATGCATATTATGTGACATTAAAATCCTGCTTAGTTTCTCTTTGTTTTACAAATGTCATACTGTTGTAACCTTCCTAACTTTGTTACAAGGCTCGGGACAAAAGTGCAGCGTGGCCAGTATTTTGTATTTATTTCTGCAGAATTATACGCTATAGATAATGTTAGGCCTATTAAAACTAACAATTAAAAAGAAGTTTATTTAGACGGAAGATTTCTTTTTACGTTAAACTTCTAGAACATAATCATTCATAAACTTTCGGGAATTCATTGATGGGTCTTGTCTGACTGGCTGATCCGATGCTTGAGACCGATAGCGGCACTCTATGGTATGTGTGCCCTTAGTACTGAAGATGCCACCGATGGTAATTACAATACATCAAGTGAATATAGATGGACATTACTGGCACCAGGAGACCACCTGGAAATGTCCTGATTTGTGTTTCTTACATCAGGAGAAAATCAGGTGCTATTTATAAATGGAATACAGCCGTCAGCATTTGAAATGATTTCAAGATTTTAAGTTTAAATTTAAGCAGCTGCTGTACGATAGATTCGAGGATTTTTATCACGTGACCTTCAGCGAAATGCGCAGTTATGATAATCACTATAACCACATATATACGACGACTTCTCGAAGTTTATGTGTGTCGTGTGTGCATGTTTTTTATTGCATGTTTTTAGGTTTTCCCGTGGAAAATACAAAGCAATGCCTGCGTGAGTTGCTGGGATTAGATCAACAATATTTGTTCTGTTTAATCTATAGTTAATACAAAGTGCTTTACCTTTAACTGTTTATGGAGTATCACATCCAAATTAAGTAAAGTATGTCTAAACAAACTTACCGACTAACAATGCATAAAATGAGCGCTTGTCTAATAAATGCGGAGCAGTGTTGAACATATTGTAGCCTTTTAATATATTGTTTACAAAAATTACAGCACCAGCGTGGTAGCCTGCATTTAACAGAGCAGAGTGGTGACAGAAGCTATCTGAGTAGGAAAATGATGGTGATTTGTCAATGGATGCAGTCAACTTATTTGGTTTTTCAGAATTATGGTTGTCATAAAAAGGCGATTTCTGATGCACCGCTTCTTATCAGGAGTAATTACTGTATTTGGCAAGATGTTGCCTGCCATCGTGATGCTGAGTTTGATGTAAAGTGGTTTTAATGTCAGCATGAGGTATTGTGTCCACCATCCACCACCGTTAGGGTCATCCAGCTCAGGGTCACACAGGGCTGGCTAGAGCCTATTCCAGGCTGCTTAGAGCACAAGGTGAGGGTGCACCCTGGATGGGATGCCAGCCCATTGTAGGGCACATTCAGTGGCACACTGTGGGTATTTTATAAAAGCCAGCCATGTCTGTGAAACGTTTTATTTCAAATTTTTCAAATTTTATTTGAAGAAGTCCGCTCATGAAATGCCTTTGCACCGATATGTGGGTAGTATTTTGATTGCTGAGTTTGATGATATATTATACTAAATAGAGTAATGAAACTCTGTATTACAGTCTCTGATTAAGTGAGCATTGTTGGTCTGTAGGACTGAAATGGAGAGTAGGTGTTTCGCAAGGTATAGGATACAGTCTTGTACCTGGGACCCACCTACTTAACTCCAGGATGGACTTTTCTGTCGTACTCACGGAAGTATTCCACCCAAACATTTCTTGCAAAATTAGCTATATTATAACAATATGACAATGAACTACAGACCATCCTGGGTAAAAATGTTCGTTAAGTATTGAAGTAATAATATTCTGAGCAATTTAAAGTGTGCATCTGAAGTTTCATCCATATTAATTTCTTAAGTGGTTTTCAAAAAGCTTTCATTGTAGTATTCATTTATGAACAGAAGTCCCTTGCATGGCCTAACACCTGGTGCTGCTTCGTGGATATTTTCATTGCTTAGCTGCGAGTTTTATCAGGAGTAACATTCTGCTCCATCATTTTTCTTTTCTCCAATGGTCCCCTTTGCTTTTTTATATATTTTACTGAACCTTAAGTTTATCTATATTGCGTCATTCCACCCAACTAGCAATTCAAAGTATCTGTTACTTTTCAGCTATCATGTATCGCTGGACATTCGTTAATGAAGATGTAGGAGGAAAATACTAGTCTGGCTTGTCTGCTTTCTGCACTGGGCCTTTATTTCATGTCTTTACGTTCAGCAATGGCTTAAAGAATCCGGCAGGCCTATATTTTGGGCTGCTTGGGCTAAGCGCTGGTGTAGTGGACATGGTCTTGTCAACCTCTCTGTACACGGCCAAATGGGTCTGTGTTAAGATACATTTGTGTTTGTGCCAAAATGTTTTGATTGAGAAGAAAATGTAGGCTATGTTTATAAATATCGTGTCTGTGGTAAAAATTGTATTTTGATCAAAATGTCCATAATTCACTGTGGTGATGTCCCCTGCTTCCTAGCAGTGAACAATATGATGTTCCGATCGAGTTTTAAACACAAACACATTAATTTAAAGGAGTATGCTTTCTGAAAGATGCAACGGCTGAGTCAGAAAGTCCCAGATTTAGACTGCTTACATGATTTTTATTCTTTTAGTGACAGGATCGTCTAGAAAAATGTGGACTTATCAATAATGAAACACTTTTTCACGTAGTATCTTGACATGAGAAGCTGAATGGAAATTTCTGGGATTTATATTCTCATTCATGAAGTAGTCAGGGATCTGTAAAATATGCATTCTGTTCTTTACATGCTACAGGACATATTGGTTAATTACATTCCATATAACGTAGCTGATTGGAAGCATTTGACTCTATAATATTAATGTTCAAGACTGATTTGTAGCATCTGCCTGCCAAGAGATGGATTAGCGGGCCTGTTTTTTATAGTTCCAGAAGACGTCATTCTGATTTGCGTTTCCTCATCATGTGATGCGGTGGGTAGCAAACAGATGAGGCTTCCTGTTTTATTCTTGTCTGCTCATGTCAGGTTTTTTAAATCAAGCCACCAGCTCTTTAATCATTCATCATGAATCAATTACAGGATTTGCTCCTTTGAAGATTGAAACATGAGAGCACATGACATATATATGATCACTTTTATTCTGATGGTATTAAAACTTAACATTAAAGTTATATTTAATTTAAGTTCTATTTTGTTTCTGATATGCACCTGTCACAGTCAAGTTTGTGTTAGCCACGCCCAGTTTGACCAGGCTCCTCCCCCTCCAGATTATTACCTCATCTGCAGCTCATCAACTTATTTGCCTGGTTGGGTATATTAGGCCTTTGTTAATCATCTTGTCATTATCTATGTGTTTTTCCTTCTGTGTTGCCCTTGTCTACCCTGCGAAATGCAGCTCGTGTTCTGACTACTGATTTTGGATTATGAATGATTGAGATTATAATGTTATACATTTGAAAGTGTGAAGTGGGTACATATTTTACCTAAAGCAGCTGTGATATACACACTTTAAAAACCACAGATGATTCTCAAAAGCTCATCCGATCCCTATTATCATCTCTGAAAGAAAAGCGGAAACAATAGATCTTTTGCTATTTGGAGTATTTTTAAATGCAAAAATCTGTATATGTTGATATTGTATCATGTAATGTTTAGAATTTGAAACTCAGCATGGGTTTGTACTAAACTCCTGTTCCCTGCTTGGCTGCACTAATCGTACTTGTCAGGAAATTGACTTGTATTGTGTTGTGTACAATGAATAATCATTTAACAGTTAGTATCGGGCTGCTTCTCTGTGCAAATGGGTCTACGTAGTCATTTTTTCCATCATTGATCTTTTCTTATCTTAATATTCATGGTTATAAATATACCGTCATGCTTGCAGGCCTGTCGGATCACGGTGGCACATTATATGGCCTTGTGTCCCATTGTAGCTAACAGAAATTGGTGGCTATATTGTAATTTCTTTAAAGTGAGAAGATGATTTCTGGTATATTAAACAGGATTAAAAATAACTAGAAATGATGTCAGTTTTTCCTTCCAGTGACCTGTAGCTCCACACCGTTTCTGTAGCCAGTTCATTTTGAAATTCAGAATCAGAAGGTTCATTTATATTCTGATCATATCTGTAAATCTGGCTTGCTCACTATATATAGCATGCATTCATTTGTGAGAAGTTCATTTTGACATAATAAATAACACGAGAAGTCCTAATGATTAGACCTTTTTATCTTGCACATTAAACAGTGCATTATTATAGAATGAAACGTTGTCTTCTTTTGAACAGAAACTGATAGATGTAAATCGCCGAATATGTGTTTGTACTGCTCACCGTGCATTTTGCTGTTGTTTGGATGGATCGCCATAATGATTTTTTTGTTGTAAACCTAGGAAAGGACATCTTTGACGTTGTCCTCAAGAGGAAATCATTTGTGTTCACCTGGAAAGTACTGATGTCACTGTAGCATTTTTTCTTATGTAAGAACAATATCCATGTCCAGCAGATCTTTGTGATGGACAAATTTTCTACAGGTATATTGCAGAAGGAGATTTGTTTTGTTCATTTTAAGATTAAAAAAAATCTGTAGGGTTGTAGGGATCTCTGTAGGTCCGTAGGCATATCTATGGAATTTCTCGGTCTGTAAGAATATCTACAGACATGTAGGATCATCTCAAGGTCTATAAGAGTATCTATAGGCTTGTAGAAATATTTATAGGTCTAAAAGAATATCTCTAGGCATATAGAAATATTTTTAGGTCTGTAAGAATATCTTTAAGCATCTAGAAATCTCTCTAGGTCTGTAAGAATGTATATAGACTTGTAGGAATCTCTGCAGTTCCCTGGATGGGTGAGTTTTAAAGCTGCTATTCATAAGATAAACCCTATGTCTCAAAGTTGCTGAAGGGTGGCTAGCAAATCCCACAGAGGGCTAAGCGAAGGGGCCTTTCCTTCCAGTCAGCCTCAAACATGGCAGATATAAATGGAAATAAATGACATGGGCGCAAAGGTGACATTTTTAACTAGGTTATTTTATTTCTGTTAAATAGTTTGCTTTAACTAGAAATAATTGTGAAACACATTTGCATGATGGCATGAAGCAAAACAACAACCTCTGAAAATTGAAAATAGGGTATGCGGACAAATTTTAAAATTTAGACAAACAGTACACAAAATGAGCACAATGCCAGATTATTTTTATTTTCACTGTAGTGAAGTGTAGCTACAAGCTATGAATAGAATGTTTTATTAATACAATCAGGATGTTATATCAATTTAATTATGTATTTATGAGGAACTAACAGCGACATAATACATTTCTAGAAGCCCTACTGATTTTAGGATTTTTGCTTAAAGAGCCTTTATAATCTGAAATTTAATTCCTCTTCATTTTTTGAGACCAGTGTTTCTTTTGCCTGAAACCATGCATGGAAACACAGTTTATCTTGTTTCTTTCCCTCTCTCCCACTCTCTTGTTGCTTGCTGAAATCTCTACAAAAAGTCATGGCAGTTCTCAAGGGTCTTTTTCATGGCTAGTTCAGACGTTCGACTTCTGAGCTATTCAAATTCATTCCGCCGGCGAAAACTGAAGTCGCCTTTGTTGGTCCTCAGCACCTCCTCCATAGGCGGCCTCATCAATCCCCCTGCGTGAGGACGCCTCAATCCCAACCAGCCACCACGGAGAAGTATATTAGAATTTGCCTCTCATCTCACACACCTGCCTCCCCTCTTCACAATCCACTTGGAAGGAAGGGTTGGCACCCTTGGTTAGACCTGACTTGAGCACAGACAAAGAAATTTATTCAGCCTCATTTTGGCACTCAGATACATTTCCAGTCCTTTTCCTGTTAACACTGCAGTAAGTTGAAAGTGCGTAGTGCTGGATTGCCCAAACACCCCCTCCACATTCGACTTGGGTTGTCCCCTTACATTAGCTAGGGGCCGTGAAGGACTTCCATGACAATGAAGAGCAGCTGATCTTCTCCCCTAGCTTCAGTTTTGCCTCCCATGGGTTTTATGTAATACACCAGATGATCAGGTTGGGATCCTTATAGCTGGTGACATCTCCAGATGCCTCGTCCCCTACATCCCTGTTTCCTGTGTAGTTGGACCACAGATGCAGATAATGTGGGACATAGTCCATATGCCTTTTCAGTTTTAGCGGCGATGCTGAAACCAGATGAAATCAGATTAAAAGGCTTCCTCACCAGCAATGGCACATGACCGACATGTATTTTTCTTTTACCTGCATCGGCGTTAATTGTCGATTTATACCCACCTCAATCATCCATGACCTTGGCTCACAAGGATGCTGAAAGCATGATGAGGCCCTTCAGAGAGACCAGCCTTCTGAGAGAGGTAGGTGGGTCTGTCAGAGAGACCGGCCTTCTGAGAGGGGTAGGTGGGTCTGTCAGAGAGACCGGCATTCTGAGAGGGGTAGGTGGGTCTGTCAGAGAGACTGGCGTTCTGAGAGGGGTAGGTGGGTCTGTCAGAGAGACCGGCATTCTGAGAGGGGTAGGTGGGTCTGTCAGAGTGACTGGCGTTCTGAGAGGGGTAGGTGGGTCTGTCAGAGAGACTGGCGTTCTGAGAGGGGTAGGTGGGTCTGCCAGAGAGACCTGCCTTCTGAGAGGGGTAGGTGGGTCTGTCAATGAGACCGGCATTCTGAGAGGGGTAGGTGGGTCTCCCAGCATTATCCTGACACCCTGGCCTTGGGTTGTGTGTCATCTGCAGCTCTCACAGCTGGCAGGAGAGCCGCACAAGTCTAGTATTTGCAGGATATTGCCAGGAAGGCACTTGCGGGTTTAGGAGGAAAGGTGTACATTTGGTCCCGTGACTAGGAAATGAACTCTGGCTCGCAATGATGACTTCAAGGCTGGCTGAATGTGTTTTGTTTAAGGGCAGCATAAGCCTTCCATAAGGCTAGTAAGTTTCCAAAAAACTCTGTGACTTGATGGAGGCGTTGGGTAGCGCTCTTCAGACACGTTAAATGGCAGACGATGCAGATGATGCAGCCCCTTCTGATCCCCTGGAATTGATGACCTTTTTGAATCAGTCCAACGCCACGGTACAATACCTATACCATAGCCAATCAATGCCGGCAAGAAAGAAAAGGGAGAAAAAAAAACAGGAAGTACTAAACTGCAGCCATTTTATTCCCAGTGCAACCTGCAACGGCTACTTATCTCTGTAGCAAGTAGTGTTTAAGTAGTGTTGACAAGCGGGAGCAGAGCCGGGGTGCCGCCATGACAGTGATGCCTTCAGAAGTGTCGAGGCTTAACAGTCGAATGCTAAACAGCTTTAGACGGGTCCCGCACGCACACACAAACACCCTCCGCAAGAGTGGATTCCTCGCAGTATTTCAGTAGGCCCGACGAGCGGATGGCCCAAGTTTGCTGGTAGGGGGAAAAAATAATTAAAACTGGTGCCGTGTTTACCTGTGAAAATATTGCGATGGGTGACTATACGATGATGAAAAGCTAATTCGCTCTAGAGTTATTTATCTTTATTTTGAATTCATTTACTGTCACAGCAGGAACCGGGAACCGTTTGCCAATTAGCAGTTTCCGCAAAAGCAATGAGTCTTAAAAAACAGGCTGGCAAGTGATGCATTCCTAGCAGATAAGAAATTCGTTTTTTTTTTTTCCCATCATCCTCGCAAATGATGAGTTTGGCATGATTGTCCTCAAGTCGTTTGTGTTACTATATTAAGTTTTGTACACTCATGCACTGTGGCAGCAAGAAGCTGCTGATTAGCTTTTCACATTTAATGAACATATTCTTCCACTTGGACAAAATTTTGTCAGCAGCACATCTTTCAGGAGACGTCAATTCAAAATGGCATTTCTCTGTGTAGCTTTTCTACCGTCTTTTCATACTTTAATGTCTTTCTGCGATTTCTCCCTTAATAAGGTGTCATGCTTATTATGCCCGTGTTGTGGCACAGACTCGGATTAAATGACTTTGACCTCAATAAGACACTTTCTCACCTGATACAAATGAGAAATTTTGCCAGATGCCCAGCTGGTTGTAGCATCATAATGTAATCTTGGTTAGGCTAAATCTATTGTAGCTTCAGGTACTTGAATTACACATCATTTTTCCGAGTGTCATCCTTTTTGTACCTCACAAGAATGTCGTGTACTCAGGTGGGACATTTCAGATGGAACACATTTCCTCACTTATTATACATCGATGAATATCCCCCAAGATTTACCTAAGGGCATCTTGTACCTTGACTGTATATAGACCGTTAAGTTTCCATCAGACATATGTAGATTGCATTTGAAGTTAATATTTGCACAGTCTGAAATTATTTTAGTCTCAGATCACATCTGGAGCAGACATGGAGAAGAGGATTGTGGGTATGCAAACAGTGTTTTTATTCCTTGCACAATTCGACTTAGATGAACTCCTCATGAATAATGTATCAAGGTAGCACTATTGATCCACTGATTGGTTGAAATCTCAATATGCCCCCCCCCACCTCAGACTTCCCTATGGTGTTGACTTGTATAGCTAATACCCTACTGCACTTCTCCTCATCAGTTTTCCCAGGACAACAAGGGTGTCTGCTCAGCTCTCATTTTTTTGAACATGAGATCCATATCCAGTAATTGTCTTATAATTGCTTCCCCTGTCCCCAAAATAGGGAGGAAAGATTTTAGCAGCCTTGCACTTACATTGTGGGCTGAACTTGTCCTTGTAAAAAACACTGATATGTTTAAGCCCTTGTACCAGACCTGACAGAACCACCTGCCATAGCCTATTGTGCCTATTTCCGACCAATTGTCAATTCTGAGGACATTCACACCTTGAGCCAGCGAGGAGAGTCAATGCAATTAACTAGGCCTGTTGAGAAGTGCACCTTGAGAATGGACCTCTTCCGACAGGAAGTGGCTACGAGAGGCTGGCGGCGCAAAGGCCAGAGCCCAGATGGCGACCGTGGACGGCTGTGCACGACGGTACTCGACAGATGCGCAAGACGTTTCTCTCAGCCTTTCTTGAGTCTGACTGCACCCCCACACATCTAAACCTCCCTTTCCGCAGAAAACCCAGGCCCTGCTGGCTTGCATGAACCGCTTGTTTCTGCTGGGTCTGCATGCTGACTTTATTAAGGCTTACGGATGAGTCCAGGCTTCTGAAGGAGAAGGAGGAGGTGGCTGTAATGGAATTTTATTGCCTTTCTTGAGAGCCTGTCCCTGTGAAGTAGCCTGGCATTCCTTTGCTTAGGGCGGGTTTACAAACCTCTGGCTATGAGCCCGGCCCTCTGCTGCTCCCTCTCCAAAATATCATTATCGGGTTTGGTGATTACTTTCATTATCCAGGATATCCTGCCTGCAGTAAAAACAAAATTTAGAGACTGTGTCGGAACAATAAGTAATAGATGAGATCTTCTGGCCGACAGGTAAAGCTGGAGTGAGTTAGCAGAGTTTTTTTTTTTTTCCCGAGCTGTAAGTCTCAACCCTCGGCCTAAGAACAAGACTCATATCTTCATAGAGTCAGACTGAAACGTATGCAAAACAAGCACCTATGTCTTTCTGCTGCTCCTGCTGTGTTGATATGAGGCATTTGGATGAATATCTAAGGGAGTCATATCATGACGCATTTTTTCATAGGAGGAAAGAGCGTGAAGAACAAGTTTTCATGGAGAACGGTGACCTTCTCATTTCCATTTGCCGGGGTGTTTCTTTAAAGGGACACAGCGCCGAACAGCTTTTCCTGTGTCATGTCCGCTTGACTTGGCGTGGAGTATCACGCGCCTCGTTGGAATTACAGTAGGCGGGGGGTCTCCAGAGAGCGTTGACGTGTTTAAAAATGAATTAGCTCTATAATAAATGAGATTATTTGGCATCTAATCTAGTAACAGTCTTGGCAGGAAACACAAGCGTCTTGTGTTTGTTCGTATAATGTAATGCACCCTGAAATCCAGTAATGACATGAATTCTTTGAAGATGTAATAGTGCCGTTAGTTGCAGGATTTCTTTGTGGTGCTCCTCTGAATACAACAAGAGCGGTCCTGTTTAAATGTAAGGTAATGCTCTTGTAAAACTACAAAAGAGACTTTGTAGTCCACTAATAGTAATAAGGGTCTCAAACTGGTGAGAATCCCTATGCAGTATCCAAAGGCAGGATTGGATCACATCCAGAGCTGAGATCTTTCCAAGGCACCCTTTTATCATTATGCAATCAATATTGCTTAATAAGGCCTAGTCAGTGACTTCGCTCCTCCCCTTTACCTTAATGTTTAAAGAACTGGCTTTTTTCTATCGGGCAGAAGCGTCTCTTTCAACTAATTCTGTAAACCGTACCATTTCCGAAAGTGTTACGTGAATCGAAGTATATCTGTTCCTTTCTCTCTTTCTCTATGCAGATGTGTTCTAGGTACTATGCTTATTTTAAATAGTTGTTGGAGACTACAGTAGGAAACATGCTTTGATCTCAGATAGTCTTGACAGACATTTTGAGTTAACACTGTATTAGTATTCTGAGGTTCTAAAACCAAGAATTTCTAAATCGTCCAACTGCATCCGGTGCCCAGAGTTGGAAGATCTACAAAAAAAGTGGAAAAGCAGCTGGTTTTTAATAAAAGGACACATTTTCAAAAATGTAACAATTTATAATAAATGAATAAATTAAGCACTTTACTGAGTTATATGTGTAGAAAAACCAGGTCTTGTTTGTTGTCAGCATGGCTTAGATACTCGATTCTTTTAAACTGTAAGCTAATTCTGCTCTTGATGGCAAAAATCTGAGGATTGCCATGTATTTGAAAATCCATTCAAATATCTTCTGTATCTTCACTTTTTTTTTCTCTTTAACTTGTCAGAGCTCCATTTTTGGCAAATGTTTGTCTAGCGATTCATTCTGATAATACTATATGTGAAATATATATTTGCAAAAAAAAGCCTAAAGATGCACAGGGGTACAAGATGTTGACCATCAGCTCAGCGTTTCAGTCCATTTAGCACTATTAGAATGACCTAGAACCTTGAACGCCAATGATTTCCTTTAAAAAAATGATAGAAGTGAGACATTCATTGGCCTGCAGTGATCGATAGCAAAGACCAGCCATGTTTCTAAGGAACATTGGTTCACTGGTTTCAGTGTTCATATGGTTTGATTGCTTTCACATAGTGGAGCGTACGAACCAGTGAGGAAGCAGTTTTATTGTTTTGGTTGCAGGTTTTGCATCTAAATTTGGGATTCAATGTTGCTTTTGCCTAGAGCCATGTACATTAACTGTGGGCGTAGCACTGCACACCCACTCCTTAAATAAAGATCCACTGTCATATATCAAACGTATAGCTTGAAATCTGTGAGTAGTATTGTTATAAAAATACCTGGCTTTGAATTTTTGCCCGGCCACGTGGCCAGATCATTGTACAAATATTCTTGAGCTTCCAGGAATTTTGTTAACAAGCTAAACAACCTCAACTCCTAATAAAAATTGAAAATGTTGGCTGGTGCTCCTTGATTTGTGTGCCTTGCATAAACTAACCTCTCATTCCCACGCAGCACAGAACACAGCTCTCACCTGGCCCAGGCTCACCTTCCGTACACTTTACATATAACACATGTGTGCCTAGGATCTTAGGAGGCTTTTCTTACTGTTCTTTATAGATGAAAACATCAAAGTTCAATCAAAGAGGCTGCTGATTAACATTTTTTATAGACAAAAGCACTAATAAATTCGATGAAGATCTTACCCAGAAGGGACATTTTGCCATCATATGCTTTGCAGACCACATTAGATTGAGTAGATTGAGTCTTCACAGTTATTCCACAGTCCGTACTCCTGCCTAGGAAATGTAATGGGCACATATTGGTGAAAAAAATAAAGGATATCAGGTAGGCTGTGGTGAATGCAAGTAGGCAGTGGAATGGAGGAGGACTGAAAGAGGGAAGAGGGGAATGGAGGGTCACACGAAAGAATAATGGCGCCGGGTCCTCTCTGTTTATCGGTTAACATGCGCAGCTTACTTTTATTAGGCAATTAGCTGCAGATCTGGTAGGAATGAGTGTTAATGAGAATGCCGGTGATGAAGTCATTAGCCCCACCTTACAACGAAGATGTTTGTGTAGATCAGGATAGCATTTCTTCTGCAGTTAATTACTCAATTTGAGTTTGTGGCTTCAAATATTTGGATTCTGAGGTTCCTTCATTACCCCTAGCATCTTAGAATTCCCTGATGTCGTGAGCACTGGTGATGTGTTACACGTAATCCATCAAAGGATTTACGTATTTCCCAGAGCACAAGTGGTATATCCAGTCAGCCACATATTAGATAATTCCATCTTTTCGATCAGATCTTTTTATTGATGAGCTTGTTCGTTGAGTGTAGGGAGCAAAGCTATAACGTCACGATACCCACAACATTTACATTACTAATTCTCGCAATGCAGAAACCTCAGGGTTTTCACTACGATCTCTGGAGTGTGATTCATTTTGCCCATTTAATTATTCACAACCTGGCTGAGTCACCCTCACTGCCTCTGACTGTCTGTCACATAAAGAAAGACCATTGTTGCTTTGCCACCTCTGCAGTTTCCACTAGATTAGATCACAATCATCAATCATGTATCTGTGCGAAAAGCTCCTGTCGTTACTGTACATAGAATAAAATGTCGTTTTATGCCCCTTCTTAAGCATTGAAGGTTGGTAATAATACAGACATAGACTATAGAAAATATTTACTGTCAATTAAATAAGGATAAGACAAAGACGTGGACCTTGCATGTTTCATTGGCCGCCACACAGAGCATATATTGGTGCAGGTTATTGCAACAGTGATTGCATCTTCCCCCAGAATCACATTATATTATTTTGGATCTGGTCCACCAAAGGGGAGACACTTTTATGGGCCCTGCTGCAGGATCCATGTATCTACCCAGTGCAATCAGGGTGACAGCACCTGTGCAAGGTCATTTTATGTGGATTATTTATGGCCTTGCCTGGGATACAAAGAGATGCTGGTGACACTATCGCATTAAAAGTGGGTAATATGTGGAAGGTATCATTTGTTAAAGGATGCTCCCTGAGTAGCATAGTTATAAAAAAAACTAGGGGAAAGGACCAAGAAGTGTGTAAACACAATGCCATCGGCATCATCCATGTCAAACCATCCATTATCAGTGACAGGACTAGGTACATTTGTAGGAGTTTAACTGAGATTTTAAAGATAGGGAAACTACCAAATGCCACGAAAGGAAAATGATCTCCCTTATTTGGCGTAAGCACAAATGAACATTGCTGAGAGATATCACCCCATTAAAGTTCAGCAATATCTGGTCGGGATACATAATTGCAGCTGTGATTGAAATTATGCTTCACTGTCTAAAACAGGTGTTTGGTTTTCCGTCCTGCGAACAGGTATGCAGACACCTTTTGTTATCCTAACCAGTAACTGTTTAAACTCCCTCAATGTTTGTTTTTGACCAAGCCCCGGTCAGCGAAATCGACCAATGGGGACCTATGGTCACTGGACATGGTTGCTGGACACCCCATGAAATATACTTCTGACTACAGGCCTGCTCCGTGCATCCATCTTCTGACCGCTTATCCTGAGCAAGGCTGTGGAAATGTAATAAACAATCGTTTAAAAATGTTCCAAAGTGAGACATGTCTCTCTTTCTAACCGGCTAGCATGTGATTTGCAGAGTTTCTGTGGCATTATCGTACTGTGCCTCAGTGGAAAAGCGCCCCATCTCCCCATCTGACAGCATCGGCACTTTGCTAGTACAGCAATCAGAATGCTACATGGCCATAAATGCATCAGATTACTGTTTTATGAGATGGACTGCTCTGGATATTATAATGCTTTCTATTTTTATCACCATGCAAAAGATATAAATCCACTGAAGTAAATGTCCTGTTCCCACAATGATGTCTTCTCAAGAGTTCAACTGAAATTGAAAAAGCTCATTAAAATAAATTGCACCAAATATAATCTAATTACACTTTATTATTCAGTAGGATGAGGCCTCCTATTTAAGTTATCATAACAATTTTTGGTAATTGTATCTCTTAATTGAAACAAATAATTAATTTGCTTTTGGTACTGTGAAAATTATTTGTATATACGTATAACTATAATCAGTGTAAAACTTTACAGCCTACCAGTTAGGCATCTCCAGCGTGTCACTGCAACTGTCACACTCCCTGAAAGTATGTTTTCTAAGTAGACTAATTTTTCCCTCCATATCAAAGCTGCATAGTCAATTATTGACTTCTGATTGTGCATATGGGTAGCTTATTTTCACACTGGGCAACCATTTAAAGCTGTAAAAGCATAACATGCATAAAATACTAATATTATTGTTGATCTAAACCTACTAACAGAAAGCCTAGAAGCAAATTAGACCCATGTTAGATCTGTGATGAGAGCTGTGTTCCTTCGCTTAATGCATGCTTATACAATCAGCTCTATGCAGCTTGTCATCACTGCCTTTCTGTTTCTGGGTTGTCGTGCAAACAGATTTTCTTGCAGAGGGATGCATTGTGACAGAAGAGTATCGTAAAGCACGTGAATGTGGTGCTTAAATGAATCATGTTCTTAAGAGTTCCACACAAATTCATAGCTTTTATGTTTAATGTTATGTACTGGTGGAATGATAAAGGATGATTAAATAGCATTATCTGACTGCATCAAGACTACGGTACGTTCTTCAGTCTAACCATTTAGTGTCTACAGAAAGGGGAATGATATGGATGCTTATCTCCCTGTACTATAAGTACTGTTCACTGTCCAAAACATAAACTGAAGTTACAATATTATGGGTGGATTCTGCCCACAAGTACATAATAATAATATTTCACAAAATAATCTTCTTGACTCCATTATCTGCTCCACTCCAGCAAGTATAAAACAAGATGATTGGCGATTATCTGGGCCTGGCAGTTTTTAGTCGGGTAATGAAGTAGGGTCCTTCTCCCCTTGACATCTCTTCCAGCACTCTTGTGAAAACCACATCGCCACCGCCCTAATAGCATCAGTAAACAAAGGAGTTCTTCAGTAGATTCCTAAATCACTGAACACCATGATTCTTTGCTCACTGAACACCATGACTGTTTGCTCACCTGAAAGCTCCTGCTGTGTTTTCACACTCCTTACTAAAAGCTATAGAAATGCCCCAGGTTTGTATGGTGCTGAACCAAGACATTTATACGCCAGAACGTGGTGGTGCTCAGGGAGATGCATGGTACCGGCCTTTCGGTAGGAGTTTCTGACTAATGTGCATGAGGCATAGGAAGCTAGAGGTGAGGGAAGCTGGACAGAGTCTGTCATCTGGATTTGCGTTTTACTTCTGCCATGCAGGCCTTTGGCCCTGGGGACTTCTGCCATGCAGGCCTTTGGCCCTGGGGACTTCTGCCATGCAGGCCTTTGGCCCTGGGTGTGGTGGTTTCAGTTGCAGATTAATGAGATTTGTGCGACCTGTCAGCCAAGATGCATGGCTATGATTCCGGCTGGGCCTTGTCTGTACTCCGGTGTGTTGATTATGGAACTCAGCGCCCACATTTGCCTGTTGTGCCTCATTAGAACATGTTGTCACTTGACCTCTTGTTCCGTTTGTGGTTCACAGGCAGCCTGTACTCAGTAGCAAAGCCCCGTAGTTAAGGTTGGGACAAAGATCAATATCCAAGCTGCGGATGAAGCTGGAAGAAGCAAAGGTAGCAGCCTTCTGCCCTTTGAGCCTTGAAAGTGATCGAGTTCAGTGTCATGAGCAGTTTACAGTAATTAAAGTGCCTTCATTTACTCTGAGCTTTTTATCTAACTGTGCTTATTCTAAGTCCTTTAGCAGTAGTGCATGAACATATCTAATGTTCATTTTTAATATGATTATTGTGCTTTTCTTTGTATTGCTTAACTCTCATTACTCCCTTAACATTACCACATTTGGCAGTTAAAGCTTATACCCTTTACTTTTTTCAGTAGCATATAACATCAGAGATGCCCTATTTTAGAAAAGTGCACATTCTTAACTTGAAAAAAACCTTTCTGATAACTTCAAAGTTCCTTTCCCCATACTTATTCCTCATCATTTATGTGAATTTGGATTCATTTTGACATTAGTGCTGTTGTCCTCAAAGAGATTAAAGGATGTATTTAAGTAGCAAAAATACATTTTCAGTTCAAGCAGCTCCTTTGTGTTAGGTATTTACAGAAGCCATAACAAGTTATGCCATTGACTTTGAATTAAAACTGCATGTTAGATGTAGTGGACAGTGGTTCTGGCGTTGATTCATGGCCTTGTTCACTCTAGCTAGCTACACTCGTTTACACAGACCTATCACCTCCAGCCCGACACTTACCATCCATAGATACTTCTTGGGCCCTGTATTTTAATAAATGACATGCAAACCTGATTCATGGTCATCAATGCTGCCCAGAAGGCTTCTTTATTCATATATGGAACTGTCCATGGTTCTGAAAGCAAGGAATACTTATTATACAGGGTGGGCCAAAAGTAAGTATACGGTCTTTAATTTACAAAGTAAAAGTTTTGTTCGGGTCTTAGATTGGGTGATGTGGCAACATTGACTGGCCACCACTTTCACCCAACCGGACACCCATGGCCTTTTTTTTTTGGGGGGGGGGGGGGGGGGGGGGGGGAGGTAAGGAAGAGATTTTTGAGGGGGACCCCCAAAAGGGGGGGGGAGGGAGGGGGTTCCTCTCAACAACATTTTTGGACATTGATGCTAACCGGGATTTGTGTGCTAAAGTGTGTGACAATGTCAGGGACCACCTCCAGGAATGTATCAACGTTGACTGAGGGCATTTCAAACACCTAAGAGACTAAACATGACCCAGTCAGTGCTGTAAAATAAAAACTGTATACTTACTTTTAAAAATAACTTTGTAATTTAAAAACTTTACTTTGTAAAATAGAGCTTTTACTTTGTAATATAACACTGTATACCTACTTTTGGCCTACCCGGTTGTTAAAGCATTAAACATTTTACCATGAATGCCGATGTCCTGTTAAATCCTTTACCCATCTTTAAACAAATTCGTATTTTGGGTTCTAAGAACTGCAATTGTAATCATAATGGCTGAACTGAACCAAGCCTCTGAGTTGGAGTATGAAATGTATTTGACCCACCCAAATGCCATCAAACGGCATAACCCTTCAAGGTTACTGTGTCCCTTTACTTTGGGTCGATTGGCATTTATAGTTCTGAAAACTCGGAAATCAAAATTCCATCCATTTTTGACCTTGCCCTCTGTGTGCTTGAATGAGTTTCCCCTGAGATAGCAAAATCCCTTCCGATCTTCAAGAAAGAACAAAAAACTCATCTCTTTGGCCATCCCTTCAGCTCTGAATTCCTGATTGTGCTCTGATTGAATTCATGAACTGTTTTTTTTTTGTATCGATGCAATTGCATCTATAGTGCTTGGTATATTGTCAAGTGATTTGTGTATTTATTTGTATGACTTAAATTCCAAGGACAATCCATGCAACGGCAATCTATCGATGCAGCATGTAGTTTTATGCTGTAGTGCTGCTCTTCCATATTTTGTTTATCCCATATAGTGCTTGTGTTAATGGTCTAATATCTGTTGAAGCCATTAGAGATAATGCCTTCAACTGAATGATAAATGAAAACGTTGGACAGAGGGTCTGGTTTTGATATATGCTCTTACTGCATGGTTTTAGTGTAATCCACAGCCTAAGTAGGACTTGAAATAGACTTTAAATAAGTACCATCTTTTGAGACAACTTACAAGTGCAGAAACATCTCTTGTTGCGGTAACGTTTTATTGAACAGACATCACTTAGGTGATCTTTCTGTGCTGACTAGCATAGATCTATCACAGGCTTGCTGAAAGGTTTGTGAAAGTCTTAGATTAGTAGAATGTGTAACTCATTACCTCTATGAATTTGACAGGTTTTTTTTAATATAATTTGGACTTTTTAATTGGTCATATGTCTTAGACACTTGGTCTGCTTGACCGAGTGGCAGAGCCATAACAAGCTATGGTTCTACTATAGCTTGTCTTATATGTCGCTGTGACCTGGTGTTAATGATGCTTTGGAACGGACATTGTGAAATCTGTCACGAATCTGGAAAGTGCAGTGTCGTGCTGTGCCAGATCTTATAATGTGCTGTGACTTATTGTCTGCTAAATAGTGGCCTGTTATTGGCAACCCCTGTCTGCCCTCGCAGTGTTGATCAGTTAAAAATTGCTGGCTGTGAACGCCCTGGACTGTGAGACAGCATAGACGCCAACGCTCAGTAAATTCACGCCAGCGAGGTTCTTTTGGAAAACAAAACATGTTGATTTCTTCTCGTATTTCTTAGTCTTCGTCAGATTTGAGGCCCGTCTTTTCCTGATAATGAGGGGTGATTACCTGGGTATCACTGTCACCTTAACCTTTGTGTATTTTACTTCTTCCATTCTAAATTCTAGAATCTATAGAATTTATCCTCATTTTGAAAATGGACTGGGGTCACTTCAACCCCAAAAATAACACAGGGGTTAAAACTCCCAGGGACACAGCGGTTTCCGCCACAGGCCTAAGATAATGTGGTTCAGGTGAATGGGTTTCTGTAAATATCCGGCGACTCCAGGCTCCCCTGGCCTTGCATTGGATGAGTGATTATGGAACATGGATGGGTATGTGATAGTGTCTATATTTAATCTGTATGCCTGGTTTTAGAAAGTATATCTGTAGAATTAACTTCCATTTGTTGCCTTTTACTACATTTTACCTGAAGTTTAAAAAATACCCATTAATTAAATATATATATATTAAAGGGTATTTAATAAATAGTTTTGTATCTAAGGTATAAGTGTGAATTGTAAAATCCATGGTAAGCTGTAAGTATGAGTTGTAAGAAGTCCTTTTTTTTGGAAAATAAAAAGTGCTATATAAAAAAGATTTAAGATATTGCAAGCACCATAGTAATAGGGACACTATAGTCCTACAGAGCAAGCTAAGAAATAGAGATCAGGAAAGGTGAGCCGCAATTTCATTGGTTTCAGATCTATCAGAGGAATATTCTGGGCAGGAAACTAAGCAATGTGTACACAGTCATTTCCTTGGATGCCCTGAAGTGAAACGTTGCCGGCAGCCGATCTGTTCTTTGTCAGGCCTCGGTAAGCAGGTGTCTTTGGGAAGCAATTTTTTAAATTGATCTTTCTTTTTATGCATTCCTGCAGATAATTAGCATGTTCAAAAATTGCAATTCACTGAGAATTTATATAAAGCAATATACAAGTATTAATATTAAGCAAGTGTTCCTTTTTAACATACAATGTAAGTAGTTCAAGATAAGAAGTCAGATAAGCATCAGCTTGAATCATTTAGGACCAAAGACCAGCATTTCATTTCATTATTCAGTCGTACAAGTAAGTAACTTAGCTAGCAAAGAAGGCTGACTCTTAGCAATTATAAAATAATATTCAGTGGTAAGATTCTATGCAGCTTCCACTCTGTATGGCAAGATTTTTTTGCTGCTCTTAATGTCACATACTTTTATAATCAAACTTTTGCTTTAGATGGAGCCTTAATTTTCTGTTGAATGTATTTTCACACATAATTGAATAATGGTACAGTGGAGTGAGTGGAGAATTTTCTATTTAAAGACAAAAAAGTCTTTAAAAAACATTCAATTTGGACAGCTTCCACCTGCTAATTGGCTATTTAATGTGTTGTGCTGTTTGAGGTCCTTTTATTTGGCCTTTGGCCTTTGGCAGACGTTTCAGAATGTACCCATAAAGAATAATGCAAAGATAACATTAAAATGTGAATTTAGAATAGTTTTAATCAACACAAACACACCCTCGGTGCATCTTTTAGCTTAGCCAAATTCACTTTCATTTTCTTTCTAATGAGCTGATAATGACAGATGCACACATGTAAATTAAAACTGTAAATTAAATTACATTTATCTGGTTCATTAATCACACCTATGACTTAATTGCTTCCTGTTTTTGAGGCAGAAACAATGAGATAAGCAAACAGAGGTGTGTGCTGCTGGTGTATTATATATTATTCTGTAGGAGGTCAAATTATGAAAACATATGGTTGGTTTTTAGCGCTAAATATTGTGTGCGGTCCTAACATATGGTACATTTTCTTTTCACTGCGTGAGGACAAAACTAAAATCTGGCCACATATTCAGAGCACAAAGTAATGTGCTTCATTTTGCATTATTTAACCCAGTACAATTTCATCAAAGTCATCCAATACCTATTGCCATAGTGGCTCAGTGGGTAGGTCTGTTCTCTCATGTTTACAGGGTGGGGGGTTTGAACCTCTTTTCCTCTATTTGCATAGAAGTTGTTGGATCTCCTTGTTTTGTGAGGGTCTCCTCTGAGTGCTCTGGTTTCCTCCTACAGTCCAATCACATGCAGTTAGGCTAATTGGTGTCTCTAAACCACCCTTAGATTATGACTGTGTGCCTCCATGTCAAGGGCAGGTACCCCTGATCCTGGAGTTCTATCCTACCTGATGAGATACTATCTGCCTGAGATCGGATGTGGTTCACCAGAGACCAGGTAGGATGGATAACCTGCTGGATGCCAGCACTCCTGGATCAGGGTTGCCTACCTCAGCCTCATGTGCTTGTGTACCTGGGATAGGCTCCACCCCCCACGACCCTGAGAGATGGATGAATGGATGGATAGCAATAGCAGTTCCCAATCCTCCCTGAAATATTAAAAAAATAATCAAGTAAATCTAAGAACTCTGGAAGCAATACTTATTTCCAGTCAGAGGTGAATAGTTCTGGTCCATAAAGGAAACATCCAGATCAAGATTTTGTTTCAACCAACCAGTTGCGTATATAGAGTCACAGTCACAGAGTACTCAACTGGTTGGTTGAAACAAAATCTTGGACTGGATTTGAACTTTATGGAGCTGAACTATAGACCTCTGTATCCAGAATTCGCTTCAAAGGTTTTAATGAGTCAGACAGTAAACAGAATAAAAGTGCACAATACCAGTCTACAGCTGCAAGTTATCTCCAAAGAGGAAGCTTTTTGCATTCAGAGAGGGGTCAAGATATGTCACAGTCAGATAAGTAAATAAAATTTAAAAAAACACTGTTTTAGAAATCTGGATATGGACTTGCCCTCATTCCAGACAAACAAGATTTAGAAGCTCCTAAATATTACTTTGAAGAATATTTGCAAGAATAGTAATGGATTGCCAGTATATCGCCTTACCGCTTCTAGTTCTTGCTGGGGGCTTCTAGAATTTTCCTCTGGGTGCTGTGATTTCCTTCCGTACAGGAAGGGCACTGCATCTAGGGATGCTGGAGCCTGGAGCAGCATCAGTACGTATACCTTAGGGCTGGGCAATGTCTAAAAAAATACAATATGATATTTTAATTTAAAAATATCGGAATAAACAATAATATCTGTCCCCTCCCCCCACACTACCCCAGAAGCTTGAACGGTCAATAGTAACAGCTCATCATTAATTTAGGCATTTCTTTTTTTTAGATATAAAATAAAATAATCGAAGGAGAAAATAATTAGTCCTTTTTAAAGATCTTGTTATACTTTTGCGTTACTACTAATAACTGCACTGTGTCTGTTCAAAGTATGAAAAGTAGAATTAATGGAATAATGTCCAGGAAAATGTACTTCAAGCATTAGACTACGAGGGAGAATGCACAAAATTTCATTTTCAGGTTATGTATTTTTACACATTCACCACCAGTGACCATAAGTGAACGATAGCTGTTGACCGTGAAGTGTACATGTGAGCGAACATTCAAATTATTGATCAATTAAAATTTAAATTAACTAAAATTCACCTGTAAAGAAATCTGGGAAATCAAGGGGAGTTTGTTTGCATTTGTTGAAATATTATGAAATATTATGGAATATATATGAATATTACAGCTGGAAGACTGAATTTTGTGTATAAAGTTAACTTACCGTGGTGTTGTAGGTAAGGTTTAAACCTGAACCCACTTGCTGGAACACCCCCCTGGTATTTGCGCTTGAAGCAGTGTATGGATTGGGGATGTACAGAACAATACTGAAATATCGATTCTTTCTATACAAATTTTTTCATTTTCAGACTTGATTCTATCATCAGAATATCAATATCTTATGTGGTTAAATTCACATTTTTATATGGAAGCAGGGCATAAACTACAACCAGGCAGGCCCATCCATATGGTGGGAGAAAGGGGAGGGACCTAGGCACTGGGAAAATGGAATGGCTGATCTGCCGGCGCACCACCCCCCTGCTCAGCAGAAGTTTTTATCGTCAGCTAGGCCTATGGTATACTACCCTGTGAACATTCAATGGACACAGTGCAGCTATTAATAAATGCACATAAAAATATAAAAGTTTTGCAAGATACGGGACAGACCGCACTCTCGTGTTGATTCAGTCAAGGACATAGAATTTTATTTTACAATACGGGGCAATTCTGTAAAATACAGAATGAGACGCTACTTAGAGGAGGTCTCAAGGTCCCGGCCTGCAACAAGTTTATAATTTATTATTAAATCTGGCCAGTAGATCGATCTTTCCATTTCCACAGAAGAAAAAAAATATGTAATGTTACCCCTCTGCCTGGCAAGTAGCTGAGAATTAGCCGGTTATTAGTGTCGATAACGATATTATGCAAAAATATATCAGTTATCTGTATCACTCTTCACACTCTTTGTGATTCTTTAGGATTAAAGAGTTAGTACAGGCAATATCTATCACGCCCCCTAACCAGCCCAAGTCCAGATGTGGGATCCAGCCCAAACTAGCGACCCTGCCCTGATCCTCACTGCCACCCCCATTCCTAGTTTAATTATATTCATACTGCTCTCACCTGGTTTTTGTCATGTGGTTTTGCGAGTTTACTCCATGCTGTGCATTCATCCCTGTGATTACTGTGTACCATTTACCCCTGTTTGCAATCCTCTGCCTGATTACCACTCTTGGACTTCGATTTGGACTCTGCGCTGCCTCAGTGTGTTATTGATGCGTTGCCTGATTACCTGACCCTCCTCTTGGATCGTGACTAGGACTCTGTATTGCTTTGGTGTGTTCTCGACCCCTTACCTGATTCTTTGGTTTACGGCAACGGATTATGATTTTCGTATTTTTGCCAATAAACAGCAATGGATGTTTCTGCGACTGGACCCTGGTCTCCATCATCACAATATTATTTATGGCAGTCAGGATGTGGGAAAGACCAAGGAAGACCATTTACACTTGTTGGAGGCGTGACTGAGGATGGCCAAAGTTTTATTAACCACAAGAGTACAGCTGGGGAAATGTAATGAGAGCCCAGAGTAAGATGTCAATAATGTACCCAACGCCTGTTATGGCTGTTTTCCCAACTATGCATTAAAAAAACTGTACATAAAAAACCCATTCTTTTTTGGCAATATCAATCAGTCTGCAGAGTGATTTATCTCTATAACAGTACTTTTTGCTCTTAAATGGGAAAAACAACCAACAGGAATTGCAGTATTACAGTTAAGGAGAGAAAATTAAATTACTGGCCAACAAAATAAGCTTTAGACTTCAAATCATAAAAAGGACAAGATTGTGCCTTTTTTGAAGGGGGAAGAGGATTAAGAGGGGTAAGGAGGTACCTGCCAAAAAGAGTTAGCATCCAAAATGAAGCCATCACTCTAGTTACACTGATCGATGTAAAGCTGCCTGTATCCAATGTCATCTGCAAATGATAATATTTACAGACAATGAACTGAAGGTCTAAATGATTGAATGTAACATTTTTGGCTGTGTGTGCTGTAATAAAATTTGTTGATATGGACATTAAAAGCCTTGGCTGCTATCTAATATATTTTCTCAAAAAAATTCTTGAAATAAAACAAAATACTAGGTCATTGACTAATCATAGCTGCCACAATTTTGGGAACAAGGAACATTTAAGCATGACAAAAATGGCTTTTGGGTTCAAGTTTTCAGTTTGCATTAAGTGATTATTCCAAACTTTTAATTAGATTGTGACTTGTCATTGTCAGGTAGACAAGCTTAAACACCTGGAGAGATAAATAGCTCTCTGCTGTCGGCACAGATATTTATGCACATTTATAAAGTAAAAAAAAATGACTTGGATTATTTTTAAATTCAGTTGTACAAGATGATTTCAGATGCATAAAAAAGCTGAACTAATTGTAGATGTTTCACAAATCTGCTTTTGATGGAGGTCAACTCAAATATTCACCTGATTCTTCAACAAAAAAACAAGAATCTAGATAGACAAGTAGCTAACACTAGCTGGATAGCGTGACATGATATTATGTCATGCTGGTGACATTCGTAGGGCAGCTAGGTGACTCAATGGGTAGCACTTTCGCTTCACACCTCCAGGCTTGTGGGGTTCAATCCCACCTTCACTAAGAACATATGAAGTTTGCATGTTCTTCACATGTCAAATGGGTTTCCTCTTGTGATTCAAAGGCATGCAGTTAGGTGAACTGGCACTGGCATCTTTAAATTGCCCATAGTGGGCGAGACTCTGAGACTAGAATCCCATCCAGGCTGTCCCCTGCCTTATTCTCTACAATGCCTTCTACATTTGTACAGTCTATATTTGTGTTTTTTGCAAAAACGTGGACTGTCTGTGGGTCACCGAGGACCGGATTGGGAAACACTGATATACAGGACAGTTAAGAGTTAGTGTGCTATGTAATTTTCACTTGCAATACTATGTATGGGGGGGGGCGGCACGGTGGTGCAGTGGTTAGCACTGTTGCCTCACACCTCTGGGATCAGGGTTCACATCTCCTCCCAGGTTCCATGTGTGTGGAGTTTGCATGTTCTCCCCGTGTAGTCGTGGGGTTTCCTCCGGGTACTCCAGTTTCCCCCCACAGTCCAAAAACATGCTGAGGCTGATTGAAGTTGCCAAATTGCCCATAGGTATGCATGTGTGTGTGAATGGTATGTGAGTGTGCCCAGCAATGGGTTGGTGCCCCATCCTGGGTTGTTCCCTGCCTTGCGCCCACAGCCTCCGGGATAGGCTCTGGACCCCCCGTGACCTGAAATGGAATAAGCGGTTCTGGAAAATGGATGTATGTATGAGGGGCAGTAGCAAAAAGTCCTGAAAACCTACATCTGGTACTATTTGAAAAAGGGACATGAAACTCGTGCATAGTGAGAGTAATTATGGATGATTAGCATAAATGGCATTATGATGCTGCACAACATTCCGGGTACATGCCATTTCTGCATCCCAACAATTTAAAAGCCAAACATTTTTGACAAAAGCCTCACCGTCAGTGTTGTGTAGTCACATTAATTGGGATGGGCAGTTTTTCAGTGTGATTAAGTTAAGTATGGTTGAAACCCAAGAGTAGCCGAGGTTGAAGCAAACCATGAATTATCCCTCTGCCTTCCACTGGACTGAAATTCCAGCAGTCCTCTGGGATGGCATCGTTTTCATGTCTATAAGCCATTCTGGCTCTTAAATCAAACTGGTGACACGCCCAATTTACTTCCCGATCAACACACAACTTAATGGCCCCCAAGTTTTCATCTGGTTCATTTAATCCTCTCAATAACATCAGCAATGACAGATATGTTTGGTAGGGCAATGATCTCCTCAGTAGTCTTGGCAGCAGATAGTCTTTTTTTTTTTTTCTTTGGGGTTAAGATCTGGCAGCATGCAGTGTTGCATTTTAAGCGTGCCCTCCTGGCCTTCTAGGAAAGTAAATTCTCATTGTTATCGGGAGTCCTGATGAAATGGGCGATCTCTGCTAAGGCAAGTCCTTTGCTGTCTCAGTGGAAATATGTTCGGCACTTCGACGATGCTGGAATGCATCAGAGCTAGATTTAAATTATCTGGGACTTGATAGCTGTGAACCGTAGATGTTCTGGTTGAGGACAGAGTGAGTAACATGAATATTGGATGTCTGCTGGAGTCTGGCAGGAGCCCTAGTCATGATGTCACCACGTTGGCATGAGAAAAGCCCTAGAACTACATACCATCCCACAAACAATAAGCAAGATTAGTGCAGCTATAACTTTTTTACTAATTGAAGAATGTAGTCTTGGTTACTTGTGCCAGCAGCTTTCGGATTAAGCTTCGGACCCCTGTGTGCCTGAACAGGACGAATGGGTGCAGAAAATGGATGGATAGATGGATGTCTTGGTTACAATACTGTTCTTCGGGGATGTCACACACTGTTTGATATCACGTACCTTGATTTCCTGTCCTCTGCACAGAATGAATTTTCTAAGAACAAACCCAAGCTCCTGGAAACCGATGGTCTTCAAAAGACCTCGCATGCAAACATATTGACACGGATGCATGGTTCTTGCATAAAACAGCCACATATACCCCGAAAACTAAAAAGACTGGCATTATTTAATGTTCTCACTGTAATTTACAGCATTGTTTGGCTCTGCTAATGGATATATATGTACCACATGATTCTTTTTGACTATATATAATAGAGGCACTAGCTTAAATAGATTGCTCAAATTTCCTAGTGAACCTTAACCTTTCTTTAGAAGATCATTTGTCTTCTTTGCCATGCGCATATGTTAATGTTTCTGTCTCACTTCTTGGGCCCAGTCTACTAATGTTATGATCTTACACACAGATCTCCCAACTGAGAGTTTCACATTATCTTTTCCTACCAGAGGCGTTGTGTTCTAAGTAAACAAACAATTAAATCGAAGGGATGCGATTATTCTTTATGCACGATGTCCTAAAGGGTACCATCATGTTGGATTCTTTCTTAATGCTTTGCATTTACTTAGAATAAATGTTCCACTTTAGGGAAGGCTGTGTTCCTCAATGGCACATTTTTTTGTTATGTTTTTTCCGATTACATTTAATCTTCTCTAGTGCAGGAGATCTCATGAATTAATCACACATAGATAGATGAGCCAAGTACCACCCTATTAGTTTAGTGGTGCTATGTTTGCACAGGGGTTCCATCTCCTGAAGATTGTGCTGGAGCTCATTTATTTGCCTGAGTTCATTGTTTTTGCAGTCACCCAATCATTCTAAGAATTTCACAGCTTGTCAGAACTTCACTGTCCTTAGGGGGGATGCGAAATTAGTTTTCTGTGTACTTTTATTGGTTTGGCTTTCGCAGACTAAGTCCTGAGTTGGACTCAGTTATAATGATATTGCTGACGGACCTCATCAGAGGAAAGAGTGAACACCTGCAGAGAACAGGATGTGAATGCATTCAGAAGCAGTATGATTCCTGCACAGTCCTGGCTAAGTAATGGGTTGATGGATTAACGTGGTCAGGGTGCGACCTCAGGATGGACGTTCACAACAGATGTGGTCAGTCTTTGGCTTGACACTTGGTCAGATTGCGGGCTGCCCCAGTTACAATAAAGCACAGCCTTATTAACGATCCATGAATGTCAAGCCAATGAGCCGAATGTTGGGCGTCAGCTTCCTCCGTGCATAATTACACTGCTGAGCAATAACGATGCGACTGAAGTCAGAGTTGGCCATAAGCTTATCCAAACCAGCAAAACCCTTAATGTAAAATCAATATGATGAGACCTACTCTGGGCTAAGGTACTCTTAAGCCTGAGAAGACCACGTTCTTTCTGTTCTTCTTCTGGAATACAGAGCATAAGTTGTATAAACATCTATATATATATTATGCAGTACACGTATTAAAAGTTGTATACATATTTATGAGATTTTAAAAATGAAACTTTTCTGTATAGGGTTGCCAAATTTGGTCAGCTGGCTGGAGTGAGATTTTCAGTTCGAGACGAGTCTGCACACACATTTACATGCATGTAACTGTTTTATTACCATGTAAATAGTCTGTAGGGTTTGTAAACTACCCCAACGCTTTTGATGTAGTTAATCTTAGGTTTATAATGGAATAATATAGATTTGCCGTAATATTTTTTGGGTGAGCGATGAGAATCTGAAAGCGTGAGTGTCATGCCCGATGCGTGAGAGATGGCAACCCTGCAAGTGTAATGTTTCAAACACCTTTAAACATTTTGCATTTTAGCACAGAAAATCAGCAGATTGCTAAGAACTCCACTTTGTAATCATGATGCTAATATGTCTGCCAGATTCTATTACTAACATTGATTACCTTAGAGATAAAGCCATCAAGTGCCATTTAGTTGTCGTGGAGCTCGTGCAGGTATACAGGGATTTATCTGGTATCTCAGCTGAACACTGCCGACCCCCCAGCCATCTGACTCTCCTCCTCTGGGTGCCCTTTCGCCTGGCCTCGCTTCCCGTATCAATGGCCATCCAGCCATCTGTGCTAAAAGCGTGAACATCCAACCATGTTTGTCTGCAACACAGATGTGGCTTTGCGTACCCAGGCAGTTACTGCCAAGGCCCAAGAGATGCTTTTGCCTGGGGTTGGGGGGCTGGGGGGGAGTGTTTGGGAGCAAACTCAGGAGAGCTCTGGGACTTGGGCTGGATCGCAGCTGTGTTTGTAATTTGTGTCATTTTGATAGCCAATTACACTGTAATACTTAGTGCTTCACAGTGTGACAAGTGCAGTCTTAATATAAAAATGCTGCATGAACAATTAAAGCTGACAGTAATAACTCAGCCTAATATACTGCACTTTTGTCATGCATTAAGTAACTTTTTTAAAAGTAGAAACACATAGTTAATAGAAAACAAAAAGAACAAGCTATATTTAACCACAGAATTGCAATGTCTGGTCAACAATTCTATTTGATTTGCCTTTGAATAGGTCAGGGGTGGGCAATCTTTTCCACAAAGGGCCAGTGTGTATGCAGGTTTTTGGGATAACCTTTAGGTCAGCTGTTCAAACCCAGGTGTGAGGACTC
>JAAGVU020000025.1:3348820-3362916 GCA_011763525.2 Mormyrus iriodes
TTAGGTCAGCTGTTCAAACCCAGGTGTGAGGACTCTTCAGCCAATCAGTCCTCTAATTAGTAATATAATTAGGCAGTTGCAATGAAAACCCGCATACACAATGGCCTTTTCTGGATAAGATTGCTTAGCCATGCAGTAGACCCAGAGACAAGGCATTGCAACATAACTGCTAAATAAGGACACAGTAGGGAACTATTTATGGCTTTAATTTGAACATCTGAAGAAAGTAATTCAATATTTTGTCACCCAGAGAGGCTTAGAATTTCATGCACATAGGACTGTGCTTGTATGGACTTCAGCTGAAGGACGTTCCCATCCCCCGTACCGCCATTCCCATTCTGGGTTCTTTAGCGCCTTTGTTGCCAGAGCGACAGATTTCTGCATGTTCTGTGTGTAACTTTGTTCCAGCACAGCTGGACCCTCCTCAGCAGGTTTCCTGAATGAAATTCAGATGAGAGCTATCCAATTAGAATGGGGGGGGGGGGATTTAAAGTAGAGGTCGCTTTGGGTCAATTTACATTCCAGGGAGGGTCGTGTGTGCTCACCTGGAGGTGTCTGCCTCTGGCGTCCCCCGCGGCGAGATGAGACAGCACACCTCCTGTATACTGAAAACCTTGTTGACATTTCGTTAATCTTTTTCTGCAACATTTGCAGTTTGTGTAACATTTTTTTCGTGGCTCTCAGCAGTTATGAAGATATTATTATATTTCTTTTATGTAAGGAGTCTCAGGATCAAGATCATGTATCTCTATTTTTGATCCAGACAGAAGATGAGTGTCGCTTGTAACTTGTGTTTCAACTAACAGAAATAGCATTACATGATTTTTTTTCACTATAGTCTCTTTTGGCTTCATGTCGACAGTGATTTATTTGACATTTCTTCAGAGGATAAAGTAGACCTGATTAAATAGTATATCTTTAAGTATATGTAATCTTTAAAGGTATTTGTGAATGGCTTAATGTCTGTAAACAGTGTATAGCAAGAGCTAATAACTGAACCCGCAAAGCCAAGGAAACACTTTGGGATTGAATTCTCCGTAAATATGGCCCCCGCAGGATTTTGAAGCTCCTGCCTCAGCTTTTTCACATCTCCCTCCCGCGTACGACTGAATGCACTTACGGTCGATAAATCCTAACAGTGGCGCTTATTTTTCTGACGTGGCTTGCGGCAGGTCACGGCTCCGATATCGCTGAGATTCCTGCCCCCCCCCGCCCCGCGCCTCCATAGCACAGAAAGAGAACCTTTACTTGGCATGCACGGCTACGATTAAATCGTGGCACGCTTCGGTGTCCGTGCTCCCTTTCCACAACTCGCGACATTATTGACTCCCTTTGCCTCAGCGGCCATGAGGGATTGATACGGATTCGTTGGGAAGTCGTGATTATTAAACGGGTGTAGAAGATTGAAGGTCTGGGGGCTTCTCGTTTTAGGGGTCTGCTCTCAAATGAAGATAAAACAAGATGTAGGCTTATGGCTAAAAGGTGGGTGGGGGGCAGGGTAGAGTGGAATTGCATTTTGCAGTGCTGTTATTGTACAGTCACTTTGTCGTTACTGTCCAGTACAGAACATTAGCATGAAAAATGAGAGCAGAGTGTTCCTCCACGACAAGGTGCTCCTTCGCCATTTCGATTCCTCCACCCCCCCCACCCCCCTTGACTCCATGAATTTACTGAACGGGACAAGATCAAAGGCTCAGAGGGGAAGCCACACAGGGGCTGGTTATCAAATTAAACAGAACATTAAGGATGAGATGAGAATTACAATGTAATCCCTGCTTTTTACTCCTCTCCTTGTGGCGTCCAAGGCTGCACAACAATGGTAAAGTCAGGGAAAAGAAAAACAAAATGAAAAGGAGATTAAACTATGGCACAGTCTATTTTTTGAAGGGTAAGAGGACTATTTCACCCTCATCCCAAAGTTAAGGTACCATGTATTTGTAGGTAGAGTGTGAATTAAGGAAAGAACTGCCAGGCTGCTGCTAGGTTATTTTGAATAATGCCAATCTGAATTAATAGTGAGGGGAAACAGCATAGAGAGAAAGCTGATTTACATTTTCCTCATTTCTGGCTGGTACCTTGCAGCTGTTGAGCTCCTTCTCTCTCTCTCTTGCTCTCCATTGGATGTCTGCCCAGGCACTCTCGTCCAATCAGAATTGAATCAAGGTACGAAATAGCCCCACAGCCAATGAAAGCCGTAGGATTAATAGGTGAGCTCAATCCAGGGGTGTCACATTACCGCTCGCGAGGATGGATCAGCGGGCATCTGAGCACACTTTCAAGCCACACGCAGTGTCAGCTCAATTGGGAAATTAAGCCCCCCACGACGCAGTAAAGAAAGGTGGCTCCTGATGCTGATTCCGGGCATCCGATAAGCTGAGGGAATGCATTTAGCTGCAGGGCCAAAAATCAGGAAGTGCACCAGAGCCGAATTCCCCTGCTAAATTTTGCTCCTGTGGGCGTGCTGGGATCCTCCGGCTCGCTGGCGCATTTTCAGCCTTCGGCACTGGAGAGCGAGCGTCAGGCTCAAGAGTCTGGTCAGGATTTCGAAACCGAGAAGCTGCCCGTCCAGATAGGAGGCATTTGCATCCAGAGTTCCACTGGAGACATGTCACGGGCTCGATGTGCAGTTTGAACAGCAGTGTGATAATGTTTGGTAAAGAACGGCTTGTTTACAGCACTGTGTTGACTCACATTAACGTGTTCTGTTTTTTTTTTTCCCTGATAATTTGTCCTTTCACACAAACGCCTATCTTTCACTAATGAAAACCTGCAGTACACTCACACAGCTCGCTCACATCCCGACACACATACAAAAACACATTTACCAGCCCAGCCCAAATCACAAGAGCTTGGAAAATAACCCCCTCAGCCCAAACACAGATCAGGATATTATGGGGAACTTCCTCCATTTACATCCATTGAAAGCCTTAACCTCACAAAAAACTGAAAATCCTGCCGGTAATAGAATCAAAAATACTTGTCGTTAATTTCAACGTATGAAAAAAAAGCACCTTATTTAACGATGCGACTGTTTCGTACTCCTGGGGTGTTACTCCATCTCTGTGGTGGCTGCCAGGCAGGCAGATCGAGACAGACTGCTTCATCTTTTGGGGCCTGATCATTGGAGGCATTAGCTACTCAGAGGACACAGGTTCACATCCATGGCATCAAAAGAGGGGGCCCTTGCTTCATTCCAACACCACTCTCCAGCTCCTTCAGTGTTTGCGGTTTTTGGAGTTGGCCGGTACGTCGACACATCACAAGGTCCTGGCATGTTTCCTCCTATTAAAACAGTGTCTGTCTGTTGCATTAGGAGTTGCATCAGTTCTGTACCAAATGCTGACCTTTTCGGTGTAAAGCTGTCTGACAGCAGCAGCTTATAAAAGCAGCTCAGCAAAGAGACGCATCGTAGCTGGGTTAAGACAAGACCCCAAATCGTGCACATGAACAACCGACAAGGCAAATTAGGCCAATTGCCAGAATACTAAATTGCCCTTTTTCTAAAATGAAATGGTCAATTTCTGTGTTCCACTTTGAAGAATGCATGCTCGACGATGGAAATTTCCGGTAACATTTACGTGCATTACCGTTTTGTCATCAAAACAATCTGCCTCTTTTATGTTTTTCTTCCAATTTATTTCTATTCGGGTAAATATTACATTATTATTATTAATTTTATTCTTTCTTTTGATCTGGTTCTCTTTAATTAAAAGCCTCACAGGTGTGTGGCCAGTTTTAAATGAGGGATGCTTTCCTTGTCATCTATGTGCGACGTTGCTTTAGCTGAAGTCGGTGAGGAGGACCATGTTTTTTTTTTTTTTGACTTCGCTTTCGGAAAGCAATGCCGTCCTTTCAAGCAGCGCAACCCAAATTCCTAATTTCCCTCCAGAGCCGCCTGACATTTCGAGATTTTGTCGTCTCTGACACCGGTGTCCCTCCTGACACCCCGCCACCCCACTGCTCAAGCCAAAAATAAACACTTTATAAATAAATTCTAATTGAAAATAGAGTCTAGACCCTGTCTTCGACAGACCACGAGGAAGTGCTTCACGCTGCCATCATTCCACGACTTTAAATACTGCTTAGAGAAAAATATGTCTTGCTTAAAGGAAAAAAAAAGATAGACAGGAGGCACATGGACGTAAAAAAAGGTCTTTCATGGGCTATAGCGAAAGCTCGCAAAGTGTTTGTAGAGTGTCAATGAACCTATTCAGATAATTTCAAAAGGGCACGGCCACGGGGTTTTTTTGAGGAGCCATAAGATTCCCAGCAGAATCAGCCGTGCCTCAGAAAGTGAACATCTCGTCAAATTTAAATATAACTCAAATGCGCCGATCTGGACTGATCACAGAGCTGGACTGTGCGTTGCACATTTCGAGAGCATGCTCAGATCAGCATGCCTCCATGGGAGACGGGCGTTCACAGGGCGACACCGTGCTCTGTCCCCCACCTGAGCTCACCGAAGGGACCTGCTTACCTCACTGATGTCCAATTTGGACGTCCGGCCAGTCTTTTTTTTTTACATTCTGCGGCCCTATTGCTTGTAATTGAAGATCTAAACTGCCATGCAGTTTGCGGGACCAGCAAACAAATTGAGGCACCAAAGTCCATTAGGAATCCTGCACTGGAAATACCCGTGGGCCAGAGGGAAAACAAATGCCAAGGTCAGAGACGGGATCTGAGAGTGTGTGTGTGTGTGTGTGTGTGTGTGTGTGGGGGTGGGGGGGGGGGGGCCATTATGCTGTTGTCGGCAGACATTCCCTCCATCTCAAGCAGTTCATTAGAAAGAGGAGAAAAAGGGGAACGGCCCTAGTTAGGACAAATTGAGTTGAAAGGAGAGGACTGCTGTGTCATCAGGGGGGTTCTTCCTCCACAAATCTCTCATCCAATCATGGTCACTGGTTTTTCAGGGCTGAGGCCTTCAACCCTAAACCGATTTGTTTTAATTGCTTTAAGCTTAGCTCCGGAAATCCGGAAATGGTTTTAATTTTGTTTAACTTTGATTTTGCTCATCCTTGAATCATTATGAATCACACATTGCAGCTTTAATACTCTTGATAAAAAAGCTGAAGATTGTTTAAAAGGATCTAGAAATATAGTATGTCTTTCAGAATTAATCAAGTTGATCTTCAGCTTTAACCCTAAGCCTAACTCCATGCTAACATCTGTGCATGCTGTGTATGTATGTGTCAGTCAATGCTCCTACCCTTCACAAGTGATTTTCTTTTCTTTGTAGGCATGAGACAGTGGAGGCACTGGGATCTTGGCATAAGGAGAGTGAGGTTGATTCTAGTTATCATGCCAATGTTCAGATGCATTTAGCAGCCTTTTCCCTTCCACTCTTTTAATAAATCGGGTCAGATGTCTTCTAGTTCGCATTCAGTTCTGACACAAAGTTATTAGGCTTGAAATAAACTATATATCTTGTGTTTCAATGGATCATTATAGGGTCTTGTTTTGAAGATCAGTGTTACAGTCGTTGTTTTCCTTGGTCTGTGGAGAAACTCTTACCTTTTGAGGGCATTTAGTTTTCAGGGAATGCGTGTCCAGTTTCACGCTAGCCTGGAGACTCAGTAGAAACCAATAATGTGGGTGGATTTTTCCAGAATGCAACAATTTTTTTAGTCCAGGCTCAGCCAGTTTATTTGTTCATTAAAGTGATATTACTTACAGTGAGGCCGCATCACTGTTTTTGCTCCCATTGGAAAAATAAGCTTTTTTTGAACTTTAATTGGGGATCCTCAGAACAAGAGCTGCCAGGCAATTTGAAAGACATTTAAGAAATTAAAGGTGCTGTTTAATTTGAATGCTATGACAAGCATGAGGATGGCTGCTCCTCCCTCATTACATCAAGCATGGTGGACATGTGACAGATGTGGATAATGCTCAGCATCATATGTGTTTGACTTCTAACAAAGATGTAGGGTCCTTCTCACCATGTGAAAACTTGCCATGACTCGACTAGTGATACTTCAGTAGAATGAGCAAATGAAGGAGAGAAGAGTAAGACCCCTAGAGGAGTCTGTGAAAGTCTGCTCACTGTGTGCCTCTTGGCAAAGACTGCAGTCCCCCTTTGTATAAGTGGTTCTGGGTCATTCCTGAGGGGTAAATTCGTTTTCAGAACTTTCAGCCTTTCACACAAGCCACCCACCCTGCAGTCCAGGGTACTGACTAAGGGGGAAATGAATTGTGACAGCGTGGTCCTTCTGGACGATGACCAGACCCAGGGATTGGAGTGTGGAACAGGAACATTATCATCTTACTTGGGAAGGGATGGGCAGGTGACCCTAGTAATTAATGCTTTGCTCTCTAACATAAACAACCGTCATGTAGACCCCTAAGATCTGAACCATAGTTTACTGACTCACTCCCTTACCACACTTTTTAAAAACATTTAGCTATAGGTGTGTAGGCGGGCTTGTCCCAGAACCACCCCCAAAGCATCCACACCCTCCCCATATTTCGCACAAGGGACGTCAAAGTCACAGTAGGCTTTAATATTATATGGCTGCAGGTGGTGGGGTGTTTAAGGACCTTGAGTCGCAAGTGGAGAGGCTGAGTCCTGCCCTAGTATCACTGTGTACATAACCTGAATCGCATCCATCCATCTTCCATAACCATATATCTATGGTACAGAGTCTCACTGGGGGGGGGGTTGGAGCTCATACCAGGAAGCACAGGGCACAAGGAAGTCCATCGCAACATAACCTGATTTGCCTCATTAAAATATCCAACTGTATAAATGTTTTAAAAATCCTATGTCGCTTTGGGTAAAAGTGTCCGCTAATCAACTAAATGCACTGTGCGTTCAGGCACTGGCTCTTTCAACCGATTTCCCGTTGGTTACTTAATTGGTTCCCACTGGGGTAAACCAGGCAGTGATTGACAGCACACCATTAATGGCAGCCACCGTGGATTGTTAAGCTTCATGTGTCTAATCACTAATCTCAGACAGACCAGGTGGAGCCTCACTACTGGACCAGCACCCCCTCCCTTCACAGGATACTCTTTTCTTGTCCATGAGTTAACTGGCCTCACATCTGCGTATCTCTGTCTTGTAGAGTCCTGCTCTATAAATAGTCTTGAGCCCATCTGCTCTGACTGAAATCCTGCGATGCAGAAGGTTGTGAAGTATTTTTTTTCGCATGCTAGTGACCGGAAGACACAATGTATCTAGAAAAAAAAAATGCAGAATTATTCCGAAACACTGAACTGTGCAGCTGCTACCTGGAAGTCGCATTTATATAATACAACATTACTAATGACAGCAAGACCGGCTTCTCTGTCTGCCCAAACTTTCAAAAAACTGGATCAGTTGAAATGCCTCGCCTACATGCAGAAAAACATCACAGCTAACAAAATATAGTTAATTTGTTTTGTTTTTTTGTTTAAATTGTTTTTAGCACAGTATGCTTCTCGGTTTTTAAAAACCACAATAAAAAAAAGATAATGAGGCGCTATTTTACAGTTCCTATTTAATCTGACATTGCAGAAAGGTGCGGACATTGTGTAGCGTTAATCACCATTATTCCTTTCGGGAAAGTCATTAAATGTGTGTCGCAAATATTTTTCATTTTTTTGTTTATTTATTTTTTAATTTATTTTGCTATTTTACATGAAATTGCAGGATTTTAATAATAGTTTGAATTTGCGGTGCATTTAATAACCATTTAATTCAAAGTAATCTTTGAATTATATTTGTATAATAATAAGATTACATCCATCCATCCATTTTCTGTAAAGCGTGTCCTGATTAGGGCCACAGGGGTCCAGACTTGGAAGCTACAGGATATATTATTATTATTATTATTATTATTATTATTATTATTGTACCCCTGCTGTGTGCCCTGTGCTTCCGGGAATAGGCTCCAGGCCACTCTATGACCTTGTCTAGAATAAGTGGTTGAAACATGGAAAAATGGATGGACTAACGGTATCAGAGTATTCGTTACATATATGAAACAACGATGCGTTTATGTGAAAGTGGTGACAGAGCTAATGAAAGCCGGTGTTTTGTTGCTGTATGTTGTATTGTGCTGTCTGCTGGGACCATGTCCAGCTATTGGTGAACTAGCCTTTTATTTTTTATTTTTTGAAATCTAGTTCCATGTCACCCAATAGGCTATATGAGTTTTTAACCGTGAAGAAGAGTTCTTCTCTGTCAGTGACCGAGATGCCCTTTTGCAAATAAATAAAGACCAATGGTCCAGAGTGCTAGTGCAGAGCCAGTGTTTTACTGCACTTTAAAGTACAGGGGTCAGTATGTGTGTAGGAGTGCTATCTTAATTAAGAGGCTGAATCACTCGTTTTCTTTTTATTTTGCTTGTTGCTGTTAATATATAGTAGTATACAGGTATATATGTAATTGCACCAGACTAGCAATCTATTGTACAAGGACACTGACCTTTGGGGGCAGTGCAGCCTACCCAGATGCTTCCCTCTTCTTATGGCTCTGCAAGGCTGAGAATGATTAGCATGCTGCTGAATTAGGAGGCTGATGCTATGAACACCTGCCGTCCTGCTCAGCTAATTTCCACCTCTCGACAGAATAACGGAAAATGTGCTCGTTTAAGGGCAAAGTGAATGCCGAGGAAGAGGATGCAGAGGAAGAGGATTCAGAGGCAGATGTGTTTTTTTGGCAGGTAGCTTGTTGAGGAGTAATGGAAATGAATATTAAAAGCATATTCATTTTTTTGCCTGCTTTATTTTGAAGATGTTGCTAAGACTTAACAGAGTCGCAGTGAAGAGGCCTTATTGACATTACCTCTGTTTGTTTCTTTCTTGTTTGGACAGTGTTCGTTTAAGCAGACATACTTGATACACACTCATGGAGCACTTTATTAGGAACACTATACTAATATTAGTTAGGGCCTCTCTTTGCTTCCAAAACAGCCTCAGTTCTCCGTAGCTTGGATTCCACAAGATGCAGGAAACATTTCTTTGAGATTCTGATCTATGCTGACACCAATGTATTACACTCATCCTGCAGATTTGTCAGCTGCATATCCATGCTACGAATCTCTCATTCTCCCATATCCCAAAGGTGTTCTATTGGATTCTGATCTAGTGACTCGAAAGGCCATTGAAGAACACAGAACTCATTGTCATGTTCATCTTCAGCTGTCCAGTTTAGGTGAGCCTGTGCCCACTGCAGCCTCAGCTTTCTGTTTTTGGCTGACAGGAGAGGAACCCAACAAGGTCTTTTGCTGTTGTAGCCCATCTGCGTCAGGGTTTGATGTGTTGTGCATTCGCAGATACTTCTATGCTCACCACAGTTCTACACAGTGGTATCTGCTTTACCGTAGCTTTTCTGTCACCTCGGCCAGCCTGGCTATTCTCCTCTGACCGCTCTCATCAACAAGGGATGTTTTTTTGTTTTTCTGCACTGTTCTCGGTAACCTCTAGAGACTGTTTGTCATGAAAATCCCCGGAGATCAGCGGTTACAGAAATACTCAAACCAGTCCATCTGGCACCAACAATCATACCATGGACAAAATCAGTTACATCTCATTTTCCCCCATTTCAGGTGTTTGCTGTGAACATTAACTGAAGCTTCTGACCTGTATCTGCATGATTTTTTGCATTGTAATGCTGCCACGTGATTGGCTGGTTAGGTAATTGCATGAATAAGCAGGTATACAAGTGTTCCTAATAAAGTGCTCAGTGAGTGTATCTCCTAGGAGATTCTTCTACAGCATTCCAGTTCAAAAACTACTAAATTAACTTTTCTTGCTAGATATGTGTGTTAGTTTCAAGTGTATTATGCTATAATCAATAAAGCTAGCAAGGCCCCATTTCTTTAGGGATTTGGGGATAGTGGCACATAGCCAGCTATGTTTTTTTTCAGTAGACAAATAATGTGTTCATCCAAGGACCCATCCACCCACCTCGTTCCTAAATGTGCAGTATTTGGTGCAACTCCTATGCATTTACAACCGCAGTTATTGTCCAGTGGGAGCACGAGATGAGGAAGCACTTCTGTGTCGGCAGTGGTGTCTGATTACGCTGCATTATTGGGAGAAAGACATCCAGAGGCGTCAACGGGGCCAACCGCCGCACTTTTTTTTACACTGCAGCCGCCAGGTTCCCGAAGCCAGTGAGAAAATACGGCAGTTTCACTGCGCATAGTTACGGGCTGCCCGCCCTACTTGGTGCTGAAGGGCCCCCTTCATGCAAACAGTGACTGAGGCAGCAGTTGGCTGCTTCTGCGCAGACGAAGCTGCAGAGAGCACCGGGGAGTGCAACCTGTGCAGAGGCAGGCATTTCTCCTGGTTGCTAAAACACATTTTTTCTTTACAAATCTCTGGTTTGTCAGATGTTCCTGTTAAAAGGGCCAATTTCCATCATGTAATAGCACCATGCGCCTCAGCCATTTCTTACCCCGCCATCTTCCACCAATTTTTTTTTTCTGGTGAGGGTCATTGGAGCCATCTCTCATGCTTTTATTGTATTTTCTGCATCAGCCACGGCTGCTTAGTCAGTATAGCACTGCAGTGAACTCAGAGAATACCCCGAACAGGATGCCATCACAGGGCTCACTATCCCACTTTGTGGCCAATTTGCAGACAACAAAATTCCCAAATGCATGTTTTTGTACCCAGAAGAAACCAGCACTACCACAGGGAGGATAAGCTAGGGGACAGGAAAAGGCTACAATGCCACCTACTGAGCTGGTCCGTCTAACACATTGCAACTGCTATTGGTCGCTAAGCATTGAGCTATGGAGGGATGATCCGTGATTTGTCTGGGAGCCCGAGAAATGCAGACACGTCAGCGTGGTGGCTGGATATTGACATGGGCCACATGGCCTTGACATCATAGTCGATTCCTATTGATCTCTGCCTCTTTGCTTGCTTTCTCTTGGGTTGTGCTGGGATGCTGGAGGATAGTTGAGCCCCAAGGATGGAGTGATTCTGGTGAAGTCTGACGTGGACGTTGGAAGTGCCATCAAACTCCGTCTTCCTGTTTCTACTGCCTGCCTCGCTACCAGGAAGCCACTGGATCTGAAGCGAGCAGTTGGGGGGTGGTCATCTTATGGCTCGTAAATGTCAAATTAAACAAACAGAGCTGTTCAGCGTATTGACTCATGGTCCACAGATGCTGTGGCTGCTCAGTTGGTGAAGTCAGTAGTGATCTCAACATTAGAAGCTCATAACCTTCAGATGTTCTCTTGCCACGTTGCCAAACTGAAAACACCATACATGCTATATTTATCTCAGACAGCTGGATGTTCTAACTATTTGTAAGTGCCACCTCTTTTCAATAAATCAAACTGGATCTCGTCCCTTTTTAAGATGTGGAGTAAAATAAGAAAGGCCACGCGACTGAACACTGTGAGCTGTGCAAACCGCAAGGGACACCATGAAAATGGGACACTGCTTTGTGATGCATTTCTCGGCCCCTTCCTTAATGGGTCACGCGTGACAGCCAAGCTAACGATGACCTCGGCTGACCCGCTGAACGCGTCGATACCGGGGCTGAGTGTTTGACCCGGCTGGCTTCCCATGACCTTCCCCATCCCCGCGTTTCTTAAGTCTGGCTGGGTTTCCGGATACCTGCAGAAAATGACGGACATACTGCAGGACGGTGGGCAATGTCTGCATGCATCCTTTGAGAGAAAAAAACTATTGGATAATTAAATGACAATCATGCAGACGGACAGGTTTGCAAACGTATAAACTTCTGGAGACACATTTTTCAATATAGTAGTGGGTAATTTTCTTAGAACACTTAAAAACATAACTATGTAAGGTCAAGTCTCTCAAAACACTGGCTTATATAAAATGAATGACTATAAATGAGTAAGGTCTTAGATAATTTGTACTTCTGTGCAACATCCTGTTTATCTGTGTTAATTGATGTGATTATGCATATATTCCTTTACTACCAAAGTGCTAAAATATTCATAATTAATCTGACAGGTTATAATAAATTTCATTACGTCAGCATGGTGCCAAAAGCAAGAGTGTACTTAAGTAATAGTCTGGGGGTAATGGAAGGCAGAAAAACCCAATGAAAATGCTGTGGATCCATTCCCTCGAGCCTTCAAGAGGGTGATACTTCTACAAAACAAAAAGTATCTAACTTACAAATAAGCGGACGGTTTAAGAGACTTGGCTCTGGGGCGGACGGGTTGCAGGTGATCTATTTTCCAGAGACCTGTCACTGACAGGTTTGTTGGTGATGACTAGATCAGTAGACCGGGTCCGTCTTGCTTGGGGAATATTCCTCTGAGCATTGTGGGAAATTTTATTAGGATAAATATAAAACCTCAATAAAGATGAATTTCACCTTTAATTCACAACATGTACTTACATTTTTTTTTCCAAATTATACAGTAAACAAGTGTTTCTTGATGTTTTTGACCTCTAGAAACTGTAACATGAAATAATAATATATGATAATATACAGTCATAGAGGGTCAACAAAAAAAACTGAAAGCAGTTGTGGGACTGACTCCCCCCAACTCCACCCCCCACCGGATGGTGTTCGTTTGTTGACCTGATTTACACGGCACTAACACTTGCTCCCATTGGTGTATATGCCTCTCTTTTCAGCAAACAATAGAAGGGACACACAGCGAGGGCAGTGCAAGGTGCAGTCACCTACTGTCAACAAAGTTTGTCATCTTTGACATTAATTGCCAATAAGGACCCTGGAGCAGTAATGAGTTTTTTTTTTTTTTGCCGTTGCTCTCACCACTGTACCGTGATTAATACTTCGGCTCTGGCGTAAAACTCTTTTGTTGTTCGTGACTGTTTTCATTTACATTCTGCGGCTCTTGGTAACATCTAAAAAAAAAAATTAGATAGAAATTTCTAATCATGTAGCCAGTGGAACTTTTGGAAATTTATTTGTCTCTGAGCAGCACGATGTGCAGATAGAAAAAAGCACTTTAGCTCTTAAAATGAAAGGGTACACAGCACATAATAATCATAAATAATCTTTTCTCAGGTTCATAATGAGTTTTGCTTTTGTAAGTTCTGCAGTAGTCGTATATCTGATCACTGTTGTGAAACCGTCTTTGCTATCTATAATAAAACCACAACTTCTTATTATTCGACTAGCTAGAGCACAGGGACCGGAGACTGGAAGATGTTAGCTCCCACTCTGGTGAGTTTGTTCCTGACCCAGTGGAGCCGTTCGTTAACACACTCTGTGCTTTCTGGGTCAGAGCTCTGTCAGCCCTTGTCGGACACAGGGTCCCCCCAGAACGGCATGAAGGACGGGGCCGTGGACCTTCTGGGCTACCACCTTGAGCGTGATTCTAAATATGTCCCACACCCAAGATGGTGCTCTCCCCATCCCTGTGTCGGTCTGCTTGGGAGAGAGTGCCTGCCAGGGTGTTCGGATTCCTCATTCCTGTGGCATTTTGTCATGGAAGATTAATGGCATAATCCTGCAGAGTCTATTCAAGCGAATCTTTATTTATGAACATTGCCCCAGTGCAGTATGTGCTGGTGGTTTCAGCATGTGAGTCCAGTGTCTTAAAATTCCAGCACTTTCCTGGGAAGTCTCTGTACTTTTTGCATAATCTGTCTTCCTATTGAAAATAATGTTTTTTTCCCACTTCTGTGCTATGGTATGTGTTAATCCACACTATTATCGGGTCTGAAAATCATTGATGTTACACTAATGAACTATCCTGCCTTTCCTGTAAAACTTTAAAAAGAAAATCTAAACAATTTAGAGAACCATGCCTAATTTTATGATACGGTACCTTTGTTTGTTTTGTCAATAAAAGTATTATATATACTCTTTAAAGAACATCAAAGATGTTGGTGCTCAATTGTAGCACTATCTGTGCAATCCAATGTCAAAACAGTGCCGCAGAGAATTTAAAAACTGATAAAAAAAAATATAAATATACAGTAGAAAAATATCCTATTAAATATACACCTCTAAGGACTGTCACGGAAGCAATCTGATTGTTGTACAGTGATCCCTCGTCTACCGCGGAGGTTGCGTTACAGAACCCCCCGCGAAAGGTGAAAATCCGCGAAGTAAAAACCGTATGCTTATATGGTTATTTTTGTATATTTTAAGCCCTTATAAACACTTTATATTCTCTTAGATATTAGGTAAGATTCGTTGA
>JAAGVU020000025.1:3363016-3387908 GCA_011763525.2 Mormyrus iriodes
GTGTATGAAATCAACAGGGCAAACAAACTGAGGAAGCATGTGCCAGAAATAGTCACTGTCGGCAGAAATCCGCGAACTGGCGAAAAATCCGCGATATGTATTTAGATATGCTTGCATATAAAATCCGCAATAGAGTGAAGCCACGAAAGTCGAAGCGCGATATAGCGAGGGATCACTGTATGATCTTCATGAAATAGACGGGGAACTGCTATACTCGTTGACATCATTCACAATAGGGGTGGGCGACACGGCAAAAATATCAAGATTTTATCAGGCAGGATTACGATCCATGGTCTTTACTCGATTCTTTTTCATTTTGATTTTCATTACTATTTTACCAGTTACTGCGAGTTTGCAACAGCTGATGCACCCGTGTGGGTTCGTCTCGCTGTTTTACCATCAAGCTACTCTTTCGGGTGTTTCCCCGAAACTCTTTTGAAGTGGCGAAAAAGGTTTGTCGTGCTGCCAACCAGTGTTATCCTGGTAAATTTTGAAATCCACTGTTGTTTGCGCCCTGTCGGTTTTGGATAATCCAAACAAATTGCATATTACCAATGTCAAATTCTTTTTAGGGGCCAACTCTTCCATGTCGGCCATGTTGCTACATTGTCCAATAGGGAATGTGTTGCGTGTTGCATAATGTCATGAGGGTGCAAAAAAGGAGAGAGGAAGACATCCAAGGCACTACCTACTGTTTGCCATTACCGGTTTATTGGCATGTCGAAACGGATTTGGCTGACAAAACAACTTTAGATGCGCGTATGAGCCATAGAACTGCAGCTGACAGTGTGCACTGTAGGGCCATACTAATGATCTCTCTATAAAGTCAGGTCGCGGAGACATTTTAATCGTTCAAGATCTAATCTCGTCACATCACACACCCCTAAATCACAGCAATACATGTATGCTGTTTTTAGACTGGTTTTTCAGAGAAATACTAAATTAGTAGATTATAGTCTATTTAGCAGATTGTGGTATATTATATGAAAATATTGAGATACATGGTTTAACGAGTTTGCAGGTTCTCCATGTGTTGTTGTGGGGTTTCTTCCAGGTACCCTGGTTTCCCCTCACAATTCAAAAACATGCTGACGTGAATTGGAATTGCCAGGTGTGTGTGTGTGTGTGTGCGCGCGCGCGCGCGCGTGCCTTGTCATGTGTTGGTGCCCCATCCTGGGTTATTCCCTGCCTTGTCCCCATAGGCTCTGGACCCCCCACAACCCAGAATAGGGCAAACAGTTACAGAAAATGGATAGATTAACATTAATGGACTATAGTGTTTTGGGCTGGTAGTTGGTTTTTAGGTATTATAGCATTTAAAAAATTTTAAGATGAATCACAGTCCAATTTTAATCTGTTCTGATCCTGCTTTGCAAGCTTTCAAGAAATTCAATGATTCATGTTGCTCACATCAGAACTCGGGTTAAACCTGTGCTGTTCTGCGGTTTTCCCCTAAAGTAAAATTAATGGTACGGAATACAGAAAATGATCATTGCCATCTTTAAGCACAGCTGATATGTAAAGTATCTACGCTCCAGGCCGCAGCGTTGGCAGTAATTTATTGCCACTTGCAGAGCTAATGGCAGAAGCTTTTCTCCATCTTGGTGACACAGATGGTGCAGCGGGTATTTCAGGAGATAGCAGAGGTATTTCAGGAGGTTCACAGGGTATTTCAGGGGGTGCAGCAAGTATTTCAGGACGTGCAGTTTGTATTTCAGAAGGTGCAGCAGGTATTTTTAAGATATGTCACAGGTATTTCGGGGGGTACTATACGTATTTCAGGAGGCTCTGGCTGTTTCAGGAGGTGCAGCAGGTATTTTAGGTATTTTGGGAGACAGAATCGTAACCCCTAGGGGTTCTGCTCTGGCACACTTCAGCTAGGTGCAGACCCCAAATCAGCTCATGAAACTTACAGTGGGATAAATAGGTGAAAACAATGAGTCCCCTGAACTTGAAGCATCTGCTGCGCAACCAGAATATAAATGGACATATGAAAATATATAAACAGTAAGGGGTATGAAGGAGAAATAAATAATTGATAAGTGACGATAGTGAAAGTGCTGCCCCTGGGCTTGCAGCTGTGACGCTTCCCTGCTTCTGCGTAAGAGGTGTGAGTTTGCTGCTGCTGTTCCTACATGCCACCAGAGTGGAAGCGAAGAGGCGTCCGATCATGTATGTGAGGGCGCTAAGTCGGAGAGAGCAAGAAGTCACATTTGGTTATCTGTGTGGCACTTTGCGAACAGTTTGCCCAAAATAAGTACTAGGGAATCCCAGTCTATGCTGTTCATGTCATTCTGAATTATTTTTTTATAGGGAAGTGGGCTCATCTTTTGAAACAGCGATGATTAATACATGTACTTGTTTGATGTTACAAAGATCAAGGATGTCAGAAGTTTTAAAGTGAGTTATGAAACTAGGGTACTTTCAATGGAGCTCTATTGGCCCGACGATGGATGTTTAAGGGCTCTCTTCCGTTATCCCCATGTGGGTCAGGTTTGGCAGGCCAGGCTAGCTGTCTATTGGAGGGTGCTTAAGGGAACAGCACCAGAGATGCACATTATGATGCAGGTTTATCTCCAGTCTTAAAGTTGGATACATAGATAACACTAAATATTGGCTTCCGTAACCAAATACAAATGGAGAGAGGCACTGTTTGCTAAAAGCCATGTGTTGAAAATACCTTAAAAGATGAATGCGTGTGCTTGTTTCGAATCATATGTGCGACCATCATCTTCTACATCCCTTGGCAGACACTCAATTTCAGTTGAAAGTAATAGATGAAAGTAATAATTTATCCCTATTAGGCAGGAATCTGATCCTTATTTAGACTTTTTATTAGTCCGGCGTTACGCCAACTGTCATAAATTAATGATGTGAAATCTTGCCATTTCTCCCAACTGCCTGTTAATTGATCGTGAGAAGCCGTATAAATGGGTCCCGTGACGGAAGCCAGCACCAGCAGCGGAGATGCTGGGAGGCGGGCGTTCCATCGCTTAAGCCTTCCTCCCGCGAATCAAATTAACGCGGCACAGTGCTGGTGAATCGGATCGCTAATCTAATCACCACCTTTCTTTTGGATGGCACGCTGCATTAGGGGATTAAGTTCGCTAAGTCCTAAGTAGCTTTTTCCAGATTTCATTATTTTATTGTTCGCGATTGGGTGTTATAATGAAAATGCCCCGTTTGTCTCTGTCTCTCCAAGGTGTCTTATACACAGGATTGATGAAACTATATAGGAGGCCTCATGCGGACAGTCTGGAGCAGAAAATCGAGTCGGACATGGCGCTGGTGATGCAGGCTGAGTTGAGAGTGTAGGTGCTCTCTGTTCCAGCACCAAACAATAACAGTTTCTGATGCACACTCAGATGTTTGCAGCCCATATTAAAAAACGACCCCATTGCATGTCATAAATGTCTGAGTTCTATGAACTTACATTGTTTCCTGTTTGCGGTAGAAAATGTTTGTTCAGTTGACTGTTGTTGGTTATAAATTCACAGGCATCAATGACTTATACTGCACCCATCAATAAATTGTCAAAAGTGTGAGGTTATGTGTGTGATTGACATGCCACCCAAAGAACTCCCGGGTCTCTCAGCTAGTACTGCCCGGTGTAGGTTTCAGTTAAGCTATAATAGTAGATATATGAACATTATTGTTTTGATCATTTAGTATCACTACAAAGTCACGCTTCTGTGTTTTATGTGTACGTACTACAGTTAAATGCTGTCAGATATTGGTGAAATGCATGGCATTTGCAGTTTTAATTTGTATAAAAGAAAACAGCTAATTTTTATTCCCTGCGGGTGAAGGTTATTTGTTGATCGGGGTCTTTTATGCTATATTGTGTTAGAACTTGGCAGCCATTAATTTTGGCATGAGACGACATACAAATGATATCATGAAACAGCTCTGATATGATTGGTAACTGTGTGCTGGGGGGGGGGATTCAACTGGGGAGGGTTCTGGCAGACAAGCCACTGTGGGGATAAGTCACTGTCAACCCGGCGCTGCCTCAGGTCCCAATTCACAATGCCTAAAAATGGGACCAGCGAGGCTGATAGCACAAGATGGGGAGGGGGGCTATGATCTGTGACAACCCCTCTACTCCCCACCGACACCGTTGAATGTTCCTCTTCTTTCATTTTAACCATGGACACCATAGCTTTTAACCATAGCTATCCGATGCCTTTTCAGATCTATCTCTGACTGTTTAAAAATGACTGACCACACCTTATGAAATATGGGCAGGTGTTCACAGACATGCTACACATTACAAGTGATACTTCTTGTTTGCAAATACAATGTGACATAGAGTGGAAATTCTAAAGCAATTTTCCCAAGTAAAATTCCCAAGTAATTTTAAAGGAGGACATTTGCTGGAATGGATTTTTATTTTCAACAAGCAACAAATAGCCTAGCTGTCTTATTATTTGTAACTCATCATGGCAGTGTTTGTGTGATTAAAGAAAACAAAACTAAACTAAAGTACTAGAAGGTCTTGCTTCTAAGTCAAGGGCTAATTCATTATTCATTGTAGTTTCAGGGATATGTTATCCGTGCTGCCTTGTAGCACATTCCGCTCTCCACGTTTTGCGCGCGGGTGTTTGTGAGTTTTATGTGTGGCCGTTAGTGTTGCACGCAGCCCTGCGGTTGGAGCAACAGGGAAGGTGAGAATAAAGAGTAACACTGTTTGCCATTGAAGCTTGACGTGCAAACATCTGCCGCAAAGGGCGTCTATTTGCGTTTCAATTAAGACTTTATTCATGATAAATTCTCTTACAGTCATGTGGTGCTTAGGCATAACTTTTCTTCTCTAAACTGTGTTCCTTTTGTCTTTCTGTTTGGGTATTTTTCGGCACAATGAGGCATAAAATCACAATGGTGCTGTGAGATCGTCGGCGTCCTCAAAGCAACACATCGAAAATCCTGCGCAGTTCACACCCGCCCAGCTCTGTCTGTCCTTCCCTGTCCCCAGATGCGGTAGAAGGGGAAGCAAACACAAGTTTTTCATCTGCCGGTTCTTTTATAATTTTTTTAGGCAATCCACCTTTCGAACTAGGCGGTGGCCCGTGTGCATTTCTCAGGACCCCACGGAGGGTGCATGATCCGAATGGGAAACAACGGATTTCATGAAACATTCATACAGTCACAGGATAACTATAACTGCTCTCCCAGCCCACCCCGTACTTTCTATCCTTTCAGCTTTCGAGCCTTAAAAATGTCAGCCCCAACCCCCACCCAACTTTAACCTGCTCCCATTAAGGGCAAAGGGCGAATCTCCGACTCTCTGTGGGGTCAGGTGTCCATGTCGTCAGCTTTATCCCTGCTCCCTTAGCCTGTGAGGTGAGCTTGTGGGTCACTTCTTGGCATGGTGTGGCTCACAGTGACACTGGACGGCACTGGCACTGTAATAGAAATGCTAAAAACAAAGCCAATGCTCAAAAAGCAGGTACACAGCTAAGGAACTATAAGCTAAGCAAAAGAACAACTTCATCCCCTGGGTTATATGATTGCAAATGGTTCCTTTTTTGTTCCTCACAAAGGAAAGGATTCAGGCATAAGCGTACAGATTCACAGTAGGTTGTAGATTTTTTTCTAAAATGTTCAGCTTGAAACACTGAGTGCATTTCTGTTCAGGTTCAAAATGCAATTTGATTGACATCTTACCTCAAGGAATAAAATGGAATATCTTTATTGTCACTGCACAAGTATAGTGAAACTCCAGTGCGGTGGGATGGTTTAAATCTCACCCTAACTCTGCATGGGTGGTCTGCATGTTCTCTTAAATTATACATCGCAGTGTTGCTTTGCTCTTTCACTTAACATGACCTCCACAAATCATCACACAGGTGACCAGGTTATGTGGAACCTGGGCCTTGCGGTCGAAGGTGGCCAGTGAAAGTTCCAGAAAGGGAATCGTACTCTGAAAAGCCTTAGCAATAAAATATTGTGTTGCTTACAATGTGAAGAGGGAAAAGTTAAATGCTGTAGAGAAAGGGACCTTTGAAGGACCAGATTAAACACCTCCTCCCCATTGTTACTCTGGAAACACATTAAACTTGTGTGAGACTCAAACTTCACTGCAGGGGGGGGCACTGCTTGAGAGATTCAGTGCTCTTCACTGCTGGCCATTTGCTGTATGGGTAGCTGGTCATGTTCCTCCTCTTCCGGGCTCATTTATGGCAGTCGCCCTCATCCTGGTGTGCAATGTATCTCTTGGGGGTGTGGTTAATAGTGGGCGTGGCTATGCCCACCGGGGGGGTATCACTCCTTTCTGTCTGTCGCTCTCACCATCCATCCTGATTATATTGCACTCCATCTGATCTTATTTTGTCTGAGGACAGCGGATTAAAGCCGTCATCCTGGTCCTCGATTGTAACCTGCAAGCGAAACGTCAAACAGTCCGACGGCACAGATTAACATGATTTGGATATTAGCTACGGAGCAGGCTATCCGTCATACCTGTGCCTTCAGTGAGTCCATTTACCCCGTTTAATCACACCATGACACCGATTTAAAGTAAGCGGAAATGCTTATTTTAATTCCACATATTTCTCTCTCTGCCCAACACACTTCGTACCTTGCCATAGTTTCCGCTGCCCGTACAGATCAAAAGAAAAATCCATCTCGCAGAATAAAAACGCAGCAAAAAATATTCTGATCAATAGCTTCTTCGGAAGTTTTAATATGATTTCGGCATTTTTTATTCTCGCACGATTTTTCATCATTATGTGCGTATTGATGTGTAAATCAGCAAACATGAGTTGCTGCTTAAGGCTCAGACTAATCCAATTTCAGAATATTTTTTCAAGAATAAATTACATGCCCTGCGAAGACTGACATGCAAATGAGTCCTGCGCCACATACTACATGATTTATATGTTTGATTATGAATACAGTCCAAGAGGAAATCTATCTGTTTTATGATATCTATTTCCTTTCAGTCTTACTGTAAGCTGCGTCCAATCTGCATTTGTGTTTACCGTAAATGTTTGGTTCTCCATTTTGGACAAGATTGGCTGACTGTGATGCGATGGACTTCACCTCTCTAAGTTTCCTGTCTGCTCTCACAGACACAGTGATGCTTAGTGATGTTAGTCTACCTTGAATATGAGGCAAGACCATACCAGAAATAAACCAGTGCCAGACAATTACATAATTAATCGAGGGGCCTGCCATTTTAATTTTGACCCTGCATCTTAATTGTTTTATTTGATTTGTTATTCTGGTTAATTAAATTAAAATGCAAGATGTGAGAGAGAGATTAATGATTCAGTGTTGAGGGAGCTAGAGGATTGTGGTCGTTAGAAGCAGAGTCAGTTAGGCCATGATGTTCATTTACTATTTATATATGTTTAGGCTCTAAGCCACAGCATCCATCCAAACATCTTTGAACCGCTTATATAGTATGGGGTTGGCAGCTTGGAGCCCATCCCAGGCAGCACAGGGCACAGAGTAGGGGTACAGCCTGGAAGGGATGCCAGCCAGAGATTGATATTTCAGGTGCAGAAAGTAAAAATCCAGACCAGGATTTTGTTTCAACCAACCTGTTGAGTACTCTGTGACTGTGACTCTTAATACGCAACTGGTTGGTTGAAACAAAATTGTGGTCTGGATTTTTACTTTCTGGGTCTGGAATGTCCACCTCTGATGCCAGCCAATCACAGGGCATATACACGCACTCACATACTCTTTACTTAGCTGCATGTCTTTGGAGCCTAAAAATCAGAGTGCCCACGGGATCCCTAAAGCATCAGGGGGAGGACATGCAAACTCCACACGCAGCCCTCCCAAACCTGAAGATGTGAGGCACCAGTGCTACCTGCTAATCCACCCCTGCATCCAAGCCCCATGAGGGTCTTTTTCAGCATTCAGCAATGTCACGACGCAGTCTTTCAAAACCGATTGAAAAGAAAATAGATTTTAGCGCGACTATCTCGGCCAGCTCTGCGAGGGTTTACTGGCCTTCTCGTTACCTGGCTGGCTTTTGATTTCCTCTGTTCCCCGGAGCGGTGGCTGTCACCACCAGGTCACCAGCTGCCACACGCCGACTGCCTGTTATTCTGATACTGCTGTGCTCAAAAGAAATCTGAAACACTGAAGCTGTTCGCACAGCAAGTTCATGGAAATCCGAGTATAATGTACTAGCTAGCTGTGAAACTCAAGGGCTGGAGGAGCATTGGTATACTAACATTCTTCTTAAACCATTTATATATTATATTAAACCATTTATATTCATTTATTTAGTAGATGCTTTTGTCTAAATCAACATAAAATGAGACAGATGATGCACCACAAGCATACAGCTGTCAGGAATCTAATGTAGGTACAACCCCACTGAAATCCCTACCTCCACCCCCTACAGCTCACAAAAGGAATAACACAAATTTGATGTTTCACATTTAATTATACATACCTAATTAAACGTTAAAAATTCAAAATGTCAGCCAATACAATTATATAGCAGATGATTGCCATAAGCAGAGCACATTAGTGTGGTGGTAATTAAGACAAAAGTGAGAGAATTTTATTTAATATTCAGTATTGATTACTGTCTGATTCTTGTTTTCTGGAAACTGGATAAAATTATAAAGCAAACTGAGCAGGCAGTGGCAGAGCCAATGGGAGGCTGGGGCGACTCCAGTCCCCTGCTGAAATTGATCAGCCCCCCATTCTCATTGGCCCTGAGTCATGTCAATCATAAAATGCTGAGTATAGTTTTTCCAACTAATTTCAGTAGTTCTCAGAATTTCATGAGTATTCAAGAATCATAGTCATACTTATTGTGAAATTTATTGTGAAATATGTTTATTTCATTTTAATTTTTTTTAAGTCTGTGCATATAAGGGAAAGAATTCAGTGACAGACATTTTTCCTCTACATATAGCCACTGAATTTTTTCGTTTCCCCCTGAAAAGATAAAAAATCTGGACATACAGCAAATAATCGACATCACTGGAAGCTTTATCAACAATCACCATGCTGATGTACCACCGGATAGGGGGACATTTGGTTGTTAATTGCCATCAAACCTGGTATAGAGTCAGAACAAACAGATATAGCAGCTAAATTATCTATATATCCAGAATCTAAACTGTGCCAGGAAATAAAACCCACAACTTGTTATTACTAAAATTACCTTAAATTTGTTAGTAGGCTTTATAATTACTAGAAACATACGATGCTCTATAGCTTGCTCTGTGAAGACTGCAACCTCTTTGATGATTATTCTGAACACCGGTGTGTCTGCAGCCCAGTAAGAGTGCGCTTTAGCTAATTAAAAAAGGGTTAGTGGTGAAGGTCTGTTTGTTGCTCAGTGGTTTTCACGCCGATTTCGTAAGGTCTGCCATGCTCCCATGCGAATGCAGTACTCATGAAATTCTGAGAACTACTGAAATTGTAATTGTCACACGTATGGGAAAACAATACTTGTTCTCAGCATTCTATGATTGACATGACTCGGAGCCAATGAAAATACAGGGCTGATCAATTACAGCAGACTGGAGACACCAGCCATGGGATATGAACAAACCGGACAAGATGTTAGTAGTTCTGAGACAGTAGCTGGAGCGTTTCAAAAAGATATAGGGTAATAGTGTTGTTGACTCATCTATCCATCCATCCTCTACAACTGCTTATTCAGTATCTTTGTAGGGACTGCCCATTCATTTCTATGGGAAAAACTCTAATCCCAACTATGATAACCTTAACCCCTACCCAGCCCTAACCTTAACCATAAGTAACCAAACCAAATACAAGACTTTTGGCACAGTCACAGATTTTTATAAAATTTTGTTTCCCCTTGTGGGGACCAAAAAAATGGTCCCCACAATGTCAAATAGCAGACTTCTATCACATTGTGGTATATGTGACATTTAGTGTAAAAACAACACACACAGACCCACACGCACACAGTCCTCATTAAATTATTCCACGTGGAATATCTTGGTAAACTTCCATAGGTTATGAGTATGAAACCCTCAACAAAGGACATATTCTAAGCAGCAGAATGTTATGGGATCTCAGGGTGGTCAGGCAGCTGGTGGGTCTTATATTTTTGTCTGTTTTTTTATGGAATATTTTGTCATGTTCTGCCATCCAAACAGCAGTGCCCAGGCCAAAGCGAGGTATTACTGTCTCAACGTCTGGCCATTAGTGACAAACTACAGGCTGGAGGCGATCAGGCCTCCTGGAGACCTTTCTGGAAATGTCCACTCTGCTATTGTTTTCAGAACCTAGGCCCCAGAGCTCAGCTAGGAGAGCTATTAGGCTCAAAGCTTATGTCAGAAGACAGGAGGGTTAGTGCAGACAGGGACAATGCAGTCATCACTTGACAGTAAGGAGGTTATCAGCCGTAATTAATATTGACTTCTAAAAATTAGGGGATATTTGAAAAAGCGACTGCAGGGCTTCACGTGCTCAAAGTCCTTCCAGCATTACGTGCCAGAGTAATGAAAAGTAATGGGTAATTTCACTGTCGTAATTCAATTGGAGCAATGTGAATCGAGGTAGAGGGACTGTGAAATCCTGTCTGGCGTGGCACCCTCTGCTTCTAAAATTCCATGCCACTCTGGTCCCTTTCGATTCTCATTAAACATTGGCGCACGCGGGCACCCCTGCTGTACGTTTGGCTGTGGAAAGTTTGGGTGGGGTTAGAGGAACGACGAGTCTTCGGTCAAGTGTTTTCGTTATAACGGGCCTTGGGATCCTGGGAGCTTAACGAAATAAACAGTGGGGTCTAATATAGGTTCATGTGCCAGTATAATACCTTTGTGTTTGGGGTCAGGGGACATTGTAGTCATGCTGGCAGAAGCTGTTCAGCAGCCTTCGAGGACCTGAGCTGGCAAGCCCCCGCCTCACCCTCCCACCGCACCCCAAGCTTGCCCCCATCTGGGTCGCCTGGTGCCATGTGTTCTAAAATGATTATCAAGGCCCCGGTGGCTAGCCTTGGCCAATTGAGGTTATTATCCCTCTTCCCCACAGATGCCCGATTACAGTGATTGAGGTGCCAGGGGGTGGTGGTGGGGGGGAGGGGTCAGTGTAACAGGAGCAGACGCAGTGTGGATAAGAGACAAAACTGCGACAAGCCATGGTGGAACCCTTCCATTTTTGTCCTCTGCAATTTCCTGTCTGCTGTAACTGCCCTTGAATGTATTCCGTTCCATTTGGGCGATGCCCATGTGTATCGAACAAGCGGGAGTTAAGGCACGTTTCCTGTCACCCAGCAGATTTCAGCTGATGTAACCTCACCAAGTGTAGGCTGAACGAGGCCTCCACCCGGTGCTTATTTTAGCAATGGAGCTACATTGGCATACAAGTTACTCATCAGCTGTTGCTTAGCGGGCCCTGGTCTCCTGAGATCCTGCTCTCAGAAAGTCAAAGAACTGGCTCAAATATATACTGCAGGAATATCTCGTCCACACAAGGACCAGACATGCTTTTTTTTGCCTTTATTATATAATTATGACAACAGCCTGCTTGTTAGCCACCGTTGTGGCATCCCCTTACATCCCACTCCTGTGCAAGGCTGTGAGCTGATGAATAATTTACCTTCCTGTGGTCACCGCCAACCGCGAGATTGATGGTAATCGGAGATGAAGGCTTTAACGACGCCGTTGTTTGGAATGCATTGAAGCTTTCACTGTTACGCTCACAGATTGCCTATGCTGCTTGCTGTACTGTCACTGTGATATTGTGGTATTACGGTTACAATTTTGCGTAGCATTTCACCTCCTCTGAAATTGGATGCTCTGCGGTCGTGCATATGCCTGGCAAATGCGGTGTCTCAATGGATAGGGCTGTTACCTGTAATTTCAGGGTTGCTGGTCTTCCTTTCATCCAGGTGCTCTGGTTTTCTTCCAGGGGACAGATCCATGTTTCAGTGAATCAGTGTCTATAAATGTTCTGGTGAGTGGGTTCCCTGCCTTGGACTCTGTGTTTTGTGTTTCCTGGGACCGGCTCCATGTACATATGACATGTGGCTTACTTCTTGCTATTTCAATTAGCATGTTCTCTTCATTCTGGTGATTAGAGCGATTTTTCCAGAACGAGATTTAGTTCAAAACCTACACAGCTAATGAACTTTGACCCGCTAGCCCTGTCAACAGCAAACCTGTAATTAAAATTTTGCAAGGCTACACATGAACTATTGACTGTATGCTGTCATTTCACTGTATCAGTAACTGAAGAGGATATTCAGCCTGGTCTTCATAGAGCCTGGGCCTGGGACCTTTAACCAACACTGAGAACCACTGACTCACGCTGTTAAAGAAGCTTCAAGAAGATTCTGAAGCAAAATCAATCAGATTTTCCAGTCAACCGACTAGCATCGCACTTGTCCCCCCACCACCACCTCCAGACACACATTTTTAATATCTTCAGATGTCTGCTATGGTTAATTTTACAAATGGCATGTCAATGTCTATGTTTATGATTGTGCGTGTGTGTGTGTATGTGGGGGGAGGCGGGTGGGGTTGGTTCTGAAACTGTATTTGAAATGTAAATGGACAGGTTCAACAGAATCACAATCCCGCTGACGAGGAGCATCAATTAGATTTTATGTACCATGAAATTAAATTAACGCCTTTAAGACTCACTTTTTAATAAGTTTGTTGCACCATTGAAGGGTCGCCTGTGATGAAAATGCGTAAGGCGCTTGTGCGTCTGCTGTGTCGTTTAATATTTTCTGGACTTACGGTCCGGTGGTGTGTTTTTTTTTTTTTTGCTGAAAAGCTGTGGTAATGGAAATAGTCATTAATGAGGACTTTGGGCATAAAAACATCCATGCATCGCAGCTTGGCCTAAAAAGTCTCTGTACGCCTGATTGATAGCTAGTAGAGCATGATACGATTTAAAGCACCCAAAGCTTTACAGATTAAAGACAAAATGTGCAAGAAGAATGTGGAATCAAAGGGAGAAAAGCCATGTCTAGCCTCACATTATTTATTGGACATGTATTTGATTTGACGGCAGGATTGTTTGGAGCGAGCAGGAAGGAGACATTGCAAGTCATTGCACAATGTCTCAAAGTAGAGGTCCCATCCCACAAAGGAGCACCTGTGCTTTTCTCTTGGAAATTCGTTTAAAGGACCTCTTAAGGTCCCTGATCTTCGCCAGTCAGGGAAGCAGACACTGAAGTTTGGGCAGGGCAGATCGGGAGCCTGCAATTCATGCGAAATCCAACAGTAGCCAGCGGAGTTGTTATGGCTTCTATGGTGACCCGGCAATATATTTTATTAACAACGATGCGAAAACGAAACTCCGAAGCTTGCTTCAAGCGCTAATCCTCACATTTGTTTCTACTTATTGACAGTTTTACAGCTGGTGGTAAAATGTGGCTATAAAAGTTCTGCCCTGAAAAAATTTGCCCTGGTCCAGTAACACTGGTCAGATTGGAGAGGAGGTGGTGAGCATTCCAGTGCACGTCATGTACCTGTTTGTGGAAAAAGCTGACCATCTGTGTTGCTAGCAGTCTTATTAAGAGACCAACCAAATCCAATTCTGTTATGAATTGGCACTCATGCAGGAAGAGAGGCTGCTCGTCCCATAATGCTCAGCGGGGACCATAATGCTTTTCTGACCACCCTGCCACCTACAAGTGCAGGTTTTCTCATGTGTTGGAGCTCTGGAATGAAAAGAATCACCGTCCTTCAAACACATCTGTGGGGCCGTCTGTCCACCATCCCTGGGGAGGACAGGTTATTGATTCCTCTGCAGTTGTGGAGAGAATTGCAGGGGGGAGAAGGTCAGTCCCTGTGGAAGGTGGAAGCCAGTGTACCCACCCCAGGTCATGCACTGTTTGCTTTCATTGACACAGAGCCTTAAAAGGGCTTCGGGGAGTTGGGGGGGGGCAACTGCCCTGAACTTATATCAGGGGGTGAAGAGATGCATCAAACCCCATGAGACCGCTGGCCTTTTCTGAGTGCAATACCTATCCAGGTCCGCTTCAGGACCTTCTGCCAGTGTGATATTTATTCGAGTTTGACTTGAGGGTTGGGGGAGTAGGTGTTCTGCCTATGCAAAGGGCTGCCTCCTTTGGAAGATGAATTTCCGGACTCACTTCGAGTCACGCCCCTGCTCCCCGCCACACAGGAGAAAAAGTGGCATGTGGCTGCCATTAGCCTGCAGGGAAGGACATGGTGCCAGACTATCTGGGAGGCCTGAGAAGCTATTCACGGCAGCCCGGTGGGAAGCACTGTGGCCTCACACCTCCGGTGTGGCATCTCTGTCCACACTGTGCATGTGGAGGTTGCCTGTATTGCTGGAAGCTTTTCTTTGTGCCAGGTAAATTGCCCATGATGTGTGTTTGCCCTGTGGCACCCTGGCATCCCATGCAGGGTTTTTCCCGCGTGCGTGTGCGTGTGTGTGTGTGTGTGTGTGCCATGCTGCCTGGAATTGGGCTCCACCCCCCTGTGACCCTACACTTCATAAGTGTTTGGAAGATGTTTGGAAGCCCTTGATTCAGAAAATACATTTTGGGTGGAGGTGAACTGGAGTTGCCAATGTTTCTTTGTCCGTCATGCCCGGTTTGAGAGGGCATTGGTCACATGATCAGAGTGGGACTTTCCTGGAGCCCTGCTACCGCATATTAAGGATCTATAATCAGTCTAAGTGCAGAAGGAGGATGTCAACGCAGATTTTTTATCATGAAGGCGACCGGGTTTCTCCGAGGTGCTCAGAAGCACACGCACATCTCATTATGGTGAGAAATAAGCAAACCCTGCCTCAGCCCCCTTCACCCCGCCCCCTTTCAGATGGGAGCTCAGGGAATCTCTGACTGCTGTGGGGGCCATCAGAGCCGCTCTTTCGTTTTACCGGCATCACCCCCCCCGCCTGCCTGCTCTGATCTCCGCTCTGTGATCCCAGCGAATGGGAATGAACATGAACTCACAGTTAATTCAGTTGTCTAGCACTAGTTTCAATCAGTATGCCATTCAGAAGTGGGAAGCTCAGGTCCTGAAAGGTTGAAACAAAATCCTGGTCTGGATTTTTACTTTCTGGACCTGAACTTTCCACCTCTAATGCCATTCATAGACCCCCCCCCCCCCAAAAAAAAAAACAAATAAACACGCAAATAAACCTGAGTGAGGATAAATGCAGCACGGGTGGTTCCAGATAGTATTGGCATAATTTCATGTCATTTCATTAGTGTGACACTTCATAGGAAAGCTTCATTAAGCAGACACCAAATCTGAGCCATCACTGAAAAAATCCAGGGCGGCTCCCATCGCTGCCATCGTCCCAGCCATTTATCCATCTCTGCGAGTCAGTCTGTGTCTGATATGTTTGCATTGTGGGGTGGGGGACAGCGGTTTTTCTAAAAAAAAAAGGAGAGTAGGCCGGGGTGCTTCACGGGCAGCTGGGCATGCAGGAAGAACAAAACGCTTATATTTCCGTCTCACTGCCGTGGGGCTGAAACAGGGCCTGCGGGTGACCCAGCCGCCATCGGTCCCCCGCTTCGCGTCCCGTGACCCCCACACGTGCAGCCCCCGGGGACCGGTGCTGTTGTCCTCTTATTCCCCCGTTTGTGTTGCAGGGAGGCCGTGTGGTAATCCTGTGCTGCTTATACTGTCCCAAGTTTTTGATTTTTTCAGGAGAATCGATTTACCCTGAACAGCAGCTAGCTTGCCTGTAAAAGGCCCACCGCAAAATGTTATTGTGCATACAACTGCTGTAATCATATCCTGAAAGATTTTCTCTAAAAATGATTTAATATCATGAACAAAAATGTTAAAAATGGTTTAATATAGTGTAGAATAGTTAATACTGGTTTAATGCAGTAGCTTAAAATCATAAGAATATTATAGACTAATGAAAACTTGCCTTGTGTAATATCACAGTATTTAGATTCCCTTTCTGTTTTATGAGCCAGTTATTTGTCAAAACGTAGATACCATCACTGTGTGACTTTAGCGTTTCAATATTGCATAAGAACAACAATATTAAAATCTGGATCTTGGAGCATATTGTTGCTTGTTTTCCCTCTCAGCCAGAGCTGCTGTTTTGCTTTAGCCCCAGCGGGGGCCTGGCCTTGGTCTATCCCCATTAGCATCGCGGGCCTCCTTGCGGAGCCAGGGGGCTCCACAGGGCTGCTTGAGCCTCTGATAGAGGCAAAGCAGAGGTGACAGGTGTCCACGGTCTGCTGTCACCCCTGGGCCCACACGCACGGCTGGTAGCTCTAAAAATCCGGCCCAAACCGGCTGAGCACAGAGGCGTTTACTTACTCCTTCCTGAAAAGTTTTTTCTATCTAACAATCCATCTTCTGACTACTTACTCAGTACTGGACCACATTGGGGGAGAAGATGGTTTTAAAATGTATATAAAGCTCATATGTTCATATGTCCAGCTAAAAGTGAATGCTGTGCAATTACTAATTATTTTCCATCCATCCATCCATCCGTAGATCCATCCGTAGATCCATCCATCCATTTTCCATAACTGCTGGATCTCAGTGAATCTGGAACATACTCCAAGCAGCACAGGCAGAAGGAGGAGGCCACCCTGGACAGCATGACCAGTATTGTAACACTAATATATGTGTAGAGCCCTTTACAAATGGATATAGTGAGAATCCGACATTCGGGTGGATTTGTGATGCTGGACAAAAAATAAATAAAAAATCAATGGCAGAGAAATACTGCTCCACAGAGCTTTCTTATTTGTGAAATTCCTGCGCTCAGAAACCTGTAATCTGTTATTTATTTTCCAGCACTTTGTCTGAATCTACTTCAATTCAACCCTGCAGAGAAGATAAAAGTTTTGAGTGAAGCATTGTTCCCTCCCAGAGAGAATTTAATGAAATTATGTTCCACTTTCCTTTTTAACAAAAAAGTTTTTTTTTTTTTTCAAGTAAGGCGTGTCAAAAGGAGAGATGAAAGATGTCCCTGGTTTGTGTGCAGACACTAAATATGAAGACACTAAGCTGGAAGGGAAATAACCCAGCAGTTTGTTATGTATGAAAGGGAATGTTGTGTTGTTTTGCATGGAAAAAGTGGGGATGTGGGATTTAGCGCTTTTGATCAGTCCTTCATGGTTGCAATTTAGCTGCGGCCTTTGCAGTACAAGGGCAGCAGGGTGTCGCCTGATCTTACGGCTCGCATCAATCACACAGACCAGACTTACTCCGACCCAATCTGCAACCTTCGAAAATGTCGCATGCCCCACTTTGACGGACATGTTCCTGACCCCCACGGTTTTCTTTTTGTGCCTCCACAGCTCCCCCTACTGTCCGCATTGTGCACTCCGGCCACGCGTGCAATATCGAGGAGGAGCGTTACACAGAGAGGGTGTACACGATCCGTGAAGGAGAGACCCTGGAACTGACCTGTTTGGTTACCGGGCACCCTCGACCACAGGTGAGGCTCACTGTCTGTGGAAGCACCCATCTGTCGCATGTAAACATGGCTATTTCACACGGATGCTGAAATATACTAATAATTATATGTACTTTACTAAATATACTATAGTAATGCTGTTGTTTAAACGATGGTGGAATTATATAATTGGATGGAGGTTTTGTGACTTGAATTCCCGTATCATCCTGAAAAAGAAATGCAGGCTACATGCCTGGCATAAAATAAAATAAAACAATCGAAGCACAACACAGCCTTAAAAGGGAATGTTTTGCTTTGAGTCATCGTGCCACTCAGCGGCTCAGCATTGCTGAGCTGGTTCTTAATACCGTCAACCGTTGGCTTTATCGGAATTCTTCGGATTGGCTAGTTTGCCTGAAGTCCAAAATCCTGTGAAATCCCCCGCCCCCCCCACACACCCCATGAATGCCTTCTGTTCATATTCATTCCCATTCCCTGGGATCACAGACTGGAGATCAGAGTAGGTAGTAGGGGGATGCCAGTAACCCCTCTCTGACTCTCGCATCGCCCAGGACAGTCTATTCTGTCAACAAGTAGCCATTACTTGTCATTGGGCGGACAAGGGAATTAGGGAAGGGACACTCCCCTTCAAAGTCTAAAGGAATTTTCTGATCAATCTGTCACAGGGCAGATTGAAAACCCGCCTCCCTCATACCTCCCCCCAGTATGATGCTAGTCGACCATTTCCTCAAGCCTCCCTGCAACACAAGTCTTGAGATTACGTTTGCCTTTCACCCCAAATTACTCTCTGGGAGGGTGATATCATGGTGGCACAATCATGGCAGCTGACCGCTGTTGGACCCCCCTGAAATGTTAAATCGGATTGAATGCATCCCCCAAAATGATACAGCATATTATGTGTAAAGCCTGAGCAGATCAATAAACAATTTTCCATCCCTTAATTGAATATTACTCCGTAACAGATACAGAAATTTAGCAAAAACAGCTTAAACGTCAAACTGCACAAGGACAACAAAAAAAGAAAAAAACTCAGAAATGTCAAATTATAAAGGTAGAATTAAACACTGCATTTGTATTTAAAAACTAAGCAGGGCTGTTTTTCCTCACAACAGGAACAGCCTGTTACAATCTCGCCGATAACTTTCAGCTATTTGATGCATGAAGTGTAGCATAATTAATCGTTTGGGGGGGGCTTCATTTGTTTCGCCCCCCTTTGCGTCTCACGCTGGCTGCTTCCTCTCTGTGCATGCGATACATTTGTATCAGTCTTCTGCCTTTATTAAATTCTATGAACAAAACTTTGCAATCAAATGTGGCCTCCAGTAAGAGCAAGAATGCAATGGGGTGTTATCAGGTTTTATGTGAAGCAACCAGAGTTAGGAGCACAGGGTTATCTGTGCATGTTCTAATGTGGCTTTGCAAAGCAGTAACACAAAATTTCCCAAAAATCAAAGAACCCCGGTGCCCCACATCAACACACTCTTATGCTGCATTCCACACAACTCAAAACTCAAAAATATCATACCTCCTACTTGAAAAAGTACGATGAAATGGCTGTCAAAGTCAGAGCTTCGACTAAGAAACTCAGGCCAATTTCACGTACCCCGACTTGCTGCTGATGCTGATGTCAGACAACATGGCACCCTCCACCCTGTGAAGGCCACAAAGATTTTTCCTGCCTTACATTGCAATATGCAATGAGTTAAACAAAATCTGTTACGTATGTAGATTGATGTCAAAATGAATCGTAAATATCGCTAACCATTTATCTGTATGAATAGATGTAGCAGTCTATAGCTAGTTCTAGTCTCTAGCTTGCAGAAATGAAACTTCTCTGCACAAATGTTTCATAAGCAGCTGACTGTGAAATCAGCAGAAGGTGTGGTTTTTAATTAATCCACCTTTCAGGGATATCGTGCTCATGCTATTGCATTCTATTCTCGGTTAACAATTCGTAAACTTACAAAATTAAATTATTAATATTATTATTTTCTACAATAACCATTTACTACGTAATTATATTATGGCTGTCAGCCATGTTGATTGTTCACATTTGGTGTTGCGGCTCGTGAAACGGCTCAGTCTTGAATCAGGTTTTTTCAACTTGGAGACCACAACCTGCGACTCATCTGGAACGCAGCATTAGGATAGGGGTCAGACTCCATTTGTTTTCATATGACAGTGACTGTTTGGAAGTATTTCACGAAATTGAGGCTCTCTCATGCTAACAGTTTTAACGGTAAAGGATTTATACTTTATGAACAGCTCAGATCATCAAACCCATGGGTTGTTAGTCCACTTCCTGGTATAGTCACACCGGTATTTTCTCAGTACTTCAAAAAGGATGGGCATAATTAAGTCGACTGGCTAAAACGTGATTGTCTCTCGCCAGCAACTCATCGTGAAGAAACACTTTATATCTTCTGCCATCAATGTGCAGCCAGAAAATCCATGGGCTGCCTCAGATCACGGTTTAGAATTCATATTGATATCAGCTTAAGATTAAAAAGGTCAAGCTGCCTTGAATAAGCGAACAGATTCAGGTACAAAAGACTTATATTTCTACTGCCGCTGCGGGCTGTGCCATCAGTGGCGTGTCTCCTTAAGCAAATGTAATAGTAAGATCAAAGGTCTTGTTCTCCAGTGACAGATCAGCTGCCTTTGAAATTCAATAACTGAAACCTTAACTAACATCATGGGTGAATCAAAGAGTTAACATTTGCCACTATGGTTACTGCCAAAGGTTAGAGTAAAACATGCCATCGTAATCTCTTTGGATTACTTGGGGATGACCTCCCTCAGTGAAATGAAAATTTCTCTAATAAACAGCAGTGCATCAAGCTCAGACTTTTAGTGACATTTAAGTGCTTTTTATTTGTTGTTTTTTTAAAAATGCATTACGCAGAAAGACAGGAAGCAAAATCGATGACATTTGTTTCTATATTACATTTCCATACGAACATTGAGAATGTAGCGTGACATGAATTTTTCGTTGGTTCAAGATTTTTTCTTGAAGACTGACAGCTTTTATCTGTTTTTTTTGTCTTTGGACTGTGATTGGTGAGGGGAAATGTTGGATGCTGAGTTAAGAGTAAAGATAAGGGCTCTGTCTTCAGAAAACATGAAGTAACCCCCCCCCCCGCCCCTCACCCCGAGGGAAAGCATTTGACCTTTAACCTCTATTTATGTACAAAAGGCCGTTTCTCTGAAAGTGCCCCACGACACCTTTAACTGTCATATTGAATAGCATTGGGAAATGGGATCCTCTGTCGATCAGTTCAAGGGCCGCAAACCACACGGGACCCTTAACTGACAATCAGTCAGCATGTCTTTTTGGATGAGTCCATTACGCAGGGTTTCTCTGTGGGGCATTGCATCACTGTAAGATTTCTACACAGGGAATGAATCGGTTCTTTCACCTCTGTTTTTATCCTTTCTGTCCTAATTTGCTTAAATCTGGGACTTCCCTTTCTCTGAGCTGATAGACCTCATTCGGACTAGGCTTTGGCCATCTGCCAGCAATGTGTGGCCTCTCTCAACCTTGGAGAGGAGAAATATTACAGTGTCTGACAGTACCTCCTAAAAAACATGCCAATCAACGGATGTTAAGAGCTCATTCTCTAGGCTGCAGGTCCTGGTGTGTGACAATATACACTTCTACATCTCACATCATTTGAATCCCTTGAAAAATGAACCTTCACTCCATGACAGTCCTTCGAAATCAATAGTGATTGATAGCTTCTTCCCAAGTATACATTCGTGTGGATTCTTCTCCAGCACACATATGCATAGGTCAGCAGCCCTGTACAGTATTTCTTACACTGGTTAGTAGGTGTCCACAGACAGACCAGTGAACCTGCCTTTCCTAACACAGATGTTCCCGTTTTGCTGACCCCCGGCCAAACCAGTCAGAGATACATTGTTTGAGAACACCGACTCGCTGTGTCAGTAATCACAAAGCAAACATCACCCTTCATGTTGCAGTAGTCTGCACATGTTTTGGCCACAAAGTACAGTGCAAGGGCGAGCACAGCGCCAATTTGGACCGTTAGCCCAGAGGTGATGGTGCACAAGGACCTTGGCAAGGCCAAGCTTCTCTTGAGACAGTGCAGCAGAGAGAAAAACAAAGACAGTGGGACATTAACATGAATTATCCTTCAGTCTTTGTGTGCTGCGTGCTTTGAATCCAGACAGTCGGGCTGTACAGCTACTTCCCTGAATACTTACCAGCACTTTAAATTCAAAAAGCACATTTCTGAATAGAACCTTGTTATTTTCATAATCTTGCAGTTTTTGGGGACCTTGTCAAGCACACATTTAACGATTGAAATCACCGTTTGACCCTTTGCAGTGAAGGTAAAACAATGAAAACATAATTAGCATGTAGGAGCTATCCTTTAGAATTTAAAAATGAAATTAACAAAAAAATTAACAAATTAAAGCGTAGCATGTGTAGTGAGTACTGTTGTGTTTTGTTTATTTAAACTGTTTATTTAACCTGCATTAAATGCCGATGGGCTTCCAGAGGCACTAACGTTTATGATATGCCGTCTCTGCTCCGGCCGCACACACATTCCTGCATGCGGCCAACATTCTTATTCTTCCATTAAGGATCTAATGACCGGGGATGCCTCGTTTTTGGGTATCACGCCCTTCCGTTTCTTTTTTGGCGTCCACCACAGTGCTGCACTAGGGAATAATTTGCGTAATGAGATGCATGCAGAAAGATAGAGAGAGAGAGAGAGAGAGAGAGAGAGAGAGACTCTGTGTTGGATGCTTCCTTGCGCTTCAGGAACTTACAAGGGGAGGAACAAGGACTCGCAACACAACACCTCTTTAATCTCCGGGATTCTGTTATGGACACGGATCTGAGTAATACTAAGCAAGACATCTGCTCCTTGTTCTGTCACCTGTGCAGCATTTTGCGCCTTTTGGGTTTTTCAAAGGAGACGCTAAGGGTGATTGCTTTATGCTAATCTGGTGAGCCTGAACTGGGTTTCGAATTGGGAGGTGGGCACTGGTATGTTACTGCACTGGTTTAGTTACAGTGGCAGCTCTGGAGACCCTGGCCCGGGGCTGGCAGGTCCAAACCACAGCAGTGATGAAGGACAGGCCCACGGCTCTGAAGTTACTCTTTTCTTTCAGTCAGCATCAATGGGGGCCTGAATCAGCCCCACCCCCCACCACACCTTCCTTACTTGGTAAATATTATGGCTTAGGGGCTTACCTGAGGGAATTGCCCTTTAGGGATGGAGGGGGGGGTGCCGTGTGGTTGCCGTTTCTGCTGGCATGATAGCGGCATGGCGGCGGTACGCCAGCCTTCCCCGCGGAGGCCGGCAGGCTGCGGATGCAGGGTGGCAGGTGGCAGACTGTGGAGGCGGCCGTCCGTTAATAGAGCGGGTGGGCGGGCGGGCGGGCGGCAGGCTCCATGAAGCCTCTGCTTTCTGGATGCGGTGTCAGCAGCAACGGGCGTCTGCGGGCAGCATCTCACAGATCGCCTTCGCGTGCCCTCCCCGGAACGTTCCAGAATATATACAGAAAGCCTGCACACGAATATAAGTTCACAATTACTCTTGTATGTCCTTCATACAATGAGATGCTTACTTTCACGCCTCCTGCAGGTTGTTAATTAATAGCACATTAACAAATAATAGCATAATAAATAATAGTAACATAATAAAGAGTTGCAGCGTTGGACAATAATGATAACAGCAGCAGTAAGTGACAGACAACAGGAGCAGCAAATTACGCAAACAAATAAGGAACAATAAATCATAACCGAATAAATAAAGCAGAAATGGGGTTGTGATGATAGAATGTGTAAGTGATCAGCTGCTGTGGAGTAGCCTCAGGGTGAATGCTGATGTTTCCGCCAGAAAGCAGGCAGGTGCGCGGTGATGATGATCTCTCCTGCTTTTCTGAGGAGGCGTGTGGAGAAAACGTCCTGAAGTAAAGACATGTGCTGGTGATGGCCGGAGCAATCATTTGCAGACTCGGAGGTGCTCTGTGGTCCTGAGGATGCATTCCATCATGCATCTGTAGGTGAGGGCTGCTGGTGACACCTGCACCTTTCCTTAGGGTTAAAAAAAGATCTTGGATCTCTACATGTGTGTGTTCGCCTACTATATAACCTGGATGGCTTTTGGATGCCACCTGTGCCTGTGCAAAGATAAGTCTGTGTGTATAGAGCCGTGGGCTGGTGGCACGCCCAGGGGGCTCCCCGCCCGGGAGCCATATGTCAGGGTTTTCTCCAAAGCACCATGGCCCGTTTTTCAAAGCGGTTATTGAAAACAGCCAAAGAAATGGGTACTCGGGCACATTACTACACGGGCTCTATCAGACGGGTTGCAAACTGTTGATGTTTAACCAGTGCTGCAGATAAGGGGGGAGAATGGGGGTGACTTTCAGGGGCCCAGACACTAGCAGGAGCCCATGAGTGCGTGAGCGTGGATAATAGTAACTTTGGTGTGGGGGAGGTGGTCAGTATAATCATTCAGAGGCCCAGCCATGTCTTTGTTCGACCCTGTGTGTGACGAGTTGTTTTTCGAGCTGGCCTCAGTTCATGGAGCTCCATTGCTAGGAACAGTTGACAAAAGGCTACAAGAAATCACAGCGGGCTTCAGAGCAGTTCACAGAAAGGTCATATCATTGGTGGCGCCATATTTTTCCTTAAGCGGAGGCAGTGAGCTACTTAAACGATTCTGCAAAATCTGAATGGTACGGCAGGGTATACCTAAAATGGGCCCTTTACTACAGTTTACTAAGGCCAGGCACCGGCATCCTGGTGCTCCTCTCTGCTTAGCCTATAGGGGGAGCCTTTGAGAACATCTTGTTTCCTGTCATTGGTCCCTGTGCCTGGCCTGTGACACATTTCAAAACTCGATGTGGTAATGGTATTGTTTCTGTGTGTGTACACAGACTTCAGATGCATGGCTATTATGGAGTGGTTGTCAGCTGCTAAGGTCTTAATAGCATTTTTATGGTGATTTATTTTTTTCCGTCGATTTGTTAATACCCTCATCCAGAGTGATTTGCAGTGCTTACATTTTGTTATCGTCTGTGCTGTTCAGCCCAGCTGAAGGCCCTGCTGGTCGTCGGGAGCCCTCGTCTGTCTGTCTGGAAGTGTAGAGGGGGGTTCGCGTTCCAGCCAAGTGGTTTAGGGACAGACAGAGGGGCGGATCGGTTGGGGCGAGAGGTTCCGTTCTGGCAGGCGAAGCTGTGAATGCCTGTGAGGTCTCTTCATTGCCGTGGCCATTGGGCGAGGGGGCATCCGTCATGAAGCACCGGGAGAAACCTGTAGAGCGTGGCATCCGTACCAAAAGAGCTACCCCCACTGCTGGCCCCTCCCCCATCACCCTCCAAACAGCTAGCCTTTTCCACCAGAAAAAAACAATATTTAATTTTACAAATGAGATGCCTGGGCAAGCCTCCAAAAATAAGCAGAATAATTCTCCTGAAAAATCATCCCTTAAGCACTTGAGTAATCTTGCCATGAATACCAGTTATAAATCACCTCATCGTGGAATTTCAAATAATTCATTTCATTGGAAGGAACAAT
>JAAGVU020000025.1:3388008-3403859 GCA_011763525.2 Mormyrus iriodes
TGTGTGCGTGTGTGTGTGTGTGTGTGTGTGTATGTGTGTGTATATATATATATACACACACGCATACTTTTTTTAAAGTTCTGTTGTTGATGATGTTGTTATAGGATCATCCTGTTATGTGGCGGACCAGAGGATGGTGCAGGAAGGCTGAGCGATGTGTTATGCTCAGTACTGAATGGCAAGTGCTTTTATTGGCTGCAGAGAAGCAACCTTTATTATCAGTACTGACAGAAAGGACAGAAAGACAGAAAGACAAGCAGGATTTCATAGGTTGTTCATTTTTAACTTTAGCGCACATGCGTCTTTACATGCGGCGGCCTGTACATAGTTAGCGCTAACAGCTATTCCATATTTTCCACTTTGTTTGGTGTGGGTGTAGCGGTGGTTAACGGAGAGTTGAAGAGTCGGAAGGTAGAAGTGGGGAATTTGTCGAAATGTGGAGCTTTTCATTCATAGCCCATTTGAACAGTTCATACATTTTTTTGGGTCTTTGTAACTCTTCAGTCAGGCCTCAAGTTCAAGTGAAGAATGGGTCCACCTGTGCTCTCATTTAATAGCTGTGAATTGTACATGAAATGCTTGGCCATGTTTTACTGTTCACACTGATTCTTAAATGTTGCATTTAGAGACAGACTTCAGGAATAAAGTCTGAAGGAGGGTGAGTTAAGCAGGACTGGGTTACTTGGCATGGACCACTAGAATAACTCGCCAATCTGCTCAGGCTGCTAGAGACACGGGCCATGTTATGCTGTTTACTCAGCACGTGGGCCAACTTGCACGGGTTACTAGACACAGTACATCCTGTGTGGTTTTTCCTGGCCAATATGGATGGGTTACCAGGCCCAAGGGCCAGCCTACCAGATACGGATACCACTTGCACAGATTACTGAGCACATCTGCTAACTTCACAGTAATAGCAGTATGGTAAAATTTTGAGTAACTTATTTAACTAGTTTCATTATAAAATTTTGCGATTCATCACTTTTGAAGAAAGCTGTCAAGGATTCTTAATGTTTCCTCATTGAGCTCCACTGAGATTTTAATGCTTTTATAAATTAATTAAATTTGTATTTTGTATTATTAATTAAATTAATTAATTGCTTTATGCAATTCAGCCCAGATAAATCCATCATATACCCCCCCCCCCGTCCAGTATATATTTCTTGTGTTAATTTTGAGTCACTCTTTTTTTCCTCAGTACTTTCCAGTATGTGTGGCATCATGGGAGCTGAAAATGGAAGTGACGGGTTCATGTTCCTAGGATCTGAATTGCTGTGGGGAGCCTCCCGTTTGCAGGAGTATCTGTAAATCGAAGAGTTGACCTGGCAGAGAGGAGGGTTCAGTCAGCCCCTGAGTCTGCGGAGAGTAGCCACTGATAAGCCTCCTGAATTCTGAGGCGGTGTTATCCCTAACCAACAGCGATAGCCATGTAAACAAAGCCTCTCTTCCCTCGATCGTCAGTAAAGCATGAAATGGATTCCCTGGCTTCGCCTCGGCGCCGCACCAGAGGGCCCGGCCCCCGCTTTCCTTCGGCCCGCTGCGCACGGCCCCCTCCCACGTTCTCTGTACGAGTTTGATGCCGCGAGGAATCGCTCAGTGTGCCCGTGGAGAACGGCAAGGTGCAGCTCTGGCACGATCGGCAGATTCCATGGAGTAAATCGTAGGGTGGTGGTGGTGGGGGGGTGGGCTGTCAGTGAAGTTGGTGGTTCCTGGTCCCCCCTTCTGAATTGAACCCCACGGGTTTGGAGTGACTCCAGACACCACCACCCCCCCTCTCTTGTTTGCAGAAGAGCTGTGCGGATGAACGGGAGTGTTGTTGCAATGTAGGTCACCCCACACAGGAGGCCTCAGACGAGCCCGGCGGGGCTGTGCCAGGCCTGAATGGGCGATTAGCTCCGCTCGGCGGCGGGGCTGGCGCGCTCCGTGTGCCCCAGGGGGACTGCGGCAGCCCTCAGCAGTGCCGGCATTCTGCTCCACCCGTGATCGATCACATATAAATGTAAAGGTTAGCGACAGTTTCACTAATACAAAAAAAATGCTTAGTCTTCTTCTAATGGTTCTAGATATCCTATAGAACTGGTTTGAACTGGTTTATGTTTGGTGGCTCCAAGTAACTGCTAGTCCCCTGTGTGCCCCTTCGATATGTAATGTAACCCCCCCCTCCCCCACAGAGTTACCATACTTATGTGTTTGCCATGTGTAGCATGTCGTGTCCCGTGTTTAAAAAATGAAGGAAATATTCACATCAAGTACCTTGGCTCTAAACGTCAGCCACCTGGTTGTCTAGCAGCCAACCAGGTGGGAATGTGATCTCAAATGATCTGCGTGAGCGCAAGCGGTTGTAGAACATTCAAACGACTATCTGAAGTATAATTTGCCCTGCATGAAACTTAATTGGCTGCAGTAGCCTTGCACATTGCTCAGGGTATGAGCTGTGTTATTAAAAAGTATTTGTAAACTGTGGACTATAATAACCAGAGGTCTTTTACTCAAATGAATGGTAAGTGCACAAACCCAAATTGTACAACATGCCTTCTGAACTGAATTATATACTTCCAAAGTAGCCATTGTGGTAGTTCATCAGATATAATTCACTGGATTACAGAAGTCAGAAACCTTGCAGTGAGATTCCAGAGTACAAAACATATATTGCTAGTTTATATTTTTATACTAAAGGAAACACCAGTGTCAAAAAGCAGCATTACTATACTTTGTGCCGCATGGGGCTGCCTTACCGGTCAGATTACAATAAGGGGTTCTCAGCTCAGTCACCCCTCGCATGCTTCAGATCAAAACTGCATCTCCGCCTCCTCAGCTACGTGATGCAATATGCCAGAGTTACAGTAGGTGGCAGTGAGCCGTCATTTCAGGCTGCTTAAAAGCACTGAGGCTTGAGCTAATCTTATATAACTGAGGATTATGTTTCATTTGTGACTTATTGATTGTTTTTGCCTGCTGTTATCCTGTTTTGGTAAGTCCCCTGAAATCCTGGCTGCCTCCATGTAGCTCCTTGAGAGTAATTCACACGGCTGCAATTAAGTTTACAAAAGGTGCTGCCAGGGACACAGCTCTGCTCTCCTGCCCTTTGCAAAGACATTCAGAGAATCTCCTACTGCTACTTCTAAGTGGAGTTGAATAAGTGCCCCTTGTTTGTGGAGTGTTGACCTGGCTGGTGAGAAATAGCTGTGGTTGGAAGAAGAAGGTGTAATGTTTCTATGAACCTGCAATATGAGTTACACATTGATGTGATGCGTATCAAGCTGAATATGGCTTTTGCATACAGCCCTACATACGTGACTATCAATGGAACTCCCCCTTAGCAAAGGGTATTGTTCGTCAGGGTCATTTGGTTGGATTGTGTTATGTAGCCAGTTGCTAGGTTTGTTATTAAGTTGTGATTTACATGCAGGAGGTCATGTTGTTACCCTTTCTCACATTTCCCCATCACAGTTTCGCCCATTGCCCTAGCTTGCCCTTGGTTTGTGATCATATGTGTAAAGATGTTTACATGTGAGAGCGATGTGAGTTGATTGGCGTCCGCTCCAGGATCTGTCACAATTGTGCTTGCCAGGATAGGTTCCAGGTCACTACTCAAAAAAAATGAGTAGTTAATGACAATGAACAGATTGTTGGGCAAGCAAATGAAGAGTACAACTATTAGGGCGAGTATTTGAAGGAGCCAGCATGTAGGGTAAGTACGTCAAGGGTAAAACTTTTAGGGCACATGCTTGAAGGATACTACTATTTGGGCAAGTATTTGAATGGTACAACTATTCGGGCAAGTATTTGAAGGGACCAAGTTGTAGGGAAAGTACACCAAGCATAAAATTATTACAGCAAGTACTTGAGGGGTACAACTGTTAGGGGAAGTCCATCAATGGGTCCAACTTATAGGGTAAGTACATAAATGGTACAATAGCAGACACTTGAACCAGAATCTAGTCTGCAAGTTTCCAGCTCTCTGTAGTGGCACATTCCGGTCCATTAACTCCACCCCCTTATCCTTGTTGTCGCTTAGATACGATGGACCAAGACGGCAGGCAGCGCCTCGGACCGCTTCCAGGACTCCAGCGTATTCAACGAGACGCTGCGTATCGCCAAGATCCAGAGGCACCAAGGGGGGCGCTACTACTGCAAGGCTGAGAATGGGCTGGGCTCACCCGCCATCAAGTCCATCCGCGTTGACGTCTACTGTGAGTGGACATGGGCCAAGAGACGGCCGCCGATTCACCCTTCTGGGTTAACGTTCTGGGGCAGCTCCCTGTGCTTTTTTGATTCTGTTTTTTATCGTTAGATTTTTACTGTGCGGTTCATTTAAATGCATCTATCCTTCTGCTATCCTTGAGGAGGCTGCTGGAGGATTGCCATGTGAACTCGGAACCCTTTCCAGTTTATATTTTACATCCCTAACTGTTGGAGTGCATGCCGGATGGTGTACTGCATCCCAAGGGCTGATTTACTATTCTGCCTGCTTGCCATTTTGTTCTGCTGGTTTTAGGCAGGTGCAATCTTATGTTATCTCGCTAGGAAATTGGTACTCAACGATGCTGCCTCTCAATCCTTAGTCAGCTGTCATTATGGGAAAAAATACTTCCCATATTGCAAGCTATGATGTGTTAATATTTATAGTTCCTCATTCAATCATGAAAACCTGGACTTCAGATCAGTGGTTGCACGTTCTGCCTCTTTCTGTCAGTGTCCAGGTGATGAGCTTTAGCTGTCAAGAGCTAATGTGCTGTTGCACATTATACCTTAAGATTTCACGGTTTGACAGCTCCTGTTCATTTGTAGGAAGGCCAGCTTGCATACAGATCTTTACTATCTTCATTTGGACCTCACACTTATACCCCCACATTACTATTGACTTGCGGCACTCAGACCAACACATGGAAATGAAAGAGTCCCAGAGAGGGTTAACAAAGAGGGAGTTATTGAAGAGAGAGTTAACAAAGATGTAAACTGTTATGATGTCAAGGGCTCTGTTAGGCCTTTTAATAGAAGGTGTGATTCACCAACAAATTGGTTCAAGTCTTTGAATGTATGGACTGGCCACTGAGTTTATGAATAGCAAAAACAGTCAGTTCATGCCAGTGCATTTCTATCCAATTCCAGGAACCACAAACAACACTTCAACTCGACATTTCTCAGGCTTAAATTTTATATGTTCAGTCAACTGTGTATTGTCTCCTGTCAAACACTGAATCAGATTTTTGAAAGGGGTTAAAGTATGATAAACCAAGATGGTTAAATGATTTGTTGTAACAAATGATTTGTAGACCACATCTTGATAAAAACAGCAAAAATGTGACAAGAATCTGTTTCTTTATAAGTTGTTATCAGCTCATTTGGCTGCTAATTCAGGTTTGCAGTCCTTCGCTAGTGAAATACATTCCAATTGTATGGAATGTGGAGTGGGGTCACACAGAAGTTAACACTTGTGGCAGGTCATGTTTCTCTACCCTCTCAGTGTGCCTTTATCTTTTTCTGACCTTCCATGGAAGCTGCACCAGCTGCAGAGGAAAGACAAGATTGACCATATGAGAAAGCAATACTGACAGGGGGGCAAGATGGAAGTGGCTTACCAGGGAACACTAGGTCTGCCATTGATTTTATTTCATGTACGCCAAGAGGCTCATCCTTTTTTGTGACTCTGCAACCCCCTTGCCCCCCTCCAAGATATGACTTTAGCTGTTGCCTCTGGGAAGCAGTGATTGATGATTGACTCCTATCATAGCAACCTGGCTATTTTTTGGATCATTCATTCATTCATTCAATCATCCATTCATTCGTTCATTCACTCATTTGTTCATTGTTTTAAAATTTAGTGTGGAGTTTAATTCTGAAGCATTTCTCACTCATGACCTCAGGGAATTGCTGCTTCAGTCGTTCCCTGGGTAAAGTGCAGTTTGGCAAACCCTATGCTCTCCTCAAAGAGGGGTGTCTATCAAACACAATCGAGCAGCATTGTTCACAAGAGGGGGAAGAGAGTGGGAGGGGGTAACATAAGAATGAACATGTGCAAGAAGTTTCCGTAAGGAGATTTGGGAAGCCAGTGTCAAGGTTAGTGCAGTGTGTGTACTGTGAGACACCTATTGTTGTATAAAACTTAATGGTAAAGGTTGGAGACACTTGGGTGAATCTGAATTCCAGGTGCTGTCTTCACTGACATCATTGGCCCTGATGCCTCAGCAAGCAATTCAGATCTGATGTTTAAGACTGGACATCATATAGATTAGTATATGATATACACATACGAAGATATTTTGAAAGCTCTGCTTGTGATGTTCAGTTGTTCTGCCTTAGCTTTCTTTGGTTCTGAGGTCTTCAAAGAGAAAATTTAAGGCATGTATGAGAGTGAGGTACAAAAGAACTGAGAAGTCCCAGGATGCATCAAAGGTGAGGGGATAAATTTGGGGCAACTCAAACCATTTTACAATGATGCTATGATTCTTCAGCATGGAAGCATGGGGAATTACAGTGCTCAGCATAAATGAGTGCACCCTCTTTGAAAAGTAAGATTTTAATCAATAGCTCAGTGACCACAAGAACAATTTCCAAAATTTTGACAAGACTGAGTTTTATAGAACATTTGCTTATCTCTTGAACATGAAAGTAAGGTTAACAATATAACTTAGATTACAAGATCTTCAATTTTACTCAAATCAGGTGAGGCAAAAACGAATACACCCCACAACAAACACTACTACATCTAGTGTTTCGTATGACCTCCATGATTTTTAAAGACAGCACCAAGTCTTCTGGGCATGGAATGATGTACATGTATGGAATAATAGAGTATATGCTGTATTGTATCATGGGAACCAGTCACCCCAGTTCTACTTCTTTAGCTAACTGCAGTGAACTTGCATGGCGATTTTCTTCATCCCTTCTCATCAGAAGACTCTCCTGTCGAGGTGTTAATTTCCGTGGACGGCCTGGACATCTCTGTGTGATGGTTGCAGTTCCATCTCTCTTAAACTTTTGTATCACTTTTGCTGCAGTATTTTGATTGATAAGTAAAGCTTTGCTGATCGTCTTGCAGCGTTCACCTTTCTTGTGTAAAGAGTCTTGTGACTTTTCTCTTCCATATGGTGCCATTGCTGACAGCATGGAATGGGAAGGGGTTTCTTTGTTAAGTAATTCCCTTTTATAGTCAAAATGCCTGACTAATGCATAATTAGACTCACCTTGTTTGCAATCAATGGCCCACATTTGTGGGAGTATTTTGTAGTATAGTATCCCATAGAAAATTGATTCTGAAAGGAAACTAAAGGTTTTCTGACAAATCTGTTGGGGTGTACTCATTTATGCTGAGCACTGTATCTGTCCCACGTGTAACTCATTAAAAAAGGCATGTATAACCCTTCACTGTGGTTATATTTATAGATACACTTGCTGACAACAGATGCTTTCCTGCAGGTAGTCGGTTTTTAGGTCAATATTTATGTAAAAATGCATGTTTTTTTAAGCTTTGTACATGTAGGATCAGTGCACAGCTTGCATTGCAGGTAGACTGCCATTCCTGCCACCCGACCACAGGCACGGGAACATTTTAAGCTCAGTGCGCTGAAAGTCTGAACCACCAGTAGACTTTATTGAAGTTCTTTTGAGTTATCGGTAACTGTTAACAGTTAGAAGCAGTAGTCTTCTTGGAAAAACAACCATAAAACGAAACAAAACCATAAAACAAAAACAACCATTGCGAGAAAGTTAGCATAATGCTGTTTTTCTTTGACGAAACAGAGAAGAGTGGATGCTGCATCTGAGATCCACCCTTTCCAGGGGACTGCGCTGCTGGGCTTGTTTTTCCGGCTGTCATGAAGTTTAAGATGAAACTGTGGGTGGATGTTCATTTTTTGTGTGCTTTTCTGCCTCCATTATAATTTAAATTTGAAATGACTGTGTTAGCATAAATTAAATTATTACGTATTCAATGGGCCCGGTAAATTGTTTAGCATTGTAAATGGGTTAATTGTCATCCAACCAAGATGCTCTTCATAGATACTATTGCTATGCCTGATATAAATAAATTAGGCTTGGAAAATGAGGGGGTTCTCTAAGTGGATTTAGACTCCATTACAGCATTCCTCCAGTGCATGCCCCCCACCCTGGGATAGCAGAACTTTTCCGTGTCACCAGGTGTTTGCAGGGCGCTGATAATATTCATGGTGCACATAGAGCGGCAGTGATCTTAGCCATGCTGGAGAATGCTCTGTCAGCGTATTAGTAGAATGCACATGCACGATCCCTCTGGTTTCTCCCTCCCTAGGAGGTGACGCCCAAATCGAGGGGCACAGCCGAGCGGCCCGCGTTTTCCACTCACCGCTCATCAGCCTCCCCCCAACTTTGAAACCAGCAATTAGGATTTGACTTTGTAGAGAGGATGGCCCCAGCTGCTAGGCGTTAGCGTTAGCTCCTGCGTCACCGCTCCTATCTGCAGCCCAACGTGGACAGAAACGTGACATCGCTGCTTTCTCCGCAGCAGTGGGATTACTCCTTTTGTCCTTGCATTGTCTCCGCGTCTCGGATTTTCCCTTTTGATCTTGACCGTGGGAAACTGCAGAACGAGATTAAGTGCATCTCCAGCCAAAGCAGCTTTCCAGTCGACAGAGACTGTGATTGCCACAGTGCAGGATGGCTGGGGATCCTACATGCTGACTTGCTGCTGATTAAACCCCATCTTCGGCTCGTCTGCATAAGAAAAGAGACCAGCGGTGTAGCCAAGGTAACGCTGGGGAATATTAAAATCAGCGTGTCACAATTGGAGCTGTTTGAAGAGGCCCCCACAACAGTTAGACATGAGGAGAGAAGTTTAAAGTTTATTAAAGTGTCTAGAGTCATTCATCTGAAATGGAGACATTAACACCAGATTCATCAAAGGCGATTATTATTTCTTCTGCCATAAAAATGGATGCTTTATATCTATAAAACCAATAAAAAAAATCATTTTTATCTCAGGAAACCTGTGAATATCAATGCTGAAACAAAATCGACGGAACATAGCGTGCAGTTATAGTCATGGACTATGGGAGTAATGTGCAGGTTTGAAAGTCACAGCGAATAGTCCAGCTGGGGCTTATGTGTCCCGAACCATTAAGGAGGGAGGCCTCTGTCAGTCACAGGGACAGCATCCTCGAGATACTAATACAGGCATTAAGAAGAGGCCAGAGCCGCACAGAGATACAAAGACAGTTGGAATCAGTCAACACGGCCCTTTGAGTGAGACCCAGGCCACATGAGTAGGAACCCGAATGAGACATTATGCAGATACTGCTGGTTTCTGGGTTTCTTGCATTATTGGCTTTTTTTTAATACAGTCCACCCATTGAGGGCTGGTCAGCTTCAATATGTGCAAAGGGAAGCATGTATATATAATGGGTGTATGTAGGTATGCATTATGTATACTGGTGGCTGACGCACTGACTTCAGTGCTCACCTGACTGATCAGGTGAATTATTGGTGTCAGGGAGAACCTGAAGGTTGACAGTTTGAAAGGGACTGAATAAATCAAGGCCAAGGAGAATGTATATTGTGGGCAGCTTCTGTGAACAGAGTAAATTGTACATAGAACCCTGCAAAAACGTTATTGGGGCTATTGACGGAGATGAGACGATGATGTTAAGGGGTTTTCTTATTTCAGAGACACTGATTACTCAAAATGAGTCCTTAAGTCTATTTGTGCCACCTTTGGGGTTTTAACCCACACACATTATTGCTTTTAATTAGGCTGGTTATATATATATATATATATAACAACTGTACATCCTTATGTAATAAAGGCAGTATGATAAGAGGGGCACCTCAATTCAACAATCTATATTCAATTTTCTGTAATATATTAGGATATGTATATATTGAGTTAGTGTATTAGTACTATTGTAATATTTTGTAATTTGTAATATATTGCAGTATCAATATTGTAATAACTTACTCACTTTCTTTCTTACTGTCCTGGGGCAACTGTGACCACGTAATATCCTCAGGGATTAATAAAGTATTCTGATTCTGATTCTGATATCTAGTAAGATAGCAACTGCAATGGCCTTACACCCTTATGTAAAGAATGGGGATTTATTTAAGAATCAATTACAATCAAAACTTCCACTCAGTTTTACTTTAAGGGTCACTCGGTATAAAATGTATATAATTATATAATATTTGAAGACAGTATGTATACAGAAAAGGTAAATGAAATATATTTTTAACATGCAACCGTTATGCCTGGCCATTTCAGGGTGGAAGAAAAAAAACACTATGAGATTCAGGACATGCCTCTTGGTCTGGACTGATGTGCAGGGTGCAAGGAAGAACAAGACACATCCATATAAACGGGCAGACCCAGCTAGCTGACTGTCCTGTCCAGGGGTACGTTTCCCAAAATCTCTTGTTAGCAGCTTACATAGTTGGAACCGTTCAGTTGTATGGTTCCAACTATTTAAGCTGCAAACACTGTTAGCAACTGTACTTTCAGGATACGTACCTAAGAACAGCTGCCCCCCCACCACTCCTCACCCCCACAATAACATATATTATTTTTATGAATGACCGGCTCAGACTAATGTCTTATATTTGACCCATTTTCATAAGAATGGAACAAATGCTAAGTGTTTGTGTAAATTATGCAAACACATGCTTCTGTAATTAATGGGAATTTGTAATTAATGGCAAGATTGTAGCCTCTCATTATTTATACAAGGACACCCTTTAAAGGTTCAATATGGCCTTTATCAGTGCCCATTAATAAACATTTATGTTAAAATATCATTTTGTCATCACAAATACTAAACATTTTCTCACATTCAGGAGAGTTGAAACGTACCTTCAGATTGTTGACCAAATGGAAAAGTGTAAAGGTCATTCTGTTAGCATAAAATTGATGGTAGAATTAAATCACTAGTAAAGTCCTGTGCTCTTACTGAATGAGGTATTGCTAAATAGTTGTACAGCGCCTCCTCTGGGCTACCTCGACTGGGTCTGTCACTAAGAACCACAGGCTGAGACATAGGCATAGCCCCACCAGAGAGGGTCAACAAAAGCAAACAACCACGATCTAGTAGAAGGAGAATGTGGAACAGAGGACAATGACAGCAGATGATTGTCTGTGTACTTTGATTGGCTGACAGTTGCTAGCAAAAAAAAAAGAAAAAGGTCCTTCTCAGTGAAGGGGAAGTTTTTGTTCAGTTAGCTGCTCAGGCTCCAGACAAATTGTAGGGATGATGGACTCTGGCAGATAACAGCCAGCCAGTGGTTCACAGATTGGGCTGGGAGGCAGGCAAGACCTCACCACGTGACCCCTGGGCTGCAGCAGACAGAGCGATGTGTACGGTTCGTAGCAAAATCCTGCGCATAGCAATGTCACAAACATGCCAGTATCATTGTAATGAACATGAACTTATAGATCCTTGAATCTAGAATTAAACAAAAGAGATGAAAATAAAATGAATAATGGAGCCTTTCTGTTGTTATTGATGTGCTAGCTTGTTGTGGCAACGTTCCGGGTCTTTAACATGCCTTATTAATCACCGGTATACTTTAAACCTGCATTCCCACTCAGCAGCTGCTAAGAGCTGAAGGCCAGATCCCGCGGTGCAGCCAGGCAGAAACATTGCAGGTAGCCGGGGGCGAAATGCTTTGGTCATTTAAGCTTTAACCTGATAGAACCCTGACTCATGTATGGCAGCGGTGATAGTAGTAAGACCAACAGCTGATCTTCCAGAGCCATCCCACTGGCAAAACACCGCAGTAGGCCTGCTGATCTACAAAAAATAGGCGTTCTTCAGAATGCTCAGCCTCTTAAGGGCACACATATATTGTGAGGTTTAACCATGCTTGCAATGCACTCTTCAGCCTCACTTGTACGTTGCTCTGGACAAAAGCGTCTGCTCAATAAATGATTGTAAATGTAAATGGTTGCTCCACAGGTACACCACCATCAAATGTACTCTAAGATCCCAGCTAAGAGGGCACTCGGCCCTTCTGTGGAGAGCAACTAAACAGTTATCCAGCCTTCATTAAAAGATTGGGTTTAAGAGGACTCCATACAGTGATGGTGACCAGGAGTACAAGTAGGTCTACACTGGAGCGGTGTGTGTGGCGCTGCAGGCTATGGCCATGGGGTTCATTTATAAAGGCTTTGTACAAAGGAAATAGCCGGGAAACATTCGTACGCACATTTATACGACGATTTTGAGATTTATAATGAAACAACGTAATAAAACATACCCTGAAAAAAGTGTACATTTACGAATGGTCCAGAGCAGTCATACGAACATTTTGGGGGAAGCAGAATGAAGTGACATGTAGAGTTCAGATGGAATTGAGCATCTACATTGCATTTGCAGCTAGTTTTAGCACTTGGTGGAATGTACATTAATAAATACAGAAACAATTTTATTATATCTGATATACAACTAACATTCAGCATTTGTTTGCATTTGTTTGCCCCCCATGCATAAATGAATTATATATGCATTATATTTATTATGTGGAATCTAAGTAAGATATGCATGTAGCCTACTGAAAAGTCAAAGTGAGTATTGGCACGAAGAGGTATGCACTCACATGTACAGCACTTACCTCCTTTACAATCGTGACGGTTAGGGGCAAAAGATTCCTGCAAATGTGGAAATTCGTGAATAATACTTGGGCAATCCTAACTTCTACCCATAACAGTGCACTAGCCTGACAATTGGCCGTTTTATATAATATACATATCTAAAAAAATTTTATAAATCATGTACAATGGTATTTCTGTAAGCGATGGGAGAACCATGTTGTCGACCCATTAATAAAAATGCACAATTAACAGCGCAGAAAGTTTAAAACTTACAGTTACAACTAACAAGTGAGTGAGGCTGGTTGCCAAGACAAAGATGTGTGGCGTAGCCAAGGCAGAACTTATAATATCAAAGATGGAATATGCACTTGCACTAACAAATATTATGCATGACTAATATATGATTTTATGTGATCCAAAACATTTCAGCATTGTTTTTGGCTTCTGCGTCGTCTGTGAATTTCTGCAATCTTTCAGAAAGCCGCAGAGATATTGCCGTTTAATTGTTCACAGTAAACTCATGGAGAATAGGAGAGGAACGTCGGTGTTCAGTGGATTTTAAACCTAGCAATTTTGTCTGTTTCTGTCTGTCCGGCCTGTTCAGCTGACTGCATTAACAGCAGCAGTCACATACTGGCATTCGGGCCTTTTTTTATTTTTAAATCATACCCTCAGACTACCAATGCTACCAGATAAATGGTTTGGCATTGCACTACTTCAGACAGTATTAAGTCTGCACTTCACATTCTGAAAAATCCCTTTTTCCCCTCTTGTTTGTGGTTCTATTGTCTCTGAAATGGTGTCACAAACGTAAGATGTGCGTGTTTATATATTTGACTTTTATTCTTCGTACAAACATTTCCTCTTCCGCAAGAATGTACTAACAATTTTTTTTTTAATCAATGAGCCCCCATGTGCCTGTCTGTTGAATGTTGTCGGCTTGAATACTGTCTCATAGTTGGGTAATATGGAATATGTGAAAACCATAGAATTCCTATATATTTATGCCTGTACAAGCAGAAAATAAAAGTTTTGTCATCAAATGATCTACAAACTGAACTTTGACCAGTTTTGTGCAAAAAATAGCAGCAGTTTAAAGGCTTACATGCTGAAAAAAATTCTCATCACTACTATGCACTTACTTCTTTCTCAATAATGCAAATGAAATACTGATACAGTAGCTCAAAATTCTGCGTTAGTACAAATGTGAATGTCGGAAAACCTTCTAAAGTGTGGAGCTACACAGAGACGGGAGCAAGCAACTGATTCTGGTACTCTGCCTCTCTGTATCTAAAAGTAAATTACCTCAGTTGAGACGTCAATAGTTTATAAGCACGGTTTGTGCTATTGATCATTTGATCTAATAGGCGAGACTGATTAAAATGTTACCCGCCCATGGTTAGTGTGTGACCTGGCATAGTCATAGCTGCATTGCCAGATGTCTTATGGAGTATCTAAGATCTGCATTCGGGGTGGTGTTTGAGATTTAAACATCTAAAGCTATAGAGGCAAGTTAATTTTGTGAGTATTGATTCATTCTTTCAGTATGTAGCGCCCTATAATGCTCTCCTTCATCCAAGCCGTGCCTTTTAAAGCTGAAGGCTTTCTTTAAAAGCAAAGGTGAAGGCGATTGTAGTATTGGCCCGTGACATCGAACAGCCACCTCCATCACAAACCTGTGACAAACACTGCGGCCGGAGCGGTGCCCTGATCCTCTCCGATGCGGTGGACCAGGAGGCCACCTCCCCCATTGATCCACGGATGTCACACCATCCCAAACGGCTCGTTTCGCGGCTGTTTTTGCAATGAGAGGTAGCTGACCTCCTTCGGGCTACTGATCATACCTCAACACCTAGTGTGTTAAAAGCACTTATGGCTTTCACAGCCAAAAAATTCTGCCTATCCAGCTGACATTGTGCCTCTCTAGGTCCGTAGGCGCCTCCAGAGCCTTTGGCTGGAGATCACGGGCATGTCGTGCAGGAGAATCAAACATTCACAAGTAAAAATCCTTCCTGCTTGCAATGTATACCTATTTTTAGGTAGGTCTGGGTCATGGCTCTGCTAAAAATATCTGAACTGCACGCTGGGTTCAGAGAATCAATTTACGTCACTGTACGTAATTTATGACTTCGTCATGGCTAAAAGGAAACCCACTGTTTTGAGAGTTTGCTTTTGGCGAGTTATCGTTGCCATGTTCAATTTATTTTTGTGCATCTCAAAATCTGTGTTGCTGTGACTGCTGGCTGACAGCTGTCCTTTTAATCTTTGCAGAGAGCAACTGGGGCTGTATGAGAGACACACAGTTAATCTGCATGGGTTATTAAAAGCTATATGAATAACCCCCCATGCATTAAGTAAATGTATACAATTAGCAGATGATCACTGGTATCTACAGCATGTAACGGCACCTTGTAGCTCACCCTGTACCTCAGTCATGCTGTATTAAAAAAGGCGTTCCCTAATCTTGAATTACAGCATCACTGCTGTGACGAATCACTCTTCCGTTATAGGGTTACAGTTTGAATTTTATAGTGATCGCAGGTGCTGTATAGTGTATTGAAATATTTTATATCCACATGCATTGTTTTTCCCTGTAGACTTGCAGAAAGCAGATAAACATAACAAATTGGTTCAGAGAAGTTTTATATTCAAACCTTGAGAGAAACACCCAAGACCATGTCCCTAACACATAGGACTGTCACTGTAAAATGATGTTTGCTAACAGCTCAGGTACAAAAAAATTCATAAGTAACAAGAAACTCAACAAATAATAGAAAATAGCTGTTCTGTCTCCTTTTCCTCTGTGGGATTCATTTTATACGGCTAATACCAACATGTGGGGTACAACTTGTTCTTGCTCTCTCTCGCTCTTCCGCTCTCTCACGCTGTTGGTTTGGCAACACAAAACGCGAGCGGGTCGCTTGTCTCGGACATAATAAGCTTCCCTTTTTAACGCTGAAAGCCGAAACACAAGTGTCAGAGAGGTCTCTGGCATTACATGTAATCAAGCTGAGATAATTATTAGCCCAGCGCGACTGTGGCAACCCCAGCCTGTCCATGACAGAGCCCTGACGGCTTCGCCAGCCTGATGTATGTATTTTTTTTTCTCCCAAATAACTCTCATGCATCATCCGAGATGAAAGCTGCACATTAGGACCCCCCCCCCCCCCCCCCCCCCCCCCCCACACCCCCCCCCACCCCCCCCCCCCCCCCCCCCCCCCCCCCCACCGCACAAAACAAAAGGGAGGGCCGGGGGCTTTGGCCTAAACAGGGCGGTTGGCCCCAGCGTGGGTTG
>JAAGVU020000025.1:3406324-3424826 GCA_011763525.2 Mormyrus iriodes
AGGTACTCACGCCCTCAATGGTGCCAGCACAGAACAGCGAGGCGATGTAGGGGCCCCTAGAGGTACTCACGCCCTCAATGGTGCCAGCACAGAACAGCTACGTGATGTAGAGACCCCTAGAAATACCATGTCCTCTGTAGCAGACACACAGGGCATCTACACTATGTTGGGGTGCCAACTTAACTCATTTCAACTTGTCTCGGACAATCCCTGTTGCAAAAAATAGCAACACCCATATTAAATTGGGCAGTCGAACCTGAAACTCATAATAAATAAACAAATCCATTGTATTTTGATGTCAGAATTTGGCCAGGGTTGCTTGATACAAAATGTGAATCATTACAGATTAAGAGTTCCTGGCTGAAAGTGTCTGCTTTTTAAGCATAAGGTTTTACCTCCCACGTGTGCAGGCTGCCTGGATTCTGCAGTTTAGCACTTAAACCCTCAACTGTATACTTCCATCCATCCATCTTTCATAACCACCTGTCCAGTACAGAGTCACTGTAAAGCTGGAGTCTATCCCAGAAAGCATGTGGCACAATGCAGGAAAACACTGAACGGGATACTAGCCCATCACAGGACACTCACTCATACTCATACACTATTTACTTTAGGGGATAGCACAGGACGGGATGCTAGCCCATCATAGGACACTCAGTCATACTCACTACTATACTCACTCATACACTATTTACTTTAGGGGATAACGCAGGATGGGATACTAGCCCATTACAGGGCACTCACTCATGCTCATTACTATACTCACTCATACACTATTTACTTTAGTAATGAGCACTCACTCATACTCACTACTATACTCACTCATACACCATTTACTTTAGGGAAACACACTGGATGGGATGCTAGCCCATTACAGGGCACTCATTCATACTCACTACTATACTCACTCATACACTATTTACTTTAAGGGACCACACTGGACAGGATGCTAGTCCATCATTAGGCACTCACTCATATGCACTACAATAATCACTAATGCTCACACACTGTTTTCTTTAGGGAAACATAGTTCAGCTAATCCCTGTCAATCATGTTTGTTGATTGCAGGAGGGAAAACTAGTACTCAATGGAAACTCACCAAACAGGGAGAGAACATACAAATTTGTTATGTTTAAGATATATCCCCATGAAATACATTCCCTGTAAATCTAACCCCACATCTGGTCAGTACTAAAATACCCGTTTGCTGGACCACAGCCACTCACTGAATAGTATGACTGTGCCTATTACTTTCCATGGATGCATTCAGCATGCGTTGAATGTGACAGAGGGTGCTGAATAAACAAACCTATCTTTTGCCTAATTGCTTCCATGGGGCTATTACCTGGGATACAGTTGCTCTTACCAGGATTTATTAACCAGGAATCTGATTTTTTTTTTTAATGAAGATGCACACAACTTTTTATTTTTTCTTAACATCTAATGAATTGTGCGTAATTCCGTGTCATTATATTACAAGCCACCACCTTGGTGTAAGAGAACAGGAGCGCAGGCGTGTGCAGGCCGTACACAGCGTTTCTGCTTGGTGGTGTCATTAATAGCATACCTTTGGTAAATGGGGGCCAATGCCCTGGAAAACATTTTAAACACAACCTAGAGTTTAGCTGTCCAGACTTGAATGACAGCTTCACATTCATTTGAATGGATTATCATAAAAATCCATTTATATTTCTTTATGTGCTTGTATATTTAAGTAGGTCTTATGTGATATTGAGTCCCTAACATAAACTGATACAATGTGACATGCATTTAGTTTCAAAGTTAATAATCTGTAATCGAACACATTATAAAAGCACTTCATCATTTTCTCGTATGGGGAATCAGTCATTACAGGAGAAACATGGCTGCTTAATGACTGTCATGGCCTGACCTCAAACTGGAGCTGCTTGCATTCCACAGTGATGCATGTCCAGCTCCCGTGAGGACACTAACGTGTCGCCCTTCACAGCAGCTGGGCGGATCGCTGAGCAGACTTCTCCTTCTGGCCTTGCACAGAAGGACACACTGTCAAAAACGACAAAATCCTTGTTCTTTGTGCTCTGTGCAGTCTTATGCTTTCCTCGGTGCAAATTCAAGAGCACGTAAAACTGATGTTTAGATAATACACTAAGCTTATACAACTGGCCCAGGTCCAGTGGGGGTGAGGTGCTTTTGAAAGTCTCTTGTGATCGATGCCCTTTGATCCTATTCAAAATCCAAACTGCTAACGAACAAAAGAAAAACATATGTATCCGTATGATTTAAATCAATATAGATCACTTCAAGTATCTCAGATCTGCTATAGAGATGCAGACTAGCTCTTCATCATTAGGGACATATGGCAGCCATTTTTCCTGTGAAGTTTCATCAATTTCCTGTTACAGATGCTCTAGACCACAATTTTTTTAGTATTTCAGGTTACTGGAAATAAGCAATTTCCTACAAACACACATTATCAAGTTAATATTATAATTTACTGGTTCAGAATTATTAATGAATGAGTTGTATGAACACTATCTGTACTTCATCATCATCATCATCATCATCATCATTATTATTATTATTTGTAAAGTTTTGGAGTTTTGACTTTTTGATTATCAGTTTATTAGGGCTCATTCTATCTGCAGTAGTAATAATTACAGGAGTCTTGCTTTTTTTTGTAGCTGTCCCTTCCTGATTACTGAGTACTTTCTCCTCCTCTCCCCGTCTAAGAAGCAGAGGTTTAGGTCTACCCCTGCAATAAACTGAAATCTCAGAAACGGCATATTGTGGAACAGGCTCCACGCTCATTACTCCCCCGTGTTACATATGTGGCTATGGAAAGCGTATCTTCCCATCAAACATTACACATGACTTTAGCATTACGGCTACTGGCTGTCAACAGAACTAGCCATAGATACGCATGTGTGAGCAACTAATAGTTGATTGTTTGTCTGTCATGTGTTTGCTGTCTCCCATTGCCCTTTCTAATTGTTAAACATCATGGCTGTGTAGCTTTCATACACCGTTGATTGCTGCTCATCTTCTGTGTGTCAGTTTGTATTCATTTTAATTAGGGCTCTACCTGTTGCCACGGCAACGCACTAAGGCTGAGCATTCAGGATGCATACAGCAGGGAAGGTTCTGGTCTGAGCGAGGACGGTTCAGGCAGGAGTGGCAGTAGTGTGGTGTTGGGGGTAAAGCAGGACAGGTTCTAAGTTGTCGTAAGGCCAAGTCGCGCACTCAGCCTCCTAATGATGTCGTTCCCCAGTTATGGGAATGCTGTGTCATCGAAACTGTACTGTTCTCTCAGTGCCTTACCCTGACTTCCAGGGTCGTGGTACCTGCACGGGAACTAAAGTAGCTTTAGCTGAAACTTTCTTTCATTGGTTATGTTGGCCACGTCTGCAGGCACACGGGAATCCCAGTGTGCACTTGACCTGCCATCCAGCCTGCAGGTTTCATCCAAACTGCCCCTAAGCAGGATACAGGGAGGCTTAGGATTTGCCTGGGGTGTGGAGGCGTGCGAGGTGGCACACGGCGAGCGAAACGCTCAGGCTTAAGGCCGGCGGTGATCCATGGAATCAAACACCCTTTGCGTTGCCCTGGAAACCAGTGCTCAGCTACTCAACGAATAAAGAGACAGCGTAAAGCAGAAAAGGAGAGCCCCCCCCCTTAGCCTGACCACTCTGTGTTGTGTCCACCATGCTCACAGATCTGGATGACCCCATTGTGACTGTGCACCAGAGCATCGGCGAGGCCAAGGAGCAGTTCTATTATGAGAGGACGGTGTTCCTGCGCTGTGTAGCCAACTCCAACCCCCCTGTTCGCTACAGCTGGCGGCGCGGGCGTGAGGTGCTCTCCCAGGGCTCCGACAAGGGGGTGGAGATCTACGAGCCCTTCTTCACACAGGTAGGCCAGAGGCCTGCGGCCACTTGGACCACAGGAGTCCTATTAGACTTCATATTGCAATGCATAAGGAGCCAACTCCAGTCCACCTTACACAGATTGAAAAAAAATGACAGTTTTCTCAAAGTCCCAAATCCTTAAGCAACGTCTCTGGCCAAAATTGAGCGTGTTATGATACTCAGTCTGACCTCAAATGCTCAATATATGTATGCACTATCTAATGCCTTTGTTGCACTAAGTAATCCCCTTGCTGGCCCCAACTAACACTGCGTTACTGGCCTGCTTAAGCCCTATAAAAGACTTGCGAAAGCATGTGTAGATAAATCTCAATTGGCCAGAAAGAGAGGGGAAAGCTAATTTAGGAAAGAGTTATGAAATAAAATACATAGAAGTTTAGATTTACAAAGTAGAACTGAGAGATATTCCTCATAAAATAGTGTATTGGTATGTTGGGGTCCATGATTTTATTTGGTTATTTGCTTTTCATAGCTTTCACTTCAAGGAACTTTTGTCTAATAGAAGGAGTCCATCTTCCTTGAAAAAGAGATTTTTTTTCTTCAGAACCTCACATTGAAATGAAGTGAGAGCATAATTTCGGGGACATTTATCACGTAGTTGCAGAGCCAATTCCGTCAGTGGTGGGTCCACACAGAGCAGACAGGAGATTGATGGGAACAATCAGGAAGGAGAGATGCGGTCTGGCTCCCCGGCAGACGAGTCAGGGAGCTCACCGGCAGCGCGATGTCACTCACAGAGCCATGTCACAGAGGCAGATAAAACACAGAGATGGAGAAGTTCAAATCCCGTAAGGCGGCCGCGCTGGTAATTAGCAAAAGCTGACAGGTCACATGGGACCTTCCTGCATTCTTTTATTTCCAACTCCATTCCTCAGTGGAGAGCACCAACATACAGGAGATCTGGTGACACGGCTGACTTTCCAGCTTGTTCTGTGTCGTTCCCGAAGGTGTTTCATATCGCTTTGAACTTCATTCTGGAATTTTGTGAGAACGGGGCTTACTTACAGACCTTTTGCGGGCGGTACCGACTTTCCACTCTCAATCCTATGGTTCCCTGCAGAGTTGGAAAGTTCAGGTCCAAAAAGCAAAAATCCGGACCAAGATTTTCTTTCAACCAGCCAGTTGAGTACTCTGTGACTGTGACTATTTATACTCAGCTGGTCGGTTAAAACAAAATCTTGGTCTGGATTTTTACTCTCTGTACCTGAACTGTCCAACTCTGTTTCCGTGTGTTCCAAGCAGGATCCTGACATATAAATCAAAGCCATCCTCCTTCTGTAGTCTGCAACTGGTACCTCAGTGAGGAATGAAGTGTCCATTAGAGTTAGCAAAAGAGGGTACCGTCTGTGACCAATCAGTTTGCGTAAGTGTATTAAAAAGCAGTTAGAGAAATATCGGTATGCTTCCTCATTCAACGTAAAATCAAGATCAATGTTTTGTTTGCCATGTACTTTTTCTCCACACATGGAGAAATATATGGTAATTTCCCCCTCCTATTAAGGCATCGAATAGGGGTATGTTCGGTCTGATTGAAGATCATTCACCCTTTCATGCAACCTTGCATGCCACACTATAGCATCATCATTTTTTGTTAAAAAAAAAAAACTATGAGAAATATGCTGGTTATGACCTTCATGGGGCGAAACCCTAGAATAATCAGTCAGGTTGTCAATCAAAGTAAGTGCACTGAGGTAAATGGTCTGTGTCAGGGGTGTGCAATTTCCAGTTTCCCTGCTGTGGGCTGGTGTTGTTACTTTTCAATTAGTGCAGGATTGACCAATATATATATCTAAAACACCAAGCTAGAAGACCTCTTCTCCAGATTAAAGTTTTCAATCACGCTATGGAATGCTAAGTTAAAAACCTGTGGCCCTTGAGGACTGTACAGTGTATTACTGTTCTAAGGAAGGTGACAGACTACAAAGACTTTAGTGTTCCTCAAAAGATAAATTACTCATTCATTAAAAATGAAAAATGCCCTGATTACTGGATTACTCTTCAATGAAGCTTTAGCCACTGATGAACCAGAGCATGTCTGTAGGCATCAAGGACCACCATCCCCTGCAGCTTGTGTGCGGTCTCACGGGGAGGGGGGCGCCATGAGGTGGTGTGACGTGTCTGCTGTACACCGTGGCTGTTGGTCTGAGTTGCAGGGGGAGACGAAGATCCTGAAGCTGAAGAACCTGCGGCCGCAGGATTACGCCAACTACAGCTGCATCGCCTCCGTACGCAACGTGTGCGGCATCCCGGACAAAAACGTCCTATTCAGGCTCACCAATAAAACAGGTAAAGTTGACTGGGGGGGACATGTCCGTTCCCGGGCTCTCTGTCAAAGAGCTCACAGGAAAAGCAGGGTTTTACAGTGGAAAATAAAATCCTACTGACTGGATCACGCAATAGCAGGGAACATTTCCCATCCAGAAACATACTGGCAGCTTCTGCCCCAGGGAGCCTAGTGTCTCAGCACGTATCGCTGTTCTTTTACATCTCCTCTGTCCTGGGATCAAATCTATACCTATCCTGTTTTTATGCCCCCTAGGACCAGCGTGGGTTTTTTTCCAGATATGTTAGCTTCCTCCCCCAGTCCAAAGACAGGCTGTCTCCATTGCCTGTTGCCTCAAAATTGCCCCCAAGGGAGCCTGTGGGCGTATGCCATGTGATGTGATGGACAGTCCATGGTCTGGTTTTGCCCTGCAATCAATCATTGCCAGGATGGTCTCCGACTCACCACAAACTTTGCGACCTGTAAGGGTAGAGTGGTTGGTGTAAGGGAGTATGTTAGCTTTAGCACTAAGTAAACCTTTGCTTTTTTTTGCTCCCCGCTGACATTCGTACTATTTCATTTCCTCCCCGGCACAAATTAATTAGCTGGGTGAGGTTCCGATGTAGCCGGCCTCCCATGCCACTTTACCCTTGTAAGGCAAACTCGTCTTAAGCAAACGGTCTGTGGCCCCGCTCGTTCCCTTATCTGCTCCTGTGGGGGCTCCCATTCTCCCACAATAAAAGAGCAACCCAACTCCCATTAAGGGGGGACAGGTCCGGCAGCTTTTATCGAAGCCCCCAAAAATTCTCCTGGGTGACAGCTTGGCTACACCACAAGCACATAATGATAGAAGGGGATGCCAGGCCGGCCCTGAGCACCCTGGAGATTGTCTGCTCTGCCCTTCCCCGGACCAGCACTAAAACAATTTGTACCTCAGCATGTGCTGGATTCATCGCTAGGCAAGCTGTTAGCCCCTCTGGCCCAACATAGACCCCACCATTCTCTTGTACGGTCATTGGCCAGAACAAACCACATGACGCCAAGTGTAATTTCTGTAGGAACATTGTTCTTTTGTGTTTGTGTACGTTATATGCTGTTCTCCATGGAAGGTTCATCCTCACAGGAAGCCATCATCCTTGATTATTTTTATTTTTTTTTATAAAACTTTTTAGGATATTGAATTTCACGAAAATATTTTTAAAGAATTTATAAAATCCAGTTCTGTTTTCCGTACATTTTTCAATTCCTTTTTTTTTTAGCTAATGCCACTTACCTAACTTAAAAATGCACACATTTATTTCATCCAATAAAATCGTTAAAGTGTTTTTCACCTTTCTTAAACAGAAATGGCTCCCAGTATGGCTCTTCTGTTAGAAGTCCTGTTCTTTACCCACAGCACAACCTCCTGCTAGCTTAAATTACAGGGTCTGGGAAGCTGTGCTGCATTGCTTATGTTTGTACTTCTGGGTGTTCATTGGACACTCGTCATTTTATCTACTCAAGCCTGCATTACATAATGCCTTCAAATCATTTTGAGTTAATTTCAATAAGACTGAAGTTGAAGATTTGTCCACAGGGGAGCCCCTAGTAGTTAGCTTGACTTTGGGCTGTTGGGTCATTATATATCTATGGTATACAGTAATAAGAGTAATAATGATAATTTGAGACAATGGTTTTTCTGTGCACGCTGCAGCATCGCCTACCATTAAACTCCTGGTGGAGGACCCTATTGTGGTGAATCCTGGGCAGACAGTAACCCTGGTGTGCATCACCTCCGGGGGAGAACCCACACCCACGTTGATGTGGGTACGCAACTCGGAGCCACTCCCTGAGAAGAGTGTGCTAAATGGAGGAACGCTGACCCTACCTGCCATCACCTCGGAGGAGGCAGGTATCTACAGCTGCGTGGCTAACAACAATGTGGGCAACCCCGCCAAGAAGTCCACCACCATCATCATCAGAGGTAGGATTCCTTGGGTTCTAAGCCTCTTGATGTAGATAATACCCCAGGGTTGTTTTCTTCTAAAATGAAGGGCATTAACCATATATCCATCCATTAATTTCCATAGCTGAGGCCTTGATTGAGCTGACTCTTGACATATTCCACACAACCGCGTACGGATAATTTCTCAAAAGGTGACTTTCATCAAGATTCATGGAATCATGGTGCGCAGAAAATGAGCACTGTTTTTTTATTGCTGTCTGCTAGTTGCATCCATTTCCATAAGTGCTCATCCAGTCCTGGGTCACAGTCAGTGCCGTCCCAGGATACAGTGGGAACGAGACAGCAGAAACCCCCTGAAGGGCACAGGCCTGGTAGATGCATTTTGTTGGTGTGACATGAAGAGGCTATGTTATGCAACATTGATTCAGATGGGTTGCAGATTAAACCACGGGATACTAGTTATTTAAAGCCAGCATACACCAAATATGGAAATGCGCTTTAAAGGCTGGTATAATAATTATTCATTAGTCAGAAGCAGATCAGCCAGACCAAGGTTTTCTACCTGTTTGTGAAGCTTTTGATAAATTCTTATATTTCTGTCTGGTCCAGTGGTTTTAATTTATTTGCAAATAGGAACATATTACGCCCTGCTGTGTATACTGTATAAGTGTTGTATTCAATCTACGTCATTTGTTTTACCTGTTTCACACCGTAAGAACGGCAAGCAGCGTAAGGATCCGTAAGGCCCCACCCCACACCGCAAAGGTGCCCTGAACAAGGCGTCTGGCACAGCCCCCGTCGGTCGCTCCCAAACCATTCTGGCAAAACTTTCGGCAGCATCTGTTGGGAGGAAATATGCAATTAGTAAACGATCATTAGGGCAACTGCGCGATGATTTGACAATATGCTCCTGGGACAGACAATAGAGATCAACAGGATAAAATCAGGATGCGTCAGTGAGGCATGAAACTTCGCTGTGGGGCGGCGGCCCCTCTGGCATCTGCCAGTAGAAATTAACTACAGATCCAGCCGTGTACGACAAGCTCGGGCGGGGCATTTCGTGGCAAAGGATCTGGGCGACGGAGGCATCCTCCGCAACAATGTAGCACTCAGTTTCACGCAGAATCCAGTGCCTCCCCGGTGATATCATGACTGCATGGCAGGTTTTCCTCAAATTGTCGTGTTTCTCTGTGTTTCCGACGGATACTGTTTCCAGGGAGCACAGAAATGCCGGTTTAAGGTAGGAGCTACGCCACGCTCTTCTCCCGGGTGAATCTCTCCAGCATAATCTCCGTGCCGGGGGAGGCCAAAACGTCACGTCTTATTTCACAGTCCGGCTATATCAGCTCCCTCCCACCCCCCACTTCAGGAAGGGTTTCAAAGCAAACCTCTAATGTGCAAATAAAGATGTTTAGCACATCTGGGGGGGTTAGCCTGAGCTTCTCTGGGAATCCTTTTATTCCTGCCGGGTCTGTAGGCCTGACGGTAGAGAGTCCGATAACACAGGGAAAGCAGATTTGCATGGCCAGGTTTCAGCTGGGGGGACAGGCTGCAGAGGGAGGGCCAGATGCTAGCCCAGGTTGGACGAGCTGCCCACACCATGGAAAGCAGCTCTGCCGGGAGTATCGGCCAGGAATCACTGACCCGTATGGGAAAGCACACAGCCCAAAATGAGCTTGCGCTGTTATCGCCCTGTGGATGTGGGCACTAGTACGTTTAGGTATTTGCACTAACACTCTGGACAGTTAGCTGAGGCGCTGCCTCGGATGGGTAGCATCATATTCCCTTGACTCTAAAACGACTGGCCTGATTGGCCTCATCGGTCTTCTTTCTGCAGTTTGCACATCCTCCCTGTCTGTGCCTCCAACACGACCTTCCGAAGAAATGCTTCTCATGTAATTAGCTGTCCTTACAATAAGATTTCGTAAAGTAAAAGCACGTGTGTTCGAGGGCACCCTCCAATGATCTTGTGCCCTCCAGGCGATGCCCCGCTGTATGTGTCCTGGGTCTGGCCCCACTGCAAGTAATTAGCAAAAACGAATGGATGTTGGAATACATTCCCACTTAGATCTTTAGAAAAGCAACTCTGTTTAATATTGACGTTTCTATAAATATTCATCACTGCAAATCTCTGGAGTATATGCTACGGCTTTATTGAAGTGTCTGATTGAACTCTTCTTTCTGTTCCACTTCTGATTTCACTGGCTAGCCTAACTTACCCTGCCTAGATGCAGAGGTAGGGATAGAGTGCAATGTTAAGGAGAGGTTAATGTCGCACTCATTAACCACCTGCTGCAAAAGTAACATGAAAAATAAGCCCAGCTGGAGGCTCATGGAAGTATACTTAATACACAAGCATTTCTGTTAATTTGCCTTGAGATGGGTTTGATTAGTAGGTCAGAATAATGTACAAAACATGTTTTTTTGAGGGTGCGGGGGTAGGGATTAGTGTTCCACACAGTGTGGCTGCATAACCCTTCGAAAACAGGCAGCAAGATGCTTGCCAAGGCCGATTTCGGCGAGTAACATACCCTTATGACAGTTGAGTCCATGGCAGGAGATACTTGTCTGGTAAATAGCCCCAAAAGGACTGTAAATATTTCAGTACAATTATGAACATTTAGGCTGCCACAGACGGTGTTTTCTTTAGAAGGGCTGTCATTGCTCTCCGCCTGTCCCAGATGGAGCTGGGTCAGGCGTTCGGCGCTGCGAGGGAAAAATAGGTCAGCTTAACACTGCGTTTCTTTCAGATGATGCATTACTATTTAGGGTAGACAATTATGCAAAATCACCTTTTTAAAATGAGCCAGTTACTCAGCATCTGTGTAGGTGATGTATATTTTTAAGTTTTTGATGTTCACTGCAGATTATGGATCTAATAGCAATTTATTCAGTATCACCAGGATGATTCTGAAGAGCCTCTAATAAGACATGTACATGCCCTTACTAGTATTACGGCCCCTGTTGAGACAATGGTCAAATGTAAATTTAAATTAAATCGCCTTCCCATCCAGGCTTTTCCCATCTCACTGTCACTAGGTAATGACGTGACTCAGTTGGTCTGTAGTTCTTTACATTGTCTTTTATTTTTCCTTTCATTTTAAGTTGTTGCTGTGTGACAGGGTGGTAGCACTTCTTGGTCAACGCCCTCCCCCATCCCCCGCTGCCTTAATCAAATAGTGTTCAAAGTTAAGGAAGTACAGTGATTCAAAAGAGATTTGCCAATGGAAGAAAAAAATTTGGAAAGGTGACATCCGACACTCGGAAGTATTCCCCAGCTGTCTACAGCGAGTCGGCACCTCACAGTGACTCATCTAATCCTGTTCTCCATAATTAGGCTGCATTATAGATTACTCCTCGAGTTCTTCTTCAAAAGTCTGAAGCTGACAATCGGAAATGAGGTCCCATGGTATGCGTAATCAGTTTTGAGGCACGAGCGAAAAAAAAGGAAACTTCAAGTGCAGTAAACCTACAAAAACTATCTATTCACTTCATTCTAGTTGTTGAATACTTTAGATAAAATCATGATAGTAAATATTGTTGTTGATGCGATCTTGATTTAAGGAAGGGTAGTTCATTAGATGTTTGATGAATATCTATAGCAGGCTTTGGCTAACTCCTTCCAAGTCATGGAATCTTGTTGGGACACAGTCCAGCCCTTATGCTTCCACTTCTATTCAATAACCATACTTATGATCATAATTAGGTGTTACATGTGGTCATAATTAGGTTAAATGGGCCATGTCCAAGGTATTGGTGTCTTAGGGTGTTTCTCTATATGTGTACTTGACCGTACTTGTGTTCTCGTGTACCTGTTTTAGGTCATCTTCCACTGCCAAAGACCAGTTCCAATACAGAAGTACAGAGGACGGTAAAAATCCCCGAATGTCATTCTTGCCCCGCCCCAAATATCAAGGATGCACCAGTTTCATCCTCGCCAACCAAGACCAATCCCATAATTCATTGCACCCCAAGTTCATTCTTGGGAGACAAGTTAGCAAGACTGGTCTTGCCAAGACTGCAAGTACAATCTTTGCGTTTTCGGTATTGAGAAACACCCTCATTTTCCCTTGGCCTTGAGAAAATATGTCATTAGCCATGCTTCTAACAACTGCTTATCCTGCACATGGTCTCAGATATGCCAGGAGCCCTCCCAGGCAACATGGGGCAGGGGTACACCCTCGATGGGGCGTCAGTTCATTATTATTATAGGTATTATATAGCTTGTAATATGTACAGGGCATCTTAAGAATGGTTTTCTATGGTTGCAGGCTTGATGGCTTTGAAACCTGTTTTGCCACTCCGTTGAGTTCCCTGATGAAGATAGGGAAAATTAAGTTATCAGGGTTATCATAAAATATACTGGTATAGCTTTGGTAAAAGCTAGATGGCTTGGAAGCTGTGGGGCTTTGTTTAGTCGCCTCTAATGGCCCTTGATGATGGGACAGCAGTGCTGTAGTTCTTCCTATAACACAAACCTAGATTCTTTAACAGTCTCCTGCAATACCCATTCTTTTATTTCTCTCAATCTCTCTTTAGCTATTGTCTTTCTACACTCCTTCACCTGGTGATGATGTGTTTCTTTACACCATTATCATTGATCCCCTTGACTTTCTGCACTCTGTTGGAGTTAATGTTAAAACTTTGCTGCGTTGACCGTTACTGAAGTGTGCTATATTTACAAGTCAAGCCCCGTTGCTGAGTGTGCAGGCTGCCACAAGACTCAACCTTTTATTTATTTACAGACGTCGTCTTGGAATTGCTGTAAATTCCATGCAGCAAACACTGCATAGGCAGCGGTGATGGGTCCTCTATCTTATGGCAGCCGTAAACAGGATATTGCAACAGAGCGACGTTATTAAAATGGGATTTCCGGGCATAGCGCAAATTTTCTGTGTGGGTCAGCGAAAAAGCATGTTGTCAGCAGTCTTTGGCCCGTTTGCACAGGAAATTGATTAGTGAACTGTTGGAGAGACTAACTTCATGAAGTGCTCCGAGGTTTCATAATTCAACGTTTTTAACCTACATTTATAAGATAATAGCTACAGATAGTTTCCTGCAAGGAACAGTCTCGTTTTATTAAAAAGCCTCGGCTTATTTAACTACCAACATCATATCTACCTACTGGTGATTTAGGACCTTGGGAGTTTCAAAATACCCATTTGTCAGAACTGAAGTAATCTTGGAAGGAGATGTGGAACTCTTTACAGCAGAACAAAACCCTTAACCCCACAGCATATATGCTGATCTGACAATTGAATATTTGGGACCGGAAGTTTCCGTCTCGTACGCATATCAGGCCCAGTCCTTGAAAAGCCCTTTCAGGATTGTTTTGCCGAGGGGCCGTCTGTGTTTCGACGGATCCTCTCTGAGCAGATGGTGGATCTTCTGGCCATGCCTCCCACGGGCTGGGGTGTCTTTCAGCTCAGCCTGCCGTTCCAAGACGCCAACATGCGCTTGGCACACTGAGGCCGCTATCATGATCCTGTGGTTGGTGTTGACTCATTTTTTTATAAGAAACTTGGCTTCCTGTTTTTCTTTTCCAGATGCAGTCCAACTGTCTGCCACTCTGTTTGCCAGTCTGTCTTTTAGCATGGTCTAGATGCATCAAGGTTGTTAAAAAGGAGGCTTCCAGAAGGCAATGCTAGTTAATTACATCAGAAAGAAGCACATTAGAGTCTTAACTGCCTGCCTCTTCAGAAAAAAAAGTATTTGCAATGTTTTGTCCTTTTTCCATGGTGAGTATATAGAGGCAGCTTGCTAAAGTGGGACGCGTGAAGCATTAGCATTGGTTTCAGCTGTGGTTTCGAGTAGCTCTGCATCTGTTTCGACATGACACCGATGAGCAAATGTTCCTCACAATTCTCAGAAGTCAATGAATGACGGCAGTCTTCCAGCCTATCATGAAGGTCAGGAAACATCAGGGTGGGAGCTTCTCCTGGGGATCCTGAACTGTAGACTTTTAAAACTTTCAAGGAACAGAATCATACTGCTTCCTTTCCAGAAAGATGACACTTCACCGACAGCCTGCAAGCTTCCTTATGATACTGTTTCAATACCTATTGTAACTCATGACTCTTCACGCCCCTAAAAATAATGGCGATTAACTGCGAGAATTCCTTTCAGGTGGCGTAGTGAGTAGTACTTTTGGGGTCCCCTCTGGATTATCCCAGTTTCCTCCCACAGCCCAAAAAGATGTGGCGAGCCGGTGACTCTGTATCCCCCATAACAGTGTTTCCCAATCTGGTCCTCGGGGACCTGCAGACAGTCCATGTTTTTGCTACCAGGAGCTGGGAGGGAGCAAAAATGTGGACTGTCTGGGGGTCCCTGAGGACTGGCTAGGAAATTCTGCCCTATAACGTGAGTGTGAATGCCATCCCATCTGGGGTGTCCCCTGTCTTGTATCCTGTGCTGCCTGGGATAGGCTCCAGGGTAACAACATCCCAGTACTGGGTAATGGAAGATGGATGGATGGAATTCTTAGTAAGGTTAGGTAGCAGTCCAGGCTTGTTGGCATCAGTTAGTGCCACCCCTTCCAAGACACGCATACTAAGTATTGTCTTGCAGTTCCAGTTCAAGGTAAATTTCATTTATCTTACATGTCCCGTTATTTTCCTCCTGGGAAAAAAAAATCTGTTTCAAATGTGACTTGTAAAAACTCGCCAACCGCATGTAAATGGACATGTAAATCGACTCTTATCAAATTTGTTTTTGAATAATTTATGGGCCAGCAGTGCATCCTATTTCCATGAATGAATGGCTAATGAGCTCGGCGGGTTACCAGCAGAGGCGAGATGTGGCCCACTGGCTGGCTCCCGGGGCTCCAAAGACCCTTGTCGAAAGAAAGAGAAAAGAAAAGGGGAGCCTGGGCAATGACAGAGTGACAGGTCAGCTGCCAGGGTGCCAGTGGAGAGAAGTGGGCCCTTCCACCATTGGGAACTCCCCAAATTTAATTAAAATCCATAATGAAACAGGAAGACGGAGGTGTCTATTGAACATATTACTGTACTATATTAGGCAGTATACTGTATCAGTGTTTTGTTCCCCCATAATAGGAACCTTTCTCCAATATTATGGGCGTTATAATTATGTTCCCCACCATTACGGCAATTATTATTCCATCTAATGGCTATAGATATTTTAGGATCTAACAGATTTTTTTTTCAATGTATATTATAGATAATGGGGGTGGCATCATGGCGCACTGGTTAGCACTGTTGCCTCATGCCTCTGGGACCAGGGTTCAAGTCTCCACCATGGCTCCATGGTGGGTGGGATTTACATGTTCTCCCTATGTTGTCTTGGGGTTTTCCCCAGGTTCTCTGGTTTCCCTCCACAGTCCAAAAACATGCTGAGGTTAATTGGAGTTGCCAAATTGCCTGTAGGTGTGAGTGAGAGTGCCCTGTGATGGGTTGGCACCCCAACATGGGTTGTTCCCTGCTTGTGCCCATAGGCTCTGGACCCCCTGTGGCCCTGAATAGGATAAGTGGTTACAGAAAATGGATGGATGGATTATACATAATGAAGACATACTGAACAGAACTGGTCATTTCCTCTGTTCAGGTCTGCCCAGTCTTTCTGCATTTGTTTTTTCTGTAGAATAAGCTTTCCTTACATCGCTAAGCTCCACCTATTTTTAGATGGACAGTTGTAAGCCTGCCAAGCATCCGCAGAGGACATGACGATTAAGTCCTCCTACGTGTCTAAAACATCTGGGTCTTAAGGTGCTGAAATATTGTATTTTTTATCAGGAGGTAGATTTTCATTTTATATAGTACCTGGCAATAATATGGACCTGACAAGTCGCTTGTCAAAGGCAACTTACAGTTTGCTTTCAAGACCTGGCATACCTATGCCAGCTGAATAAATGTGGTGCCTCTCCAATTTTATTAAATTGAAAAAATGATACGGAACACAGGTTTAAATAGAAGAGCTATTTTATGGTGGCTGTTTTTAGCATTAACAAGAATAATTTTTATTAGACAGGTTAGAATTCCATATATAGAAAGAATTCAGTATGCCTCGGTAGCATTTTATTTCACTGTGCTGTAGTCTTGAATACATTAATCTATATAAATCTCTCTATTTTTATTTACAGTAACACAGCTTAATTAACGGGGTTTTTCATTGTTCACCAACAGCCTCTTGTGTTTATCTATATCCACAGCTTTAGCTTTAGTTATGTGATTACAGGGAGGATACCGTGTTTCTGCTTAGTGTGGTGAGGAATTGCAGTTTCCAATAATAATAATAATAATAATAATAATAATAATAATAATGCCTGTGTTGTGTTATTGTAGTTGATTATAAAGTAATGATTAACTAAACAAGTTTCATTAAAGCTACTGACTCAGCTATCCAAACTGTGCCACCAGTTTGTCATTTCATGCTTGGCATCATTCATAAGAGTGAAAGGGAACAGTAGCCTGGCCTATGTTTTATGTTCCTGTATTATTATGTTCCTTGTGTTATATTCCTAAACGTAACCAGTGTCCCTGCTAATGGTAATGTGCATGACCTGTAAGTGTTACTGTCTCACTGGATATAAAGAATTTCCCATATTCTTTTAATCATCCTGTCGATGTTTATTTGTTTGTTTGTTTGTTTATTTATTTATTTATTTCCATTTTACAGAGAAACGTGCTTGCTGAACTCGATAATGAAAAATTCATGCTGATTGCTTTGAATTATTTGTCTCTGATGTATGTATCCAGCTTTCTGTATCAGCGTTGTTGACAGTTTTAGGAGCGAGTGCCTTTTTTGGCATGGCGAGTCCTACATTTCCAAGCTCACTAAGTGCTTGTGAAAATGGGGGACCTTTTGTCTGCTGACACGTCGACCACTGTGCAGAGCCTAGCCAGCAACTCTGGGAGGATATGGGACTGGAGTATTTTTTTTTATTGTTTGTTTACAATATGACAAGGCATGCACTTTGACAAATGTTTCCATAGGTAACCCAGTTCTGGCTTCAACCAGCTTAACGAGGGCGTTAAGAGATGAAGGTTTTTGCGTTTAGATGCTGTATAGGGGCTTTTTAAGCAGCTGAATGTAAGGCACACCTCAGCCTTCTCTGTGATTGACAGTTCTTAAGCGGGAGCTTGCAGTGATACAGGTCAGGAGTTCAAGCAGCTCTGACATCCTATTTTTTTGTTGCTAGTCAATCAAAATTGAGACAAGCAGCTCCCAATGATGGCTGAATAAAGGGGAGTTAATAGTAATAATCAACTGTGAATATTTCAATTAATGTAATTGTCATGCCTCTGAATGAAAAACCAGAAAGTCACAAACATAGTCTAGCTGTTCCTGTTCATCAGAAAGAGCCATGAATACCCTTTGGACTGACATATGTAAATAAGTGAATGAATATTAAAAGCTTAAAATATGAATAGCCCCGGTCATAGCAGTGAAGGGATGCCTGTGACACATGGATGGAAGATGGGGCGGTTGTTTCCTAGGAGCTTCTGATTTTGGATTTACGGGGATGGCCTGAAAGTGGGTTAACGGGAGTCCAAACGACGAGAAAGGCCATTTCATCCCAAATAAAAGAAAGAACAAATGCAAAAACTTTCAGGGTTACAGAAACAGGATCACACAAACTAAGTGTAAGAGAGACCATACATCCATCCATTTTCTGTAATCGCTTGTCCTGTTCAGGGTCGCAGGGGGTCCGGAGCCTATCCCGGAGGCTACGGGCACAAGGCAGGGAAGGACCCAAGATGGGGCACCAACTCATTGCAGGGCACACTCACACACCATTCACTCAAACACACACACACACACTTACAGGCAATTTGGCAACTCCAGTTAGCCTCAGCACATTACATAAAACAAAATTTGTGGTCACAATGGGAAAATATGAACATTATTAGCAGAGCCTTTAATAGGGAAGGAATTAATGGATTAATGCAATTTTAATGGGCATCAAGAAACAAATGGTTTGCAAAAAGCAAACTAATATCATATTTGGGTTCAATAACAGAACTGCATCAACACAGACCAAACATCTTGTGATTAATTGTGTTTGTTATTCATTTTAATTTGGTAATCATTTGCTAATCATTTTGAATATATAATGCCAGTTTTTTTTAACTAAAAAATGAAGAACATAATTTAAGTTGCTCTGCTGAATTAAACTTAATTATACTATTCATGTTTAATGGCTATTGATTATGATAACGAGTTACACTTGATAAACTGTGATATTAATTTTTCTCAGTCGCTGCTTGGTTCTTAGCTATTTCTTTTCTGCTCCTCTTAGCATCACCTTCCACACACACACACACACACACATAGATGGATGGATGGGCAAACTGATAGATAGATAGATAGATAGATAGATAGATAGATAGATAGATAAAATGGGGGCTTGCTCATATATTTTCATATACA
>JAAGVU020000025.1:3440338-3451138 GCA_011763525.2 Mormyrus iriodes
ATGGATGGATGGATGGATGGATGGATGGATGGATGGATGGATATATAGTGCATTTACAGCCTCTGGAGTCGGGGGTTTCAGTATTCTCCCTAGGTCACATAAGTGTCCTCTGGGTACCCATGGATCCTCCTGCAACCCAAAGAAACGCAGTTAGGCTAAATGGCATCTCTGAATTGCCCATAGAGTATGATTGTGTGTGTGTGCATTTGCTCTGCCAGGGACAAGCCTCTTCCTCAGGGTGCACCCCACCCTCGTGCCCTTTGCTGCCTAGGATAGGCTGCTGCTCCCCTGACCATGATTAGATGATAGATGGATGAATAGATGATGCTGTATGGTTGTCTTCAAGACCTTGATATTTATATGCGAAGTATTTCGGCAGTCTCCCACCTCAGTCTAGGCAACAGTCGTCTGTCCCCGAATGTAGTCATTGAAGGTAAAAAGGTCCTTCTGTCCTGTCTGAAAAACATGAATGTTGACTTCCCATGAGAGGCAGGGGTTATGGACAGCCTGTGTGGGGATGGGCGATTGTGCCTTTCCGCAAATGTTTCTGTCCTGTTGTTTTTTCATCCTGTGGTTCACTTTGTGGTGTCAAGAGACTTGAGCTGCAAATGGTGGGGTGACTGCAGAGAGGTTTTAGCTGGGGAAAGACTTATATGTGACCAAACAAGGAGTTAAAATGGCCACCATGATTTATACTATGGGTATTTCTCAACGTGCATACTTGACCATACTTGTGTTCTCCTGTACCCATTTTACGTCATCTACCATTAAGGAAGACCAGTTCCAGTACTCAAGAACAGAAGTAAAGAAGATGTAAAAATCCCTGGATTTTATTCTTGCCCTGTCTTAAATATCAAGGATACATTGAATATATCCTCGCCAAACGAGACCAGTCCTGAGACTCATTGTGCCCCAAGTCCAGTCTTGGGAGGCAAGTTAGCAAGACTAGTCATATCAAGATCACAAGTACGATCTTTGCGTTCTCGGTATTGAGAAATACCCAGTGTTTTCAGCTCTCACCATCTTGCATGTTGACACTCGGGATGATGAGATCGTCCATGGATGTTTATGGTAATTAACAGTGACGCGGCTTTCCTCTCATCTGGGGTTAGACTGCTAAACTTAAACCTCCATAATTTCCAAAATGAGGGATAACATTTGAACAGCACTAGGAATAGAATAATTAACACTGCTAATTCATGCCAAACTGTTTTTTTGGTGTTGTTTTCCGACAGTTTTATGTAAAGTATTTGCTCAACCCATGTGATCACAGTGGGTCGCCGTGAGTGTTTTTTTTTAAGTATAAGTACACTGTGCTGGATATCTCCTGCTGTTACATAACAATTTAAGCCTGGAGTTAGGGGTAATGTACTATCTCTCATGTGTATTATTTCCACAATATAAACAACAAATTAGCATTTTCTTGTGACTAATGGAATATGTATGTGTGTAGTGGAGAGCCCCAGGAGCAGTGTAACTCTCACACGAGGGACCAGTGCAGCTTTCTTTATTGTTTCTGCTATAGACATGCTCTCCTCATTAAGGACAGCAGGCCTAAAGTCCAACTGGGCCAGTATCATGGCACGGACTGACATGAGCACCTGGCTGCTCTTATCTAAATAGCCTACAGCTCCTTCCATAGATCCATTTCTCCAGTGCAGCCTCACCTTTGTGGGCATTCCCCTCCAGCACCTGTGATTTTGGGCACATCAATGCTTCCTTCTGCGTCTTCTTGTTAGTGCTCGCCGAAGACAGCCACCCTGTGTAAACACACCTTAATTAGCCAACTCTCTACAGCTCACCCTTGGAGCACGTCTACTCCAGGCAGCTCCGGAATCTAAGCGGAATGCCCCTGGGGTGAGCCACGCTGTCAATAATCAGCGTCCGCCCTCCTCTGTCAGCTGGCTTCCGACAGTAGCTATTTTTAACCTCCGCTCAGGTCACGCTGTGGTCCTGTTTTTTTTTACTTCAGCTGACGTTATGTCAGCAGAAGCATGTACGGCGTTTATGTCTTTCGAGGCATTATCTTCTCATGTTGCTTTATCAGTGGGTGTCTGGGCACTAGACAGGACATTGCTGTCTGTTAGGCTGGGCTGCTAGGCAACCAGTGACCCCGTGAAGGAAGGCCTGGAGGCTGTGATGGTGTTTGCAGTATGGAGGCACTGGGTAACTGTGTGGGAATGGCATGCCAACCCTCTTGCAAGTTGCCGTTTGGTCCTCGCCACTCCCGGAAACACTCAGGCTTCTGCCATCTTGGCCAAAGACACGATACTCATTTTCATACCCCGTCACGTATCTCTTCTACCATTCCCATCGGCTTAACCAGCAAATCCCCACTCCAACACACTGGCAAAAAAATAAAGCGCTAAAGCCTTGTGGTCTAGGTTGATGTCAGCCTTGGCGGTGTTGCACAAGGACTACGTAGTTTTTTATGGTTGTCCCAGAGGAGGATCTGCCCAGTCTGAATGCGTATGTAATTTTCTGCAATACCCACACTCTGACCCCAGCCTGGCTCCAGCTCCTGCCTCTCCTGACAAGTGCAAATTTGAAATAGCGCAGTTTAGCCTCAGACCACTGAAGGGCTAATTATTAATCTTTTGGCTCCTAGTATTCTGCCATCTGGATCCGGGACACACCGAAGCCCTGAGATAGCAGAGCACAGGGGGTGGTTCACCGAGGCTGTTATCTATCGATGCATGCTTTGTTTTTTTTTTGTGAGATGGGGGGGGCAGTGTGGGGGGCATGGGGTGAATTTCAATACCGTCTTCAAGCCAACAGAATAAATTAACAGTACTAAATTTCCCCCCCTTGTGCATTTCTAACGTGGAGCCTAAGGATGACCTTAGTATATGCCATGGAGAGGTGGGCCTTTTTCATCCTTTGGGTGTGTGGTGGGGGGAGGGCTGAAAGCAACACAAAGCCACCGCCCCAGCCTCTATTATGACCTGTGGGGGTGGAGAGAAATAGAAGGTATAGATGGCATTTTCCTTGAGAAGGCACTCTTAGCAGGAGAGGTGAACCACTGAGTGGTCGGCAGGGAAGACACTCAGAGCAAGAATGCAATAGCTAAAAAAAGATCCAGAAGCTGTACAGGGTACACTTTTGTCCAAAATTGTGTGGCAGGTGGACGTTGGAGCGGCTCCAGTCTTTAATAGCAGATTCAGGGGGCCCAGCACTTTATAGGAGCCCCAAAATCTAACTTCGGGGGTCCAAGGTGACATTTTGCCAGGGGGCCCTGGATTTCTAGCTACGTCGCTGTCCTCAATAACTATGTTGCATGTTGCAACTGCATATTGAGTGGATCGTGTTACGGGGATCGGGAACCTATGCCGGGTAGCTCAGAGCGTGAGGCAGGGTACATCCTTGATGGGCCACACAAACAAAAATCAGTGACACCAATTGACCTGTTTTTGGACTGTGGAAGGAACCCAGAATACCCACAGAAACTCGAGGAGACCATACAAACTCCACACACACAGAGTGGTGTTGAGATTCAGACCTGTAATGCTGGAGGTTACCTTCTGGGTCGGACCACCTAGATGGTCTTCTAGATAGAGTCTCTCTAACAAAGAGCACTGTGAAGATCAGTCTAGTGCTTTAAAGATTCCTTTCCCTCCCAGCATGACTGTTTTCATGGTCACGACACCTCTCTGCATGGCGGCACCAAGCCCGCAAACACATGCTGATGTCCTGTGACCCCTTTGTTCTATTGGAGCTTCCACGGGGACTGTATTAACCATGTCATTTCAAATGTTTTGTTAGTTAAATAACAAAAATACAGCTTATTTCTTAAAAAAAGTAATTTCGATGTAAATACGCATGTCGCTAAATGGGGGGGGGCGGTGGTCATGTGTCTTACAAAGCCCCTCTTAAGTCAGCCCAGGATGGGTGTCGGGATAGACTGAGGCTTAGAGTGCGGAAAAGCAGCAGTGCTCCATGCCCTGGGGGGGCGTTCGGTTAGCAATGGAGCCAGGAGGCTGAAGACCAGATCGGTTCCTACGCTAATGGGCTGCTCTCTTCCCCCAAAGAGGGGACACTTTATTCTAGGAACTAATTCCAGTCCTGCTTAATAAGTGCTGAGGACCAGGGCTGCAAATGCTCTCATGTTTTCCTAACATTTGGATGAAACCATCTTGCTGGTCTTGTAGCTGAGTGACGCCTCACTTGATATCAGTGTTGTTTTAGAAAAATAGTCTTTGGTTAAAATAAGCCCCATATAAGCCAGCGGATCATCCTTAATGTGGCTGGGCCAACAGAATAATCCATCCATCCATACCCAGAAATACTCATCCGGTGTTGGCTGGGGGGGGGGCAAAGCCTGTCCCAGGAAGGTCAGAAGATCCAAGCATGGCGTATATGTACACACACACACACAGACACAAATTTAGAGACACCGATTCATGAACCCAGGATGCTTCGAGAGCAGGTGGAACTCGAAAGGTCCACATAGATTAGGTCATAAATTCATGGGAAGATGATTATCAATATCACCCAATGCTACCATCCCACCAGAAGCAACTGAACCTTATAAAAAAACTGACCCATATGTTATGTATCCCTTCTCTGATTTTAAAAATTCAAATCTCTAGCGTACGGAAAAGCAGCTACTTAAATCGCATTCAGGGCCTGCCTGCTGGAGTCTGTATTTGCGCCACTTCTTGAGAAATCCACAACGCCCACCTTCATTTGCTGGGCATTAAGTCCTTTAACTTCCCGGCCGTTTTATTACACGTCTAAGCTGATGTATGAACTTAACGGCGGCCTTGCCTCGCTCCGCCGGATCAATGTTTAAAGCATCTCCTGTTAAGAAGTTATTACCATTCATCAAGCCAGATGTCTCGTTAGTCAATGGGAGCCATGGTTAATCTGTTTTGCGGGAGACCGTGATGGGATTGATGCGCAACACATCATCGCCTCCTCCCGACTCCGTTTTGGGCTCTGGCGTTACCTCCTATTGTCTCTGAATGGGAGAAATGCGAGGGAGTGTTAAAAGGGCACTTGCTAGCTGTATGACTCGAGTCCTTTTGGAAGTTCACAGAAACCGAGGAAAGACTGTTTAAAGTCAGATGGGTGGCTGATAGGGGAAGTATCGCAGCATGCTCTCACAGTCTCAGCTCTGTTTATCGTGCTCGTCTGCCAGTCATCCAAAACTCATTTCTCTTGTCGTCGTCCCCCCCACCCCCTGCTTTTCAAAGGCTCCGGCTCTTTTGGAGCGAAGCTGCTTTAAATAGCTCAATCAGGAAGTGTAGGTGTGTTTTTTTAAAGCAAAATGCATCTGAGGGATGAAAGCCTGGGTCGCAGTCGTGTAGACAACCCCCTCCCCCCATCAGCTTTGACCTACTTGGTCTTCTCCAAATTAGTTACTGGTCATACACCAAGGTCTGAAGACAGCTACTAACCTACCAGCTCCGGCTAACGACTGCTCCGTAGGGGACGGAGGCCGGATTTGGGACAGCACGAAAGGCCATGCTTAAAGCCGAATTTTTGCTCGGAATTAGGGGAATCGGGTATGTGTCCTTCTGTGAAATTCTAAATGAAAGTAGCCCAGTGAGGCGTGAGTTTAGCCATCGGTGGCATCCTCGCTCCATTTATCCAGAAAAGGCTCCATTTGTCTGTTTTTTTTTTTGTTTACAATCCCCTCCCACACCCTTTATTCATTTATTTATGCATTTATTCTACCCATCAGAAGAGTTATATGGAATTAGTGAAAGCCAGTGCCACAGAACAGTACCCTGGCATGAAAAGGACGGGATTAAGCGATCTTTCTGGCAGAATCATATCTGTATTGTTGTTATTAGCCAATTGCTTATGTTGGTGCATAAATCCAAGCTACTAACAAATTTTATCATTTAAACAGCCAAACATTTCACTGTCGTAACTCTGAGTCATGCCCTGTGCATTATGGGATAGCTTCCAGACTCACCATGACACTCTGCTAGACAGCCAGGTATAGAGGATAGATGGATGAATGGTACATAGAATGATTGGCCTTGACCCCTTGGAAAAAGTTAAAATTGCAATCTTGTAGTATGATTATCCTGTGATAAGTCATGGCATTCAGTGTCACACATGAGAAAGCACACGGTCCATGTGCTCATGGGTATCATGCTCACAGACACACTTCAAGTGGTTGTCCTCATCAGTCCACCTTCCAAAATGCTTATGGGTAGTGGGGGGGTACCTTTTCATTAGGCCTAATTGCGCTCAAATTTATTGATTCCTGGGGACAGTAGTGCACATTTAATTTTGATGTCACACTATTATTCTTGAACCACTGGTGACAACGGAATTTAGCTCCTCTCAGAGACTACTGTAAATTTTTCTACAATGGTGGTTTTAATCCATACATCTCGTCTAACAAGATTTTCACAGCAGGGCTATAGTGAGCTTGTAGTGGATCCTAGGAAACACTGGAAATAAGAATCTCTGGTTGGGATGGCAGTCCATCACACTCTGGGAAATGTAGAGACTCCTATTCACCAGCCATTTTTGGAATGTGGTGAAAGAAGGTAACCCACATAATCACAGACAGAGCACGTTAATGCCACACGGGGGGGGGTCAAATCCCTAATACCTGGAGGTGTGACGCCACAGTGTTACCCTATAAACCTCTGTGTCTTTCACAGGCAATAAATAAATAAAATAAACAGAACTTTCTATTGTTCTGTAGCTCACATGCATAGTATGAGGTCGTCATGGCAGCAGCGATTGAAGATTCTGACAGGTGTCAGCCAAGTGATAGTCACTTCTCATATCACGCTTCCCAAGGGGGGGCGGGCCATGGAAAATGCATAACGTGCCACCTAATGGGTGTCGAACGAGGTTGGAGAAGTCACACCGTGAGCCCTGTGGGGCTGCCTTGTGTAATATATCCGCACATCGCCTGTGGGAATCAGCTGTAGTCACTCGTACATTTCGTGCCTGGAGTGGTGAAGCCTGAAAGTGTGATGTGACATCTGGTCTCCCATCCGAAAACCCGAAACGCATGGGAGGCCACGGCAATGACCTAAGGGCAGCTTCAAGCCAGATATCTTCTACCGAGAGTCTTTTCTCACGAACATATTCCTCCAGATTAGGGTGAAAACGCAAAACCTCATTAGTGTTTCCTTACATAACACCTCTCCCCTGCTGGCCCTTCAGATGGCTATTTTCCCCTCCTTTTCCTCCATACGGTGGAGCTTCATTTAACACCATCTAGGGCGGTGCTGAAGGGAGATGCTGGGAAGGGTAGGGTGGGGGGGCTGCTCCTTCATGCACCAGCACCCCCCCCCCCACAGAGTTTTGGGAATTTTCCACTAGGTAGTCTATAGCTTGGTGGTGAGAAGATTCCCCTGGGAACTTGCAGCCATCAGAAAAGATGATCTGCAATCTGCTATTATACTGTGATTGTTCTTCATTTGTATCGTCTTTCATTAACATTTTACTATTTTTATTCATTATATTTTAAGTTGGTGGGATGCTGTTTTTTCCTATCATTCCACTTGCTAATAAACGCTGGCAAATCGCTTTTAGCCTTGTATGTGTCTTAGTGGCGGTTCTTCAATATATTTGCCCACATAGACATCAATGAGCCCCACTTTGCTCAGTGAAGCATTGCTTTGCAAAGTTCTGCAGAACCAGCTTCTCTATGTAGTGTTATTTTGAAATGTTTTTGAAATATTGGGTAGTAGTCAACCGAAAGACATGTGTTGCTGAACAATGAGTCCTATATTTTACTAAAGATTTTATTTTGCTGGACCAACCCTGACGTTTCTCAGATTCCCACAGCAACTGTCACTACAAAATTCCTTTGGACAGATGAATGGAATGAACTTTACAAGTCTTAGAGATTCATTGCTGTGCATATCGTGTTCCGTGCATATCTTTTCCTTTAATTGATAAAGCCGTACGAAGCATCTATGAAACGGTCTGGAGTCATTAAAGCCAAGATAGAATTAAGCATGATGTAAAAGTGCCTACAGTTGTAATGTATATTTTTGGTGATCTGGGTAGGTGAACTTTTTTAGGCACGATCATTAAATACTACTTGGATCTGGCTCTTTCAATATGGAGTGTGGCGTTTTTGTGGGTCTGACATTTGAGAAGTCTTGATTCTATTATATAACAGTGTTCCGAGCTCAGTAATGTCTGCTGAGTTGGGAAGTGTTGAGTTGTGGGCCCTTGCATAGAGATAAGAAGTAGTAAATAAACTCAATATACACTCATCTTGATGAGTTTCTTCTTTCTGCCCCTTCTGCTGCAGATCCACCCACTGTGGAGTCGGTTTTCACCGAAATCCGTCAGGGCATCAGCCGCACCTTTTCCATGAACTGCAGAGTTCTTCGGGCCCACCCACACAAGGTCCTCAAGTACGAGTGGAGGCTGGGGAACCGCGTTCTGAGCACAGGCCTGGTGGACTCCCGCGACGAGACTGAGTACAACGTGCGGAGCCTGAATCGCGAAGGTTATGGGGAATACACCTGTGATATCAGCAACGAGGCCGGTGCAGGCCGATGCAGCTTCCTGGTCACAGGTAAGAGCTGCGAACCACCTAGCATTCAGCCACAAACTGCAGCACCCACTTAATTATCCAGGAAATTTCACACCTAAACCGCCATGTCATTTTACTCTCCATACACCATCAGTCGTACATGTATGTTCTACTTGAGGTGAGGCAGGGAAGTAGGATGCAGATGTCCGAGGGCAGGCTAGGGCAAGGCAAAAAAATTTAATCAGGTGATGACCCCAAGAACATGCCCACCGAACCAGATGGTGGATTCCCCACCCAGGGAAGTCCTTCCCTAAGGCCAACGCTCTTCTCTTCCAATGTACTGAAGCTAAAACTGCTTCTTTTGTTCCTTCCCAGTGATATGCAAAGCCCATCTTCACTCTTATACATGTAATACAGTCCTCATTCCTTCCTCTCATTCCTCTCATGTCACATGCTGCTGCTCACCGTCCAATAGGGAGGAAGTTTTACAAACGATGCCGGAGAACTGGAACCCCCCCATCTTACATTTGGCAAAGATGTTAATAGCCAAACCGGAACCTCAGCTTGTTCTGTAGGCGAAACTTTTTATTCAGGATTCTGATGTTAGCGTTTAGTTATTCCACTTTTTTCTGTGTATTCAGAGTGTAGGCCTATAGTTATCTGAAAACCTTGAGGGGAAGAAGGTAAAGCGGCTGGCTGGCTGCTTTAATAAAATGCATTTATCGTAGGATTCTCGTCAACGCCTATAGACTGAAGCTTCTGTAAACACAATAAGCTGCTTATCATTTAACACAGTGCAGTTTGTTGCTTGTGAATTATATAAGAAGTAAACATACAACAGGCTGTTTTTTTTTTCAAGATGTGGATAAATAATATGGGGGGGTTGTGGATTTCAGAGACAGATATTAAAGATTAGAGAGTAATCACTTTTATTTCTGTGTTACTGGTTTACACAGGTGATGGCAAAGCATGTTACCCCTGTTAGTGGCTTTTGAAAAATGAAAAAGGCATTGCTGGATCCTACTTCTGCACCATTCCTCTTTTTTTTGTTTTTCCTGATAAGATCTCAGCGCATAGGGACTCTCAGCGCATCCTGCTAATTGGCAGTAGTGAGTTTATCCTGACACGCGACCGTGAGCATTCAGCTAAGATTGGCGGCCCCTTTTTGCCACTTTGATTTTGTGCCTCTTCGTAAGTGGCCTGGCCTCTCTCCTGGTACACGCCTTTTTTTCCCTTCCAGGACACCATAATGTTTGGCCGCAATTTAATAATCATAATAAAGAATTCCAGATGGTCCGTGAGGCATTTTCAGGGCACCAGAGGTAGTAGATGCAGGAGGGTGGTACCTGCTTTTGGTGGCTCATGGAGAATTCTTTCCCTCCAGTCATTTACTTTGCATCAGTAATTTCCCACCATGCACAGCAGGCCTCTGAAAGGATTATATCACTAACAGCCCTCCCCTCCATACAGGCCAGGTTTGAGCCATCTGGACAGGGCAACTGCCAAAGGTGTAGAGGGTTGGCCGCTTCAGGGATGAGGAGCATGACACAGAAGGCCATTAGAGTGAGTGATTAATGCAGGAAAAGGTGAGGTTGGTGCTCCTGCACGCCCACACGCCTTTTGCTCCACATGAAGATGGCAAGTGTTTTGTCCCTACAATTAAAACAAATTTTCCATGAGAAGTTGAGAAAAACGGACACGTTTTTCTCTGCTGGCAAACGAGACAGTAAGCAGTTCTGGAGTGTCCTGGGGGAATGGCACACAGGCTTCTGACGGGATGCCCTCTCATGTGCGTACGCCATCAAATGAGCAAAAGGGACCCCAGCTATAAAGCAGGGGAGCCGTCCACTTACTGGGCTCAGGGTTGGCTGCAGTTTTCGGTTCTCACAGCTGCAGGAGCCCAGGATGCAATGAAGTTTTACCCAGCATGGTGGTGAGGAGATTACTGCACTCAGTTCTGCCACCTTATGGCCAACACTTTTTACAGTATTAATTCCTCTTACACTTCTCTGCCTTTGGCATTTGTGTGTGTTTGTGGGTTATGTATATATTACATTGTGGGGACTAATGTCCCAACAATGTGATAAAATCCTGCTATTTTGACATTGCGGGGACCATTTTTTCAGTCCCCACAAGGGGAAACTCAATTTTATAAAAAAATATGTGAATGCAATGAAAAAACTAATAATGTCATTTTGTATTTTGTTTGGTTACTTATGGTTAAGGTTAGGGCTGGGTAGGGTTAAGGTTGTCATTGGTGGGATTAGGATTATGCCCATAGACATGAATGAGTCCCCACAAAGATATGAAAACAACATATGTGTGTTTGT
>JAAGVU020000025.1:3465043-3485465 GCA_011763525.2 Mormyrus iriodes
CTTCTCACATGCTTTTGTTACTCTAATGTCGTCAGCCTACTGCTCCCCCCACCTACCCACCCACCCACCTACCCACCTACCCACCCTCTCTATGAGATTAAGCCCTACTTTCTCTTCTGTAACCTTTACCACACCTCCATTTCCTTGTTCTCTCACCTTGATAAGTCAGGACAAAAACAGCTCGCCTCTCTGGCACCCCTCCCTCTCTCTCTCCGCCTCTTTTAGTAAGAGCACGCTGATGGCATTTGCAGTACCAGTGTTGCATGGCAGTCTGCTACAAATTTGTGTCAGATTATCTAAGGCTCAGTGTCTGAGGTTCTTCTTATCTTCTTTCATTTCATTCTGCGCAGTAAATGTATGCTATTCTTTTTTCAGACTTTAATATTCAGTAAATGCTGTAAAAGCTAGAAAATTTGTGTTGTCATGTTTACCGTGTACCATAGATATGATTAGGGGAAATAGTAACAAATGATTCATTATCTGGGTTTTTTAAGGCATTATCGGACAAAGAATTGTATGTTATTGTTATATATACCTATTTTAATAAGTGTGTCATGTATGTGTTTAGTAAGGTTGTTCGATTTAAAAAAAATTTGGAGTCGACTTCGATTCCAAGAGTTGAGAATCAATGGATTTGATTTCAGACACCAGTTTTTCCAGTTCTTGATTCCGAAAACTTAAAAATATGAGAGGGAAAAAGGTCTCGTAAAAAGAACAAGACGGAATAGTATGAATGGCAAGGGATCTTGATACTTTTAATAACTTTACCTTTTGCTGGCAAGTATATTTTTTAAAATGTTATACGTAACAGTATACTTCATCATTTATGACTTTTTTTGCCCACTTTTTTTTTAAAATTATGTTAATTTAATTGAAATATTTTTAGAAAACTGCAAGCTTATTAATAACGTGCAGTAACTTGGAGAGCTGACTAATTTAGCTGGTTAATGAGGGCTAAACTAGTACCTGACTTGTCCTCTGTCAGCTCCTTGGCAATTGGGGGCCTTCAGATGTTTTATCATAGGTGATGTTGTTTTATTAAATGCCAGCATTTTATTACAAAAGTTTCTTTTTGGAATGGACTCTCAGCCCTAATGTTTAGACTTGTGGGTTGCTATGACATTCGAAGGCTAGATGACTCAGTGGTCAGTGCCATAGCCCTTTTCCTCCAGGGACAGGCCTCAGGCACTCTGCTACCCTGTACTGGGTAAGTGTTCATAGAAGATGAATGGATTATGATAAGTTGGAATAAGACACAAAGACAATTTGTGTTTTTCCTTCCTCATTTATCAGTAGAAAAAGTAGTTTTCAAACATGTACAGTGATTTAGTAAGCATGGTTACCTGCTCCATCAGCAGTATTTGTGCATTTCTTAGTAATGTACAATCTGTGTAACCTAATCAAGGAAATATGCCATGTCAGGGGCCTGCTTTTTAAAACGAGACGACCCTGTGTTCCTTGGAGCTGCGAAGTTTCCCACTTCTGAGTTTGGTCCTAATGTTCCGTTGAGGCGGCAGCTTCATGGCTACAGAGGAGGAGACATGCGACTCTGATGCGTGAAAATAGCAACCATATGCCACTGTGATGAGAGCCATGCTCACGGCCTGTGACAGGAGCGCACCATTGTTTGCCGGGGTGTTATTTGAGACTGTGCCTATGGAGGCGGTGCAGAAGATTAGTGTACTCTCGCCTCTGAAGGGGGTCATGGGCCTATACTCTGGTTTTGGAAATTGAGGCTCTGGCTGGCACACCTGCAGTGTTCCTGGGAGCTTCTGTTGGGAGAAGACTCAAAACTTGCATCTGTCTCCCAGCTAAAAGCCAAAGGTCTATGGAAATTCGCCGCTGGGCCCTTAAGCAAGGCCCTTAACATCCAGGTGCTGCAGGGACTGTCTAACCCTGCTTTCTCAAAGAAATTTTTAAAAAATGGCTCTTTGGATAAAATGGTTTGCTAAATAAGTAAAATGTAAATGTAATTATTGCCTTCTCCAGGTTTGTGGGCAGAGCAGGGAGGAGAGCAGGCCTGGTTACATGGAAATAGAGATCTAATTAAAAGCATCCTGGGCTCCTTTACAAAATACCACACCATTGAAATAAATTCCATGCTGTGGAAAAAAAAACAGCACAGAAAGTCTGAGGGGCCTGGCATGCTGTTTGCGTGTAACTCCTCTGAAGACAGTGTGCATTCGTTAAGCACTTTCCCACACTCTCAGCGTCACCTTCACACCTTCCTCACTCAGCTGGCACAGTGCAGTCCTCACCCATTCATAACGACATCATGCGGCTTGATTTATCCCCTGTCACATTTGTCATTGACATTGGCCACCCACTGGTGCTGAAAGTCAACACTAAGTACTCAAGTATTCCCTCTCTCCCATTAGCCCCCCCCCCCCAATCTGTCAAAAACATGGGCTTATCATGCAATGTTATCTGCCGTACCACTATCTGCCACCACAGGTGATGAGGAACAGTTTTTAATTTTCTAGAGTATTTTTGTTTTCAGTGATCCCCTTTTTGGCCAGTTAGTGAAAGGATTATTAGTTGACCCTAGCTACTACACATTCAAGGCCTCCGGCAGATCTAATGCAGATAGCATGCATAAAAATACAGGAATATGAGCCCATGTGTCCTTTTCATATAATGTGGCATCGCTTGTTATTATTTTTCTACCTATTTCTTTTAATTAATAAAAACATTAATTATAAGCTCTCATTAGCCTGACCGAATAGCGAATGAGGTGTTAAAGTACAATAAAAAGTGAATATATTTGAGCTTTATGATTTAGTCCAAATGTAGTTATTTTGTTTTATTAAAACTGAACATCACAGTTCATTTGTTCATTGTTCTTTTAATCCTGGCAAGATAGATCTATAGACATGGTCTCAACACACATCTAAGAAAAAAAGGCCAGGAATTATCTAGGTTTTTGAATGAATGGTTCTTGAAATGTGATCTTCATCAAAGTCATAATAAATTGCAATATCTGAACAAACGCAAAAAGAATATGAACCCTTACAAACAGTTGGTACTATTCTCAACAAAATTCTTTCTGTAGCTGCTGATCAGACCTTCACAGCAGTTGGGAGATAATTTTGGCCCATTCTTCTATACAAGACCACGGATATTTCATGTATATTTCTACCGTATCTTGCTTGAATGCTTTGCATCCAATCACAATCAGTGAGACTGAGGTGCAGGCTCTGACCAGGCCATTGTGTCACATGAGAATTTTCTGTTTGAGCCAGTTGACTGACTGCTGTATTGTAGATCATTGTCAAGTTGTATGACCCAGCTGCTTTGGACTGTTACAGCAAGTCACAAAGCAATGCATGGAACTGAACTATAAATCAGTGCTGTATTAATGTTGCATGAATTTGAGTAGCAGATACCTTTCATGGATGTACAGCAAGGGGTACCCTGTGTTGACAGGACATTAACAGGCAGGAATTCCCCATCTCAAGATGAACTGTTTGGGAGCCATTTTAACAATGTGACCAAAAAGGATAGCCAAAATAAACTAACCAAATACACCAGGCATGCATGACCAGCTACACTAGGCAATATGAATCAAAGTAGCCAAATAAGTTAAACCAGGGGGTGTTCCACAAAGCAAGATTTCTCAGTTAGCTGGGTTAACTTAAGCTAGAAGTCATGATTGTGCAATAGGAGTTTAAGTAAGGAGCATTCCTATTGCACAATCATGAGTTCTATCTTAAGTTAACCTAGCTAACTGGGTTATTTTGCTTTGTGGAACACCCCCCAGGTGAGCTAAATAGAAATAGGGCTAAATCCTAAACAGAGGTATAAACAAGACTGAGCAGCAAGCCCTAGTTATTAGCTGTTTGTATAGCCACTAGATGTTGTTAGCTTTTGCTGTTGCTTCCTCTTGTCATAGTTTTAGTGTTCCCTCCTGGAATGTCCAGCCCTGTAAAATGGGTTCCACCTGGTTCATGGATCACAGTCCCCCCTGACATTCTATTATTAGAAAATTGTACATAGCTTGGAATTCATTGGTCCCTCAATGATTGAAAGCCACCCAAGCCCTGAGGCAGCAGTATAGCCCCAAACCATTATAATTTCTCTCTACCAGGCTTCAATATGTTTTAGTGTTGGTACTAGGGTCGCTCCAGTTACCAGTAATTTACCATTACCAGTAAATTTGAAGTTTAAAATGGCACGGTATCATCATTTCGCTAATCTCTGTACTTTTTTTTTTCATTGTACTCTGAAATTTAGTTTGCTTTTGCGCCCGCTCTTTAAGACTAAACCAGCAGCTCATGGGTGTGATGTAAGTCTAACTCTTAACAGTGAAAGAGCTTTGATAGACAGCGTGAAATTATGGCCGAGAAAAAAATATTATGGCTTCCACAACAGCCCAAACAGCACCAACACTTGTGGAAGAACAGTGTTGCCGAAGTGAAATATGGAGATATATCGCGTTTATGGCAAGTGATAGTGGAGAGGTGGAGACCCCTTCCTTACCTTTATGCAAACAGTGCCTCAAATCATGTGGCAGGAGGAGGCAAAATGTCTAATCTGATTAAACATTTGATGTATGTGCATCCTGATATGTACAGGGAATTCCAGGAATGGAAGGTATGCATGATGATCACATAAATATGCTGAAAATCGGATCACATAAAATGAAAGCTACATGGTGTGCATTGTCGCCCATAGTTTAATGCTTACAGCACCCTTCACTGGACATGTCTGTATCATTCAGGTTTATTCTTATTAGTCCATTAATTCTATCTTTTGGGGAATGTAGAAGTATTGAATATAGTGGTGAATATTTATTTTTTGCATTGGTACCGAACTGGTACCTTTACCATTCTACTGTGCCAGGTACCGTACCGAACCCGAAATTCTGGTGCCGAACCAATCCTAGTTGGTTCACAGTGTTTTGTTTCCTCCATAAATTAATAGATGGTATATAGCAGTGGTCCCCTCTGTATTAGCATACCATGAGCACAAATCTTGGTAGACTCATGAGGATGGATGTAGTCAAGCATAAGATATCCCCTGTGTTATTTTTGGGGCTGAAGTTACCCCAGTCCGTTTTCAAAATGAGGTTAAATTCTATAGATTCTAGAATTTAGAACAGAAGAAGTAAAATATACAAGGGATATGTTAACAGCCCTCTTGCAGTCACCCTGGGGTTTCTGACAATTATTTTTGCTCATGCCATGACCTGCACAAGATGCCCACTCCTTGGAAAAGTAGTGCCAATGCTAAATACCTTCCATATATAAACTTGCTGTTTGACTGAGGCCTGAGGGAGGCCTAATTTTTTTTAAATCCCTTTGTAACCTGATCTAGTCTTCAGTTTCAATTTCAATTAGTTTCAATTAGTCTTCTGTGAAGTCAAATTTGGGTTTTCTTGGGGAAAAGCATGCAACCACCATGCAGGTAGCCCAAGGTAAATCAACCTGATTTGATTTGAATACCTGAGTCCAATTTCCCTCTTTTAAGAGGTGATTATTCTAGAGATTCACATATTTTTCATAAATGGCTTATATTTTTAATCGATTTATTAAATAAAGATAACAGTATAGATTGTTATTGTTTTGTGTGTCAGATTCTTTATTGGACATATCCTTTGTTAGATGAGATGAAAATTTAGCAGCCATTCAGGTAAAAATCTAGTTAGTTTCAATGGTTTCATAAATTTTTTTTTTTTATCACAAATCAATCTCTGTTACGTTCTGTTATTTGAAGAAAATACTTAAAGCATGAAATCGCTTGTGTGTTACTTTAGGCAAAGTAAGAACCTGCCCTTCTGTTTATATGTTATAATTTCAGGTTCCAGACATCAGAAGAGAAACAGTTTCCTTTAGACTAATCTGAAATGTAATTATTATAATTTTACAAAACAGCCATTGCTGTTGCATGAATCTTATTTCTCATGTTGCCAAACAGTGCAGTCATGCTTCCTGCTTTCTTGGTTTATTTAGGTATGTTATTTTAGCTCCCTCTATTTCACACTTTTAAGGGGGAACCGGTTGGATATTCAGGGTTTTGAGCAATCATTGACCCATTAGTGTTGCCCTGGAAAAAAAAATAGCTTGAATCCAGTGGCTGTGGTGAAATTTTGACACATAAAAAAAAAAAAAAATCTACAATTTAAAATTATCCACAGACCATTCACCACTTTGCATTATCAGTGGTTTGAATGAACAAGAACTTATTTCTTAAAGATGCTGTGTCTGTGGTTTCTTAAAGGTCCACTAACGCATTTAAAGTTACCATACATAGCATGGAAATCAAAAGAAATTTAATATGGTAAATAATAAACAAAGAAAACTACTGTGACAGGCTGGTTGGTTGTAACGAAATGTAGTGTAGTGATAATGCTTCTTCCAAGATGCCCTTTTATTGAACAGTTTTACATTCTTGTTACGGGGGTTCATGGTGTATTTCTAAAGCAGCATAAAGAGATCTCTGAGATGGACTGACATGCTGTCTTGAGCATCCTTTGGATCATTCCCTCTGCTTTCTGAGGATGCCTGCAAGCTCACTGCATCCCTGTACTGAAAAAAAACACTTATGATGGATAATGGTAAACTATAGTGTTGTATGTACTGATTAGCTGAGGTTTAGGCTGCAGGTGGACAGTCGCAGAGCCGTGCTCCCTCTCAGCCACATCACTGGCACCGTGGCCAAAGTGCTCAACCTGAAATGTTTCAGATTACATTGCTGTAGAGATGCTGTATATTCAGTATGTACCTATATAATTGTGTAAGCTGCTATGGGGAAAGTGAGATATCCGTCCAAATACAATCTCAGTTTCTATGAGTGTGTCTGTTGGAAAAGAATATGAGTTGGAAATTCCATATGTACTCGCTAGGGCTGGGCAATTAATCGAGTTTTAATTTCGGTTACAATTTTGGCTTCCAATGATTATCAGAATAAAATTATGGAGATAAAAAGGATTGCTGTGCCGCATTTCGTTTTGCAAAGATGCTCCCGTTATATCTTGTGTTATAAATCCAAAGCATTCCAGCCCATTTTTATTTATTTCTTAGCTGAATCATATTTAGAGTTCCAGAAAATCCACTGTTAAAAAGACAAGTTTCTGAAACATTTAGATAAAGGAATTTTTCTAAAGGCAATGAGTAATTGTGTTAAATAATCATGATCTCACTATTAATCAAAATAATTGTGATTATGATTTTTGCCACAATCGAGCAGCCCTAGTACGCGCCCGTTTCCCTCCACCCCCCGAACAGGAAGTACAGGTTATGTTCATTTTGCCACCTGCCATAAATTAGACTCAAACCTGCTTGTTGAAATAAATAAAAGCACCTGCTTATGATCAACACAGTAATCCATCATCCAAATGGGGTATTTAGACAAGTTCAAAGTGAAAATCAAAAAGGAAGTAAAGTGATCCTGAGCATAATGTTCTTTATAAGAGGAAAAATATTAAAAACTATGTGTGAGTAGAGTTTCTGACAACTGTTGAATGCACCGTATTCAATACAGTTGAATACAGCAACCTTAGTGGAGCTAATAAGCTTCTGTAGTATCTCCATGACAATTTATTTACAGTATTTTTTCCTGGGCATAGGACATTATACCCTATCAGTTTTTCTCATCGCATTTTTCCTTCTAAATTCACGGCAGGTGTAAGTCATGGCATTACGCGGCATTTTAACAACTGATATGCGAAAGCCACAGAGAAACAAGTCCGTACAGCAGCACACTGTCTCGCCCCGGGGGGTGGAGGACACATCCTGGAGGCATGGTTTCTCAGCCAGTAGAACAGAGATTGTCTGGCCAAGCTTATGGGGAACAATGAAGGAAAAGTCGGGGAGCCCAGAAAGTTAATCTGCAGTCCTGTAGTCAAGCTTAGTACATATAAGGGCCATGGGAAGAATTGCAGGCGGCGGTGATTATAAGTGTGAGAGCCACTTAACTGCCAGAGTCTCATTAGGGCAGGGCCCTGGCAGATCCCCCCTCCCCCACAACTGACAGCTTGGGAGCATGATCCGCAGTGCCCCAAAGCACGCCTCCGACTTCCCAGTAGTCTTGAAACACGTCCCTCTGTCACTCTGTGGTGTTGAACCCGTCGGAACTGCCTCCCCCCCCCACCACGTCCCTGACATTTCCAGGGCACAGCCCGCCCCCCTAGCATGGCTGCTGATTTAACCAACAGACCTCCTGATACATAATGCTGCATCTGCCCATCATCTAGAGACTGTGCCATTGTACCAGAGACATAATATATTTCGTATGTTTTTTTTCATGTTTTTGCATATTTGTAGTATAAGCTTACCATGGCTTTACTTTTGATTCTTAAATATTGTTTGTAATATGTTTTATGTAGGCTTCTGATTGCCACGACACTGCATAGGACAAGCAGGTACAGAAAATTGATGAATGGAAGGATGGATGGAAGGATATTTTATGTTTTTGTGTCAGATGGGGCAACCCGTGCCTGGGGATGTCAGGGGACAAAATATGTGGCTCCCCTGAGAATCGCACCCCTAACCCTTAGCCTGTTATAAGAAACCTGATAAGTTGGGGCAAATTACTGCTGGGTTCAGTGGGATTTTCTGTAATTTGAAAAGGATAGATCACAGGCCGGTGAGTCGAGCTTAAATCACTGCTGAGCTTGGGGTCCCTGTCTGGCTTACATGGTGGCCTCCTATCTTGTGCACCAGCGTACGGCATGGAATGGCCTGCTTCATTGATCTAGGCATTGCAATTAAGTTTTTATACGCAACATGGGCTATATTTATAGGTTGTGATTATGAAGCTTTAAAATTTTATAGATAATAGTTGTTTAATATGGCATCTTGAAAATATTGCAATGAAATAACGTTATAAGAATGATTTAATGGAGATAAATGTTTAATATTTTTGTCTTTGCTGCTCTGTCAGGCATACAACAGCAGCAGCCATCTTTATGAGGCTGCCTATTTTGGTAAGAAGATTCAATTGAAATATTGTATCGTTTGGATCGGTTTTGGACAATTAGGCAGAGTTTAATAAAGATTCAGGTCAAGGATCCGTGAGTCGCCCCAAAATACCTAACGGAACAGTTACGTAAAGAAAAGATGCCTTTGGAAAGGAGAAAGCAAATCTAATCAAAAGTGAGAACAATGCAAATCAGAATATTATTGTTTCTTCATTCTTTTGCCTCATCTTCTCTGAATGAGAAGATGTGAATTAGTTTGCACTATTCCTTGTTTCTTGGGTGGGGGGAATAAGCTCTGAGCTTTTTTTGATTGAGGACATTTTTCCTTTGCTTTTTAGTCTAGTTCAGTCTTTTTATATTTCCTTGCCTCTGTGGATTCTATTACCCTTCCTACTACCAGAATGACAGCAAAACAAGTTCCATCCATCCCCTATGCATGGTCGCAGAGGTTGGCAAACAAGTTACATCATAAAAACACACACTCTGTGACCTGGTGGAATTCAGGTTCAAACCACGTTGTGGAATCCCTTGTTTATTTTAAACTCAAGTTATTGTGCTAATGAGTTGTTTTGTGTGTGTTTATATGACTTCGACAAATCAAAAGGAACTCCAGAACAGTCATCAGGATGGGAATTAAATTTACTAATTACAGTGATCAGTGATAATATTTCAACACAGTGGGTGCCAGTTTTGAAATTAGTCCAGTATACAATTGTTACAGTTGTTTTTGGGCTTTTTTTTTTTCGGTCCTTACAGAGATGTTAATATGCTAGGTTACTATGGGTGTGTCGCTTAGTAACCTGTCAGTTGCTTGGCATTATGGCCATAAAACCTGTTATGCCTAGGGTACCTCCAGACAGACCATCATGTACAGATACAAGCTCAAGAACCATTCATATAGTAACACATTTTGTCTTCAAAGGAGCAACCCTACTATTTAGCAAATGTCAAGGGTGTTGCAGAGTTTGTTTTTTTTTGGGAGGGGGGGTCCAATCTGGAAGCTGTGGAGATTAGATTAGTGTCCCTAACCTGCTGAACAATTACATCTCCCTTATCTTTTAAAAAGAAATGGGCTCTGTGGTACCTTTTAAATCACTGTAGTCCAGCCCCACCATGTTCTTCCTCTTAACAGCATTACATTACTCTAAACATACGGAGGATGATAAAAATGTTGTTTATTTGCTGGGGATTCAAAATGGCCACCTCCTTCATTAATGATTCTACATCATGAATGGGTACTAAAGCTCAGTTGCTCCCTGAAATCACAGAAGGCAGTTTGTGAGGTGAGGTTTGTGGGAAGAAAAGAGTTCATTTAACAGGGACAGTCAGCGGAAGAAAAGCACGGTTTTCTTTTCAATTGTGACCCCCCCCACCCCGAACCGGCTGTCAAGTACGAGGATGGTATATCTGATTCGTGGATATCTAATGATGTGTACTAACAAGTGCCAATCTATTGCTGTTACTGAAGCAGAAAATATGATGCCATTTCCTGTCAGCCAGGAGGTGTGCAGTTCTGCTGTAGGCTGGACACAAGGGGATCTGGCCAGCCTGCAGCTCGACTTAACATTTCTGTGCTTTTTACTTCTCTCGGGATGTCCGCGTGAGATGCTAATTAGCCAGTAGGGCTACTGAAAGAGATCGTAACGTCGCAGGAATAAGTTATCGGCCTACTTCGGTAAACATAATGGCCTCTTTTATGTCTTTCACAAATCATCAGGAGTGGTTGCGATTCTTCAACTTGCACTTAACAGCTAAATGGTTATCTGCTCTATAAATTGCGACCGATTTCGTGACGGGGGGCTAGATAGAAAATCGACAAACAACAAGTGGGCAGGGATGGGGGGTGGGATTCGGGTACTGGTGAAAATGTTAGATAATGTGTGGAATTCCAAAAAAATCCATTCATCCTCCAACCAGTAATCCAGTGCAAAGTCACGGGGGCCTTGGAGCCCATCCCAGGCTGAATAGCGCACAAGGCATGGGACATAGTGCATAGGATGCCAGTCCGTCATAGGGCATAAGCACGCACACTATGAACAAGGTAGAGATGTTATTTGTGTACTACATGAGGAAACACAGGGAAAACATGCAAATGCCACACATGCAGAACGCAGAATTCAAACCCTTAACCCTGAGCGGAAACGACAACATCTCAGGCTCCTGAGCTACTGTGTGCATTTCGTCATCATGTTTCCCTTTAAGAGAGAGCCGGTCCTTTGTTTACCTAACAATTTCACCTGCTGACAAAACAGTGTTTGTGCAGCAATTTGCACTGGGAATCAAGGCGGAGCAAAATTTATATTTGATGCAAATTGTCAGGGTTTTGCTGATTTTGCTGACGATCATTCATTGCATGTACTTGATTTTGATTTTTCTTCTGTCTGTGTTTTATAAACATTTCTCTGTCCAAAAAGAAACATTGAATGATTGTCTGTGAGTGTCCATCGTCATTCTAAGATTCTGTTTCACATTTTATTTCAGTTCTGGGTACTAAGAAAAGACACTTATGCCTCATTTTCACCAGCATGGTGCTGGTGCTGGTGCTGGACTTTTTGCCAATCCGGAACTAGTTCCCCGCGTTTCCACCACAAAAAACTGACCCTGGGCCAGAAACGACGGCACCACAAGAAAGATGTTCTCAGAATTTTGAACTGCAACATCAGTGAAAGTGGGACAGACTTTTGCGTCCAAACCTTCCGCATACCCGGAAAATGCAATCCATAACCAATATAGTTCTGTCTAATGTCGCCGGTGCTGGCAGTGAAAAAACTTGCCAGCTTATTAGTGGAATTACGTTGCATATTTTTTTTATTCTGTGGAAAAAGAAAAGATCAATTTGCTGGCCAAATTTAACAATAAACTGTAAACATGTCGCAGGTCAAATAAATAAAATATTGTGGCACTCGAGTGTTGAAGTGATCATCCGCCTGACAACAAAGTAAAATTTTTAGTAAACTCTTTTATTGAGCAGTCTTTAAAAGGACAGCGGTAAAACAGCGAGTGAGAATAACCTCACTTACACAGACAGTGGAGGGAGCCTTTACGGAGACAATACTGGCAACAGAGACAGAGCGCAACGAGTCATACTCTGAAAACTTTTTTTCGGTTCGGCAGCTTATAAAAACTACAAAATCCGAAACAAATCAAAATAAATCCAAAAAATTTAATACATATGAAGCTTTACTTTACTCTTACTTCCGCCTACGTAACATATCTGATCCGTTCTTTTGGATGGTGGAAAACGTGGGCAGGTCCTCAAAAGGCACCAAGCGAGAACCAGTCCAGCACCAGCACCAAATAAGACAAACAGTATTTCATTACATATAATGATATAAGCAATACTTAACATCATACTACAGAAAATATAATATTAGAAAAATAATACATATATCATTTGATTTTTGTTGAGTTTCCCATTAAGCAGGGCAGGGTATCGTAGATATTGTCGGAACATCTCCCAGAGACCCATGAAGTGTCTTCTTGTTGCTGGGGAAGGTGACCGAGAGGTTCTGGGAGAATGGACCTTTCTGTAGGAGCATACAGACAGCCATAGGTGTTACTGTGGACATCAGAATTTAATAATGGATTTACTTGTGCTAAAATCTGAAATATGTGCCAGCTACAGTCATCAAACAAAGAATACTTACACAAGGCATACATCATTCAGAGAATCTTGGTCATTTTCAGTTACTTGATTGTGTGTCAGTTTTCAGAGAGAGTTTTGTCATTTATTTCTACCATTTTTAAATAATGCGGGAGATCAATAACCCCCGATGTGCACAGTGTGCGTCTCCCACATGAAGCCCAGTAGAGGAGGGTTATACACCCTCTGGTGCTTTGACCAACATGCTGTGAGAGTAAGAGAGTGTGTGTGTGTGTGTCGGGGGGTTAACATGCACAGTGCTGCCTCCCTCTCTTTCAGACAACACCCGTTGAGCTGTTGCCATAGCAACAAACAAGACATTTACACTTGACTGACATCACATATAGACTGTTGGAAAATGAAGGGGAGAACAAAATGTGGCATTGGTGGCGGTGGTGGGGGGGGGGGAGGATCGGTCAGGTGGCCTTAAAAAGTTTTGCCATTGCATTGATACTGTTGCCTTTCATTTCCTTTACCTGTCTTAATGTTGCCTTGTGTGGAAATCACTCATGCATACATATGGAAATGAGAGCATGTGGAATGTCTCACATCCCCAGCCCAGATGCGAATGGTTTCTCTCCGTGTCTGGGAGTTGTCCTTTTTTTAGCGTCATAAGTCAGACAGTAATGCTTGTTCCATAAGTCATATTAGAATGCTTGTTCCTGAATGTCCAGATTGGAAGTGGCCTGTAGCTGCGGTTCCTAAGACGATAGCCAGTGAGGGGCTCTCTCAGTTGTCGAGCAATGCTAACATGACCAGCTTTTTATTTTCACATAATCTATTCCAGCCTCCACGGTTGAGTTTCATGGCTGTTTAGGCTCATGTGTACCTTCCACTATGGATGGACTGGGAACAAAAATCAGCCCCGGGAAATTACATCCCCTTTGAAAATTTTTCGCTGCTCATCTTGAATTTTTTTCTCTCTCAGAGGAATGTTTTTCACTCTAAACCCAGATATACAGAGGCCAGACAGTCCTAATAGCAAGTCCATCCCTGCCTGGAATGCTAAGAAATGCTAGCAAGCAGCGTTGAGACAGCCGTGTGGGCATGGGATGGTTGTGGTGTGGGAGGGTCATCTTTGAAGCAAAGAGTGATTATCATCTCAGTCAATGGGATTCAAAATCAAATCCTCCTAGCCAGACTCTCAAGCCATCTGAGTTGAGTGATGCTAAGAGTCTGGAGTGGAGAATAATCAGGATGGGAGATCATGCTTTCGGCATCTGCGGACATATTTAAACATTTACACTAATCATCCTATATGCAAATATAGCTAAATGGATTCAATTCTAAGTGTCAGTTTTCATGATGTGTTGGGTTAGCACAGTAAGCAAGTCTATACAGTTTATAATTCCAAAATATTTTATAGTTTTTTAGGGCAGTATTAAAAGTTACTCTCCACTTTGTTTTAACTTCAGAATAAAGCAGGGTATAGGGAAGGGTACATCCAGTATTGCAGTGTTTCTCAACCTGGTCCTTGGGGACCCCCAGCCAGTACAGGTTTTTGCTGCCTCTCAACTCTAAGCTCTAATCTTGGACTGTCTGACAGAGAGCTGGGAGGGAGCAAAAACATGGACTGTCTGGGAGTCCCTGAGGACCGGGTTTAGAAACACTGCTGAATTGGATGTCAGTCCATCATAGGGTATACAGTCAATACAATAATTTAGATATGTTACTTATCCCTACCATAGCTTTGGACTATCAGCGGAAACTGAAGTACCTGGATGCAACACACATGGATTCAAGGAGAACATGCAAACTTTGCCTAAACGAGCTTGTGGCACAATGGGTCACAATTGATTACCATTCATTATTATCATTATTATTAATACTGTTGCAAACTTACATTAATCTTCAAGGCAGTTGTCGTAGGTGATACTAGAGGGATAGGGCATTTTCCCCTACAGTTTTCACCGCTCTGAAGGCATTTGGTTGGGTAGTGTAAGAACGCGTCCCTGGGGGCTGTCAGTGTGTGAGAGGCTGGGCTGATAGGCTCCACTCGGATACTCTTGCCAGGAAGGAACAAGGAATATGAACGAAAAGGGATTGCTTTGGGGCCAGGCAGTGTTAATTAGAAATCTGCTGCATGCCATGTTGATTCATGGTGACAAGCCCCATTCTTTTAGAAGATAAAGCACTTTGGCTGTCCCTAGGCAAGATGATGGACTACGCTAGTCTCACCCTTGGTCCAGCGAGGTAAGAGAGGTAGGCTGACTGAATCCCACCTCTTCCCAGAGCAGGAGACTGATCTGTCTGTGCCCAATCCATGGACCACGCCTTTGGGAATGGACACCGTGGGGAGAATGGGCTAATGACAGTGAAGTATGGGTCACAGAAAAGAAGCTGCACCCCCCCCCCCCCCATCCACCGCACAGCCATCGAGACTGGGGCACCGCTGATGCTGAATGGCATGAATGTGAATCCAAGTGAATAATTGCCACACTTTAGGAATCAAAAAGCCTCCTACCTGCCTCTTGGTTTGTAGGCATGTGGCCACAGGTCCCGATTGTACTGCCTTGGAAACTTTGCATTGACATAACCCTTCAAGAATGCTTTCAGTTTTAAGTCTGCCATTTCAGCTTTTTTTTTCCTGGTTGAGAACATTTAATTATTTCAGGCATGGAGTAAAACAATAACAGCAAAGTAATATCATCTTGCTATTCAATTACTTACATATCACTTAATAGTTTTTCAGTACCATCTGCCTAGGTAGTTTTTCAGCATCTGTTAAATACTCTAACAGGACACCTCTAAATTGTCCTTGGTTTCCTTATAGAGTCATGAATATTTAGTTGTTATTCTAAACGAATATAGTAGTTCTCCTGAGCTTGCTAAAAATGTAAACTTTTATTTTGAAAATTTTTTTCTGCAACTCTATCACTGATTTAGCTGGATTTTATCAGAAAAGTATTCTTACGAAGTCTTGGCAAATGCAGAGAACCCAACTCTAATAATACTTCTGCGCTATGGAAACCAGATCCCCTTGGATGAAACTGCTTCTTATCCTTCCGAAAAAACCCTGATAACAGTTGCTCAGTCCTGTGATTTCTGTAGTTCCTGGAATTTGTCCTTGTCTTCTGTGCACCTCAGGCACTTGTCATAAGCATAGATCTGGATAGGCTAGATTAGACATTCCTTTTGAACTGTATAGAGGAGTTGTGCAGTTTACAATGTTCTATTGGACAACAGTGACATACTGCCCAGTGTTTCCCTGACTTGTGCCACATGCCTCTTGGGATAAACCCTAGGCTCATTATGCATTCGATAAATAGTTGGGAAATTAGATAGTTGGCTTTATTGGACAGCACATTTCATTTATGGTTTAGGTAGTTTCACAGTTTAGGGAGTTCTTAATGTGTATCTTTCAGGAGGCACATTAATAGAGCATAAATACACAGATTAGTACACTGGCAAAATGATTTTCTCATTGTATAAACTCCGTATTGACTGTCTCACTTTCCTTTTTAAGTGACTATACCAATCCGACTAATGTTACTAGAGTCAGGCTATGACAGGTCAGATGCATTTCCTGTTTTTGGAATGTTTCCATGGCTACACAGACGTGAGAGAAATGAATGCAGGGGCTTTTTCTGAGCAGTAACCCAGCTCATTCATCTTGAATTTACCCCATCGTGCTGTTTCCTGTAACTTCGCCTTATCTCAGCTGCAGGGAGGTGTATTACCGAGCTGCTCCTCTACCATGTACAAAAGTGTCCGTCAATGAGATTCAGGTTTGAACACCTATAGTAACTTTTTGTTAAACTGTATGTGATCCTTTTGGTGCTCCTCTTCCTACATGTGTTCTGTCTATGCTGCCGTAACACAAAGGAAATTTGCTTTTGTGTATTTTTATATGTTGTTTTTTTCGGTGGGTTTTTTCATGGTGAGTCTATAGCTTGCATGCATCTCTGAGTGCCCACAACTGGAGAAAAGTTCCATTAGTGTCAAAGGGGTCCAGGAGGGATGCAATTATGCATTTCTGGCTCTGATCCATTAGCATGTACCTACTGGAGCTTTGGCATCCTTTTCTTAATGCTTGTAACAGCTCAATCCTCACAGCAGGGAGAATCTCACAGAGATTGCAGGCATTTCAGGCATTTTCTCCCCTTTTTTTTTCTTTAAATTTTTTTTTGTGGGCAGAACACCTTCAAACTGCAGGAGGTCTCTGAAGCATTGACCAACAGGGATGTTGCAGGGTCACTGGCAATCTCTGCCTCGCCAATTCTGCTTCAACCATTGATCCTACCTGTAACCCTCTACTATCATCTCCCCTGCTTCAACTGGCATTCATGGATGCCTACATAATGCTCTGTCTCCAGGAGCAGTCTCATCCGAAAGGAGGGCCCCATTTCCTTCCCATCTGGAAAGGGACAACAAAACTTCACTGACTAAATCATCTCACCTTTCTAGAGGTGGGCGCTAACTGGTATTACATGTAATTCGGCACTCCCATTCAAATTTCCTTTCCTTGCATTAATCCAAACACAATAGGCATTAGTCAGCATTCCTACATGTTAAATGAACTACATAATAGTTAGAAGTATGAGCTTTACGGTGCATTTTAATGGGTCACATACAGCTTATCCAGTACATGATACTATTGAACAATTTTACAATTGCCTTCAATGTCACTACATTAACATGTTTAATTAGAGAGTAGGTAAAAGATTTTACTAAGCATTTTTGGCCAATCATCAGAAGAGTATTTAAAAAAAGGTTTTGCTCATCATTCTTTGTAGTTCTCCGAAATTGCTCTTCTTTGACAGTTAAGCTAGTCTTTTAATCTTACTTAACAAATGCCTGTAATGACAGCAGATTTCCCTTCACAACATTGTTGCAACTTTTTCCCAGCAGCACAGATAAAGCTGTCAAAAAACTCAATGGAGGCATCAGATTAATTCAGCAATTATATGTATCTTGCATTTATGAATAGATAAGCTTGGTTTTTGAAGTAGCTTCAGTCCCTGTCATTCCTTATGCTCACTTCTCACCATCCGCGAGAGACTTCTGTCCCTGGTGACCAGTAATGTCTTAGTAATCCCTCCAGCCTTATTTCTCATTAAATAGTGAGCGGTCTTTGGGAGGAAAATGATGCCAGGCAGAAGGTCAAAAACAACAAGCTGCTTGCTCATAGTCTAACTAACATGTTCATGAATAAGTGTTTGCGCTAATAACAATATTTGCTGTCAAGTGAGATTATTTAACAGGATAAATTTGGAAAAAAGAACAACAAGCTTAAGGTGAGGAGATTCCGGATTAAAACAGCGGGTATTTGTATTCAGAGAGAGATGAGTCTTATTCTGAGAGATGATCTTTCATCCAAATGATATCTGCCCAGTATGATGTGTTTGAAGAGAAACCAGCGTGCAGGCAGTACAGACTCTGGGAGAGTCACGGCGACAGGAAGAACGCAAGAAGCTTATTGTCGAAAGGCCCTCCAAGACGTGCAAGGTGAAGGGAGCCAGCACCCTGGAGCTCTTCTTAAAAATGTCTCCTCTTCACAATCACCTCATGATGTTCTCCAGCGAGTGGTAGAAGTGTGTGGAGATCCCCTATGATGCTGAGGGTGTGTGAACCTTCGTGGTGGTCCGCTTCTCTTTCCTTCCCCCTCGGTGCATCCGACTCGGTCTACACAGAAGTAATTAATTTGATGTGTTTTTTTGTGATTTGATAAGAATTTGCTTACAGTGAACAAAGGTATTTACTTGCCCTCAGCCTGGGGCAGGTATTAACTGGTGATACATGGCAGTAATGAATCTACACAGCCAGTAATGGCAAGTGATTGCAATTATACCCACCTGCCAGAGGGAAGTCATGAGAGTATATTATTGTACTGAATGGCAGAACACTAGGGAGGAAAGCTACGCTTTTGTCCTGTTTTACATTTCAAATTAATAGATAATACAGTACGTTAGATTAAAAAAACATTTGTTAGTATATCAGTTGTGTTGAGAATGGTTGCTTATCAGCATTAATGTTCACCAGAATAGGAATGTAAATTTCAATGCTAGTTACACTTGATAAATCAAGATCAAAGACTGAAATCTAGATCAGTGTTAGATCTCTTACATGTCTCCTCTTCAGCACAAATTAATTGCATGTAATATTTATGGCATCAAAATAAACCATCTATTGATATTTTGTGGATGATGTATGGCAGTTTTTCTGAACCTGGTTTTCACAAGCCCCCAGATGGTCCACATTTTTGCTAGAGAGCTGGGAAGGAGCAAAAATATGGACTGTCTGACATGGAGCTGGGAGGGAGCAAAAACGTGGACCGGCTGGGGGTCCCTGAGGACTGGGTTGGGAAACACTGATATACGGAATCAGAGCCTGACATTTTGTTGGTTTGATTTTAATGGCAGTTAAATACTGGAGGAATCACCCTGGGGTTGCCTCTGGCTCATTCTGTCACCTGTACCACTTTTACCCCCTGAGACCCCAATGCCTTTTTTGCCAATGAAAACATGAGGGGCACCTTTTTGGCAGTTTAAGATACAGCGAGCACTTCCTCAGATTTCCGTATCTGTGCCAGGACCAGCTCTGTGGGGGAGAGAGCAAAACGACATTCCTCGCCTAATATGGGTTCACAGTGTGTGAAATTACAAAATTTTCAGAAACAATAAACAGTAATTGAATCCGAGGATGGGAAGATTTCAGGCTTGAGAGGGCCCCTGTTGTGACAAACAGCGGCTCAGTGGGTCTGCCGATTCTACCCTGGTTGTTCTCCTCACTTGGTTTAGCGGATCGGCCTAGCCAATCAGCTTTCAAGGGACCGGATTGGAAGGCTGAAATCGGCTCAGTAAGTCCTCTGATTCCACCTCTGTCTTCAGCGCAGATTTTTTGAACCAGGTAGGACCAGTTGGCAGATAAAACCTGGCTCTGATCTCTTGCGGCTAAACCAGTCACAGCTTTCAAGGGCCACATTCGCAGATTGCATCCAAAACTGCTGTCCTCCTACCTCTCGGCGTTTTCCTCACTTGGTTTCATCAGTCAGGAGCTCTTCCTTCACCATAACTGTTTCCCTCCACCTTGGGAGCTAGCTGAGTCCATTGTGATTGGTCCTTTTGCGAGCTGTTTACATGTGTCACGGAGCCCATCATGCCCCCGCAGTCACTGGCGTGTCACTCTGAACCAGGAAACGTGTGCAACTTGTTTACTTATGACAGGGACCGATAGCTATTTCTGTCTGACTGCCATTTAATTGGATGGAGCGTATGGTTTTAATTAGATGAGCCATCGCTAGTACTTCTGACACTGTGAACTGTATATTTATCTTGTCAAGTCTCATAGAAACACAAAAACTTCCCAGACAGGAATATTACACTATAAGTGTTTATTAAATCAGCCAGTTCTACCAATCTGCCACCATCTCACTCCTCCCTTTCTGTCCCTGCTTCTGTGTCCTTATTTTTGCTTACACTTTAAATGAAATGGTATACAAAGCAAGATGTGCTGCATTTAACCAGCAGATATGACCTCTTGGGGTGTGATCATGGTTTGACTTTGGGTCGTATGTTTCCAGCTGAAATCTCAGTACCTGTTCCTTCTGACCAGTGACATAAAGAAATGCAGCTTTAATCCCCACGCTGGCTGAGCTGTCTGCTGTCAGTCATAAATAACCAATAATGAAATGAAAGAATAACCAATGGAAACTGTGTTCAAATGGGAAATTTAGCCCTTCATGAGTTTGATTCTTTGGCTCTCCCATCAATGCTTCTGGCTACTCTAGAAATACCTGTTGCTGACTCTAATAATAACCTATGATGTGTGTGGGGGGGGGGGTGTATTTTTGTAATTATTACATTGTGGGGAACCAATTTCCTCAGAATCTGATAAAAGTCTGTTACCTTTTACCTTGT
>JAAGVU020000025.1:3490722-3540931 GCA_011763525.2 Mormyrus iriodes
GGAAACGTGCAGGTTAATGTTGTACTGCTGGGCTGTTGTATTAAATAAGGCCTAGATTTCCTATATATATATATATATATTTATTTAAATCACAGAAAGAAACATATGTGCAAATGATCATTGAAGCATTTCCACTACTTTTTATGTGAGCACAGTGAACTCATGTATGTATGAGTTATATAGTTAGACATTATTTTAGATGAATGTATGCCAGTGAGCTTAGGACTTCTCCGGTTTCATGACATGAATGAACGGATGTTCAGAGAGTACTTCTGTCAAGAAAAGAAGCAAGAAGAGTTTTCCTGCATGCGGGAACAGCTGGATGAGTCTTTGAGCAACTGCACGGATACGTCAGGCTTTGAAAGGCTTGGAAATTCTAAGGAACGCGGAGAAAATTTCCCAAAGTACAGTTATCGTCCAAAGTCCATGTCCACATCCTTGGCCTGGTCTGAATGGAAGACGGTGATGTATCAAGCCAGTCATTTTAGTATAGATGGACTTCGACCTTCAGCACATCTTTTCACTTTTCATCTTTTCAATTCGTTCTTTATACTGCATACCTCCCTGGTATGGTCAGCATGGGATGTCATTCTATAGCATGCTAATTATTTTGGATTATGCTAATCATTACGCAGTTTTATTTTTTGTCTTCCAGTCATCTTTAATGATGGTACTCTTCCTCAACATGGAATTCAATTTCTGTCACGAATAATTCATACATTTGATTGAAAGCCCATTGTTACGTGATTAATTCAAGGTTGGTTTAGCTTCTCTTTGAAAGACTGAGAGGAACCGATTTATTCTTTCAAGAAGCATCCTAGTGGCTTCAGTTTGGTTCTAAGGCTGCTTTGCGACCCACTGCTTAAGTAAAAGAACAACCTGCTACATCAAACAGATATTTATAATGTAACAGGGACATCTGCTGGTTGTATAAAATATATATAATCCTAAAATTTGGTTGAATGGAAGCTCCCAGAAGATTTGAACAGGCAGCAAATTGACCTGCAAAAGTAGCCTGTTAAAGGATGTTTTTTTCTACTGGCAACAGTTCTGAGAAACATGCAGGTCTTCTGCAGGACCAGAGTTATCATCAGCCCCATAAGTACTCAGGGAGAAGGGATGAGCAGAGCGATGAATGGCATTCCCACTGGTGGTATCAATAGATACTGAATCACTGGCCCAGTAGACCCGATGGCAAGGAGAGCCAAGAGTAACTCAGTGAAAGGAACAGTGAGTTCAGTGAAGCAGGTCAATATCTCAGAAAGTCAGTGCGGATTTCAACACGAGCTAAGTGCAAAACATCAATATCTGTTTGAGGGATCAGCATGGTTTTATTGGCGTTTTGAAGACATAAAATAGCATACATCAACTATTTACTGTGGAGAGCATAGATTCATTTATTTTTATGTGCTTAAAATATAGACCAAAATACCATGTTTTGTTTTTTGCCATTATGAAATGGGTGTTTTGTTAATTGATGTTTAGTTATGCCGTTGTTATAAGATCTTTTAAATTTTGGCTATAGCTGTAGGTATGATTTTAACACTTCATTCATACTGATGCTAAAGGAACACCATTTCATCTTTGTCTCCAGTCATCACATCCACATCACTAATGTGAGGTCACATGCTGCTTTGTTCTTCAGTTTCTACCCTCCAGTGATTTAGACTCTTACATCTCTTCTAAAAATGAGAGAATGCCATTTCTAAATCATGCTCTTGTGTTTTTTGAACAAACGTTTTTCTGTATGTATAATCTGGGTCATCCATTTATATATGGATGTGTGTGTGTGTGTGTGTGTGTGCGCGTGCATATATACTTTGGTCGTGGAAATGGCAGTGTGACGTCTCAGCGTCAAGCATCTCATCTTGCATCACCCATTCTCAGTCTCAGTCTCAGTCTCGTTCCCACAGTCATTCAGTATTCACTACACTACCATTCGCAATCTCCAAGACTACATATTTTGTCTATAAATTTGTGCTTTATTGTGCACCCCATAGTACACAATATCTGCGAAAATAAATAAAAACGATTACCTCCTACCCACTACCAGTACAGTATGCCTGAAATGTCGATAAGGAGCAGCTCCCCGCTTATCGACCGATTCACTTAATGACCTAGTCATAGGAACGGAACTTGGTTGTTAAGTGAGGAGTTTCTGTATGTGTGTGTGTGTGCGTGTGTGTGTGCATGCGTGTGTGTGTACGTGCGTGTATATTTTTTTTTATCTGTAAATCCATTTATCCTTTTGTCTTTTATACAATGGGGTCCAAAGAGCTCTAGATAGTATTTCCAGCAACTAACAACATATTTGCCCAGACGATGAGTTATATGCTTGAGAATGGATGTTTTGACTACATTTGCAAACACCTCCATAACATTGTCAGAAACACATTGTGACAGATCCAGCAGAGATTCATCTGCTCTATTGGCATCTTAAAGAATATGATAGACATTCCCAGAAAATCAGAAATGTCATACTCTCACAGTGTTTTCTCATGCTTCATGACAACTAAAAACAGTTGCCATAAGCTGACATGACCTGCATGTCTTTATGACACATGTATGGCAGTGTCTTTGATGGCGTTCAAACAAGCCATGTCAGTGCCTCCAAAATCACTTAGACACTGGTGAACTACAATTCCCAGAGTCCTTGTCCAAAGGTATACATTAGTTTAGATTTTGAAGTAGCCTGGATTCGCACCCACAAGGTCACTTTATTGACTTCTGTGATCAGTCACTAATGGAAATCATTGGCTGGTGACCTCACCTGAAGATGTCTGTCCCAGTAATCCCCCTCCCCCTGTCCACCCAATACAACCTCTGCTCAAGGAGATGCCAGTCTGTTCTCTGTGGAGGATTTCTCTAGTTCACAGACCTCCAGACATGACTAGACAATTAGGGCCAGTCAGTGAACTTTCCTGTCGACCTTTCCCATTGAGCTGGCTGTGCTCTTCCATTCTTCATTCACTCATGGTTTGTCAGTTGCCTAAGGAAGTGACTCCAGAGAGCCCCATCCAGGATCATTTAGATCCTTGGGATTTTTTTTTTACAGATGTATGCAGTTAGACGTTCATCTTTGAGCCTTTACCGTGTTCCTAGTCAATGCATTTCACACAATTAATTAAGCGATGCATTAAGGGCCCTTATTTCCAGCGGGTGCCAGAGAGGCACTCTATTACAGCATTAGCAAACTCTAATGGAGTTCTCCTTTACACCACGAGAGTCGGGGCAATGCCACTTTTATACCAGTGCTCTTTTTAACATCTCCAAGTGGGTGGTAACTCAATGGTGGTATTTTCCCAGGGCAATTTTCAGGTCAATAAGCCATCACAAGTGCAGAAAACACTTGGTATTGTGCCATTAGCATGTGGTATTGGAATACCCTTCCACTCTCATCTAGTTACACACTGTCATAGATGTATTTAGCTGAAAAAGAAATGTAAAATTAGAAGAAAGCTTTGGTTCAGGAACTAAAATTGGATTCATACAACAATACCCCCATCTTCCACTTTCTACAAGTCACTCTCCCCAGAACTGGGTCGTCTTCTTACGTTTATCCCCTCACGGTATCAGCAATGCTTTATGGGAGCTCAACTCTGAGCACACACACCCGGTTTTTGTTTTTGAGCTCAGATTTCTGCACGCAGAACTAAAAAAAAAAAGGAAAAAGAAGCAGTGCTTGCAGTACAATTTGAAGACACCTTTTTCAATCAAAGAGGCTTTTGGCACAGCTCACCAAAGCTTTCAGATAAGACGCAGCAGGCGTCACCTCAGCAGATGAGGACAGCTTGTGTCGAAGGATCGCTGTCGGCAGCTAATGCAAGACTTCAGATGTTGGTGATCATACAGGTGGGTTTCGCAAAACTCAGTCTGCTCCATGACCAGAGTATTCCCTTAACAATCAAACAGAGCTTCAGTATAGCAGTGACAAACAGGACTAGTTGTCTAGCCGCGTGATACACATTCATCCCTTCAGGATAATCATGTATTCCGCATTCGATACACACTGTAAGCACAGGAAGGTCTGGTTTATGACCAAATATATCCTTTAATAAATCTTCTTCTAATTGTGGTAGCTTTCACTGTGATTAATGTTGCCTCGCACATCCAGCATTTACCTGATGTTGATCATCCCAGTGTATTTTTAGATTAAATAACTCTTTCCATTAATTCATTGATATATTAAGTCATTTAGCACATAGTAAATGATTTTGTTGAAACATTTGGGGACGTTTACCCGAATGATCGAAAGTGTCACTGTTTTGAAGTCTGATGCCCCTCTATCACCAACGATCATACATTTTATTTATTAATAAAACTTTGTCCTCAATGAGATGAAAAAAGGTAGAGAGAAAAAATCTGTGTTTATTTTTAGAAAAATATAACAACTGTAAAGCTAGTGCATAGTAAGGATAATTAGCGAATTATTTAGTCTCGGCCATCTCATGTCCTTTCTATAGTTTCTATAGTTCACACATCTATAGTTTTTTCTCTTCTCTTTCCCCGGCTCATACCTACCTTTTCCACGTGTTGCAGTATTTAGACACAGTGATAATTACATTTGACAGAAATGACAGGAACGTGGTATGATTTGGTTACCGGGAGAGATTACATTTCGTTTTGATTAAATGACACCGGACCGAAGTGGAATGGCAGTAATTACGTACTGGAATTAAATGTCTCTTGGTGAAGGACACGACGAGACAAGGTGGAAGGACAGCAATAGAGCGGAAGAGGGTGGGAGGAGAGCAGGACAGGGAGGAGAGACGTGTCTGAGAAGCCGGCATCCGTCGGCTTTAATAACATCCCCCTCGACAGTGTAGTAATTGGAAGGTCAGTGGCTGAGAGTCTACTTTTGTCAGGTCGGTAGTTCCTTCAGCATGGTCCCTTGACCTCCTGCTGTGCTGTTTCAAAGCAAAACTGAAAGGTAAAATAAAGGAAGGGGTCTTCTGTTTGTCCTCATGCTACAATATGACATGCGGGTCCCTACTCTCTAAAGCAGAGACTCCCAGGGGCCTGCACATGCGCCAGGGAGGCAGGGTCAGAGACAGCAGCTTCCCGTCTGACGTCCAGTGGGTTCTGGGTGGAGCTCCATTTGCTTTTCATCCTCAGTGTCTTATGCTGCCTGCCATGGCCACAGGATACTGCCGCTTGCTTGGGATATCGCTCAGATCTGTCCATAGTGACCGCCTTGCCTCTTTTAAAGATCTCTGCTACCATCTTGAGTTTCTGCATTGTGTTTCTCTGCCAGTGCCAGTTCTATATGCCAGCACAGTTGCCAGCGCATGTTGCTAAAACAGCTGTGTTCCGCTTGTTGAAGTGTCACAGCACCTCAAATGGTAGCCTAACTCTTTTTCACGCTTCAGGACGTTTGCACCAACAGTGGTAAATCCGCAAGCCATGAGGCCTGGTCTGGAAATGTCGTGCCTCCTGTATATTGAACATCTGTCATTCCCAAGCAAGAGAAGAGGATTTAGCATCAAATCAAGATTTTCACAGATCAAACCCTTTTCTGTGCACCAAACTCATTCATTCCCTCCATCCATTGCTCCATCCATCATCCCTAACCACTTACCCAGAGCTGTGGCCAAGGCCTAATCCAAGGCCAAAGGCAGGGGACACTCTCTACAGGAAGTCAGTCAATTGCAGGGCACACTCCTACACATACTTATTTCTTATAAATAAATCACTTATGTACTGAATGGCTTGTGTACCTCTAAACCAGTAAACAGATATTTCTGTGGCCTCTACATTTAATTGCACTAATTCCCAGCAAGTGAGCCCAGAGCATAACAAGAGACTATTAATTAGAGCTTGTGCAAATATGCCGCATATTTCCAAATAGGCAACAGCTGTTGATCAGTACAGACACACTCCGAGCCTTCTTTCCTTATTCGGAAAACATCTGGGTGGGATGGCGGGGAAATAAATAAATAAATAAATAAAATCCGCACGCGTGAGCGCATGCTAGAAGCGCATTAGGGAGAGATGCCGGCATCGCGAAGCTGCGCTCGCTAAGCGTTCAATCTGTTGCCACGTCTGTCCGATCTGCACCATCATGACCCGTTTGACAGTGATCGCTTTGTTTTAAAAGGGTGACTGAACGCCATACACAGCTAGGTATAGCAACAACAAATATGTGATTTTCTGTCATTACATCCCCAAGGTCCTTCTTCTCTCCGTGTTTCCCTGAATGAAAGTTGGCTGGTTTTGTCCCATGGGGCTGTGTTAAAAAGCACATTAAGTCTCCGAGACAATTGCTAATGGAGATGATTGATTGTTGTCTGCTTGCACAGTGCCACTGATAGCATCCCCAAAACGATCGTGTCAGTGTTGTGCGACGTGTTAAATCTGTTTAGGCAACAAAGTCATTTCCAGCCATTATATTAAAGGACTTTATTTTAATGGTGGCCCTTTTTTATGCCAAGAAAACATCCAGAATAAGGATGAATAAAGCACTTTTCTGGTTTTGCCTCATTGCCTAGTTAATATGCCATAACTTTTTAATCATTTAATTTTTTTACACTCATGCTTAATGCATATGGCTTTTATGTGTTTCTCTGCTAATTTAGCACAAACTATTTAACTTGTTGTGCTTTGATTTTCACCCTGAAACCACTCGGAAACACATGGTTTCTTGGTTCTGTCATTATTATTTTGATTCATACTATATATTGTTTGTGAGCATTTGTATGTGTACGTGTGAATGCTTGCAAGCTGAAAGGTGTGTGTTTCTATTCTGTGTTTTGGTGATTGTGCGTGTTTGTAGGCTCACTGGGCAGTGTTGTGTGTGTGCTTGCAGGCTAAGAGGTTTGTGTGTTTGTGTTCTCTGGATACTGTGTGTGCGTGTGTCTTTCCTCTCTTTCATTCTCTCTGCCGTGCTCTGATTGGCTTCTGGGTGCTCCCATCCGGTTGGTGGCCATAAAAGTAGCTCACCACTTTCTCACTCATTTGTGTGGTGATGTTCCAAGAGGCTCATGGGAGTTTTACTTACACAAACATGTACTGAGGGCAGAAGCAACAATGATTGGTTCAGAGTGATAACCAATGGAATTGTAGAATAGGTGGGTCCCAGCAACTAGAGGAGATGGGACCAACCAATCAGATGTCTTGGTCCCGCCTTTAGTTGCTTTGACCCACCTCCTGTACAATTTCATTGGTTATCACTCTGAACCAATCATTGTTTGTGTTTGTGTAAGTAAAACTCCCACGAACTTCCGAGAGCCGTTCTCTATGAGTGCCTGTCCTTGTGTGAGCAAGTATTATGACGAGACATGGATGTCAGTGGAAGCCTTATCTGTGTCATTCTGTGTTGTGTGAAGTCAGCTAAATATTGGGGCTCGACGGATCAAAGTACAAGTACCGTCAGTTGTTCCATCTCCATTTGTTTCAAGTGCAGTCACATCTTGAGGGTACATCTGCTGTTTCTACTAAGGCCATTATGAATTGCAGTAAAGGAAGGTATATATATGCGTAATTAACCTCCATACACCGTTCAGCCTTGGTACTACCTCCTTATAATCCCCTACTTGCCATCTATGATAAAGTAGACATTATTGCAATAACTTTGCACTAATACATATTTCATTAGGTTAAAAGTTGTAGTATATTTCAGGGACAAACAAAATCCATTTAGTCTACTTATACATCAGTTCATTAAATGAGACATTAAGGCTTAAGTGCTGTCTTTCTTTTCTGAATGTTTAAACAGCTCTACCTTTTTATAATTCACTTTTTTTTTTGTTTTACAGCTCCAATAAACCCACATCTTCGTAAGTATTCCTCTTCTTCAGTTTTTGTCTAAGATAGTTCTATAAGCTGTATAAATTCTGATATTTGTGTTACTGGGATGTATTTTATCTTTATGCCCTGTTGTCTTTCCATATAATTGGGGAACCAAACTCAGCACATAAAAATGTGTATCTCTTTGGAGTTTGTCTGGCACTTATCACAGACGGCTGAATGCTTTGACTTTCTGCTCTAGAGTGAATGTCAAATCACTAATGGGAGCATGTTGAGAACCTGAAAAAATGCTGGGGCTGGTGGGGGGGGGGGTCCCGACAGGCAGTGAAAATGACACCATCACTCAGCCAATGCGGTTTATTACTGAAGTGCTAATTCACCCAGGTGGTCAAAGCGTGCCTGGCTGGCTGGCTGGCTTTTAAGGCCATGCACAAGATACACAGCTTTTTAAACCGTGAAGCAAAATAAAACACACCCCATCCTTCCCAAAGCAACCACTAAAATTTTAGAACACCTACATAAATGTTTACCACTTGGCACACATACTTCCAATCCTGATTTTCAAAGTCATAGAAGACCTGCTTTGTTTGTAATGTGAGTATGTGATATGTTCAAGAAGCACAATATCCAAAATGTTTATGTTATTATGCTACTGTGAAAAAATGTCAGGTTTTGCATATGTATAGTAGTAGCGTTGGGTATTTTGCCTTACATAGTCATGTGTACAACCTAGTCTTCGTTTCTCAGGGAGGAACCTATGAGCATGTTTTTCCCCTACATTTAGTTCATGCTACTGGCTGTAGGTCATGGTCACCAGTGTTGAGTTGACCCAAAATGAGCTGAAATTACCAACTTAAGGGCCACAGGCCAATTTTTTAAAGCAGTTCTTCGGAAAATATTATTAGGATCCTTAAACAGATTGGTATTAGTTCTTGGGTCATCTTTGCAATGTCTAGTGGGGTGACCCCAGGAGAACGTGCATGTGACCAGATCTCCCCGTCGTGCGAAACAGGAGAGTTCCACTGCAGTTTCGAGGAGGAGCCCATCTGCATGTTCACCCAGGAGAAGGGCGACGATTTTGACTGGACCAGACATAGTGCAGCCACCCGGGACACCAAGTACACTCCCAACACCGGGCCCAGCAGCGATCGAAGCGGATCTAAGCAGGGTGAGCAGGTCACCAAGAGGGCGGATGGCAGCTTTCATATAATTAAGTGGGTAGCTACCAAGTAGGCTGTATTTGAAGACAATCTGTTGATGAGAAGCCTCGAGGTCAAGCTACTCACCGGCATGCAGCCTAAACAGGGTTTATAACTTGCCTTCATAATTCATCCCGTTGACATTACCATTTGTACCCCCCCAACCCCCCCCACCCAACAGAACAGATGTTGCCTTATTACCTTCCTCCAATTTGTCGTTCTCCCGGCAGCAAGGAGCCGGACAAGTGAAACCATGAATACAAATCAGCTTCCCATCGGGGCCGATGCTATCTGTTGCCGTAGAGGAATTTTGTTGTATGTTACAATTTCATACACAAATTCGGTGGATCGGCTTCTTCCGCCTGGGCTGAGCTGAAGAGCTCTACACTGGCACTCTGCAGTCAACCACCGTGCTCGGCTAGGAGTCGCAAAGCAAACCCTCTTACGCTGCGTGGGCGCTGTGTAATGTGTTGGAAGCTTTGCGGATGTGATGTGCAAACACGTTTTCCTGCCCAGGCTTTCAACTTTCATAAACCTGGGTTTTCAGGTGCTATCCACGGATGGCAAGGTTATTACACTAACACGCGTGTTTGTTTTTCATAGCAAGTAGGCAAGATTCATCAGGGATGTTGCCATTCACTGTTATGTCCTCCTCTCACCTGCAAGAGGCGCTCTGTGAGAGAGAAGGCAGTAAATTTAAAAATCAAAAACTAATCATGTGTGGTAACCATTGGATTGTGTTTTGAATGTACATCTATAGAAGGTAGATAAAGACAGCCATTAGCCCTATAACTGCCAATACTTTCGACTTAAAAGCATGCATTTTTGCTGCTAACATGTTCATGATTGAGCTGCCAGTATGATTCTGTTGATTCCCTTCTGTGCTCAGCGAGAATGATTTTTTTATTTTCCTCTGCCTAGTCGTGTAGTTCTCTTGTTTGCTATTAAACCCTTTATTATTATCCCAGAACGGTTACCATTGTTCATTTTGTAATTGTTATGCTCCTTCTGCTACATTTCACTTGTCATTGCCCTGCCTGCCTTGTCTCCATGGCGCAGCGAGAAGTGAATCAGATTTGCAGACTTCCGTGTCTCTGTGGGAACGCCTCAACCTTCAATTATCAAAGGGCAGATTTAATGAAACATAAGTGTCTGATGCCATTGGGCTGTTGATGTCCACTCGAAGGAGAATAGCGACGTCAGGGATTAATCTGCAAAGACCCATAGCAGTTTCATGTAGCCTCCATTCATTAAAATCTGCAGACAAATCCCTCAAAATCATCTAATGTAACTGGCTGGATTCCTGAGGAAGACATCAGCTGAATCTTTCCTGTCTATAGTGGGCGCGTGGCCATCACTTGTGCAGTAAATAATGCATAGCTCTAAGTCCCATGGCTTTGGAAATTCAAGCACATTGTCCAGGTTTACATTACAGCTAATTTTCAATGTGACTTTGTAATTATCTGTTACTAGATTTGACAGAAGATTGTTATTAGGCAGGAGGGCTTTCATGGGTGGAGTTTTCAGCTTGTCAGACCAATGTCAGGTCATCACATGACAGCCTTCCGGTGGGCTGTGCTGAAGACGTAGCTCATGGAACAGTTGGCAACATGCTGCCTGAGGTTGATCTGTAGCCCATAGGTGTCTGGCTCAATTCCCAGGGGGGACCTGCTTTTGAAATGGGTACTTCACCTAGATTACATCTTCAAATCAAGCTGCATCATTAGCTAAAGCCTTAAGTTGATCTCTGTGTCAACTGCTTTAGATGAAAGTGTTTGCTAATGATAATAATTTGCTTTCTGAAATGTCTTCTTTTGAGACCCTTGAGAAATGTTTGAGAAAATGGTGAGCTCTAGCGCCCCACATTGCTTGGCACACACCCTGCATCAATACACGCTCCAACGCAGAAAAAAAATCTTATTTATACATGACAAACTAACATCGTTTCTTATACTGCCTTACGTTCAACTTTAAGCTAAATTTAAACATTACTAAATGGGAAACCGTGAGTATTCTATTGAGTTATCCTAAAATCACAACAGACCATTACATGGTCACATTAAGCTGTAAAAAGTATGGAGGGTCATTTTTCAGGTGCTGGTACATTCAACCCATAATGCATTGCGTGGGAGGCCTAGAATGCGTAGCAGCTAAAATGCGTCTAACCCGAAAACATGGGCCTTTGGGGAAAATGTTGGAAAATGAGCTGGGACTTACAAGGGCAGCTCGACACAAACTGTACAGAAACTCTGTCTTAGGAACTATATGGTCCTCATTAGGTACTGAGCTGGTTCCTCCTCTCTGAGGATACAGATGAACGACTCCCTGACATTGAAGTTTAACAAGGATATTACATAGTGCACCGCCTTGTACAGGCTCAGCTTCACTGAAAACAGAGTCCTCTCCTTTTGGAGTCAAGGCAAGCATTTAACTAATTTCCCTTGCTAATTCTGTTGTCTGCTAGAAGGTTGTCATGGTTCCTGAGGATGGGGGTTCGATCGCCACTCGATTTGTAAGGATCAGCATTGAGATAATCTGTTGTTTTCTACCAGACTGATGATATTGTGTTGCTTTCTCTGGATCTGGCGTGGTTTGTTAGCATTCATCATATGCTGAATAATATATATATATATTTCTTATTTTTTTTGTTCCACCTCACAGGCTTCTACATGTACATTGAGACATCTCGACCTCGCTTGGAGGGGGAAAAGGCACGTCTACTGAGCCCCACCTTCAATGTAGCCCCTAAAAGCCCCTACGGGGCCACCAACTCTGCCTACTGCTTCAGCTTCTTCTACCACATGTATGGGAAGCATATAGGTAAGCAGGTGTTATGCCTATCAAATTTTACTCCTATGAATACACAGACACTATGGATAAGCAATGCATCGTTCATGATGTTTGTTTATTTCTTACAGCAAATGCAGTATAATGGCCATTATAGTGGGTATTACTATCAGCTACAGGGCTAAGGGCACTGTGTGAGTGTGTGTGTGGAGCATGTTCTCGTCATGTTCTATGGGTGTCCTCCAGGTATCCAAAGACGTGCAGCTTGGCATCGCTGCATCATGCATAATGTGTCACTGTGTGCCCTGCCAGGGCTTGGCATCCCATCTCTGCTGTTCCCCTACCTTGTGCCCTGTGCTACTTGGGATAGGCTCCAGAGGTCATGTGACCCCGTAGTGGTTAAGCAGCTGGAAGCTGGACAGGATGGACGTAATTTGCTTTGCCTAATTGCATTAACCTTACTGTCACACCTATAGAAACATTTTCAAAGTGACGCTTATAATTTCAGTCATATCCTGTATAACACTGTGGCATATATTTTTCTTGAACAAATGGAACATTGCAATCGATTGTGACATGAATGTGTAAAATAACCCAGGTCATTTCCAAAACATGAATGTGATTATTTTTGCAATTCACACTATGAAGGGAATTAGTAGAATGGTCTTGGCAGACACTATCTCAACACTGACAGAAAGTGGCTATCTCAAATAATTTGTTTTCCCCTTAAACAGGTGAGAAATCTTATTCCTGTTATACCCAGATTCCTGTGTTTTCATATAAACATAGGCACTGAATGTTTTACCTATTTCATTCATGGTAGCTGATTTCTGACCACACTGTCTTAATGTAAGGGTATAAAACTTACCACAAATGTAACATAAGTTTATGCCCTATTCAATAACTGTATTCTACAAAATTGCTGGATGAGTCAAGCTAAAAGCCTCTTAAATATTTACTGTTATAAAAGCTTTAATGGTGTTATATGAAAGGCAGTGTATTTATTTATTATTGTCATTAACTTTATGACACTTAATTACAATGTTGTAGTTAATGGTTTGTGTATGCATATTAGGAAAAATGAATACTTTAATATATATTTATGGCATGTATGTGATGGTGGGTTTTGCCACATAGGCAGAGACAAATATTCCTTATGACTTCATCTACTTTAAATAATTTTGTTCGATTTTTTTGGAATGGGGTTAAGGAGTCATTATTTTGTCAGTTCATCGAAAGATATTGTTCTTTTTATAATGGTGTTTTTTATATATATATATATATATATACCATCTCAGCTATTAAATCTCCTCATATTTCAAAGTATTGAATAGTGCACTGTGCCAAGAGAACAGAATGCTCTTTGTTGATTAGCGATTCACCCTTAAAGAATGAATGAAGTCACACCAGTTAGAACAATTCATAGAGGTTCACAGAATACAACAGAAAATAAACGGGTAACTCTTTACTTGACAGGGCAAAAAAAATATAGTATGTTATTACTTATGTATTAACTAACCACAAACTAAGTCTTAGTTACGTACTGATGTCTCGTTAATTCATCATTAATGAATCATGGTGCAACATTTATCCCAAGCAGTTGCTACATCTGTTAATTCTGTAAACCTTTGTGAACTGCTGAAGGAACAAGTCATAAATAACACAAGTTAAATACTGATCTCATGTTTGTTCATCAATGAATCATGACGCATCTTCTCTCAAGTAGCAGCTTCAGGATTTGTTCGTGATTTGTACTTCAGTAGTAACTGAGTTATTACTAAGTATTTGTGCCGCGTCAAGTAAAGTTATCAATGTGTCACAGAAAAAAAGAGATATCAAAAATACACTTTGTCTTTTAGTCTTTTTTCAGCTTAACTTTGTAATGTCCTGGTTACTTCCTGTTCAGCTCCAGAGATAATGATAAACCAATGGACATGTTCAAACAGCACTGTTCTGTCTTGAATGCTTCTCATTCCTTCTCTGCTTTTCTAGATCTTTGGAGCAAAGCCCTCCGTGGCTCCGTAGAGTAGTGTTTTTTCTGTCTTACAAGCACACTGCTACAAGCAAAAAGCTGATTTGTGCAACAATCGGAAAGGATAGATCCTAAAATCAGTAATCAAAAACAAAAACGTATTTGTTGACGTACGCTCTGGAAGTGTACGCCCTGCTGCCTCATTCTGCTTGCCTGTTTAACCTGAGTCTTGTGATACTGGTCATGTTTCTAGCACCACATTTAAAAATGTGTTTGCAGTCAGTAGGACATGTGAGTCAGTCATACTTTTACAAGGGAGCTGGATAACCAGGGGTGGAGCTGCTGGGCACAGAAGATATATATACACCATATACCACAAATGACCAAATTGTTGAGGCCTTCTGAGTTATGGTCTATAATATAAATTCTTCTCTGTTGGCTTCTTAAGCCCTAGCTTTACAAACTGTCATACAGACTTACTTCATAGGCAAATTTACTTCTGTACTGGGAAAAGAGAATTTGCCTAATTCAGGTACCTGCTGCTGGACCTATGAATTATATTGTGCTATCAAACATTATAAATGTGTTATGGGTTTTATTAGGGTACTCAGTTTCTTATACGTCATCTTCATCCAACAGCTGCCGAAAGGCATTCCCAGATTAAGACTTAAGTGCGGTAAATCAGATCTGACAAATTTGTCTGCTTGGCTATGGACTTATGACTGTGTTCTCCAAATCTATCACAATTTTGACGTGCATTTACAGTCTTACTAAGTTGCAATGAATGGCTTGGATCTATAGCATTGATCCTGATTATAGCTTAAGACCCTTCATGGTTCTGAGTGGTGTGTAAAGGCTGTTTTTCGTGTGGAGAGTATTTATATATGCTACTACTTCTAATGGAGGCAGGCAGGGCGGAACAATGGTGGTGGGAGGGGTGTTTAGGCCTCGCTCACTGGGACGAGCCCTTAGCTAACACAGGCTGCATTCGTTCCTGAAGGAGCAGAATCTCACAGCCATTTGTTGGCCCAACGGGGAGACTGAGGAGCTTCCCAGAAGGTTTGGCAGCAGGTTCATTAGCAGTTCATTAGTTATGTTTTCACTTACTATGCCTGCATTCATGAGTAATTATTGTTCCACGTTTTGAGCAATTAAACTGGTTTGTTTTTTTATTTTCGGGAAAAAAAGGTGCATTGCCCTAGTTGCATTATGGGTAGTTTAAGAAGGTATTTTGTGGATTCAGAGGTTGGTGCTTTCATCAGAAGAGTTTTACTCGTCCGTTATGATGTCAGAGCAGCCCAGCAGAAGGCCTGAGAACCTGAGCAGTCTTCTGTAGGAGACACACATACATGCAGAAAGACAAGATTCAAACAGTAACCCTGAGCTTGAGAGGAAACTCACAAGCAAAACATGCAATGCATCTGTCATTCATAAAATATTGATGCATTTACAAGCATTACAGTACATTCCTTTAGTATTTGGGATAGAAACTATCATTATTTTAATGTTGCACTGTTTCCGTGGCTGACCATCAGCTTGTAGATGATCACTGTTTGTCTGTTGGAAACATAATCTATGAAAACAGGAGAAAAGAGTGTGTGTCTGTTGGCAGTATGGGGTTTTTTATTTATTTTTTTTGCGTGACTGCGCAGTGGACCTAAAGCAAGTGTTGAAAACATTTTTTCATTTTGTGAGGTTGGAAGTCATCCGCAATAAATTACCTACTCTGGGAAAACAATTTGAGCGCTCCTAAAGCCCCGGGACCTGCTTGGCCCTGCCGAGCTGCTCTTGGCTGTACTGTATCTGCACCTGACAGACAGTAGTACTTGAGCAACGTCTGACCCGCCAAAGTGACAAAGTGTACGACAGTAATTTTCTGCCTCACATATCTGTCTGATGCTGGCTGAATAGAGAGAGACCTAACAGGGTACAAACTTGTTGCTCAGCCCTGATCCTCCGCTGCGTTGCGTGTTCGACATGTTCAGTTGTGGTGGAGTTCAAATGTCAGTGGTCTGCATGAGGTCCTTTGGCTCCACCACATATGTCTGCCGAATTTTCATTCTGATGACTCATTGTCGACTGTCGACAAGAAACACAGGATGGCACTTCCTGTACTGACCAGCCTCTCACATAGCTCTGAAGAGAGACTTATATTCTGGCCAATTGTATATGTTTACAGGCATAAAGCAGAAACAACACGACTTGTGTCACATTGATTACATTCCTGCTGAGGACCGGAAAATTCATTACTCTGCTGAAACCATAAATTCTCAGGATTTTATGGGCTGCAACATTTGTTTTGCTTTTGCATTACTGTCAAAAATCTTGGCAGCTAAACTAGAAGCATTACAGTATACGTAGGGTAGAACAAGTCCCCCCCCCCCATGACAGTATGTTCTTCTGTATGGTTGGACACCTATTTATCCAGCTTTCTTTGCGGTCACCTGACCACCTGATGCCTTCCCAGGAGACCTACCTCGGCGTGACACCGTTGTCAGCATTTGGTTTGGGAACGCTCACGTTTTTGGTGCCTCTCCACGCATGGAGGAGACAAACAGGCGAAAGAGGCGCAGTTGTGTCCTGAGCGAGGCACCGATACACAGGCATCGTCTCGCTCTGGGTAAAGCCACAAGCCCCTGATACGGGGGCGTAGGCTGTCGCTGATGCACTTCTTCCGGTGGCAGTAACCCAGCACAGGGTCTGCGTCTGCAAGCGGAAACCTGGTGATTTGTTGACTGTGCCCAATTCCCTTCATACCGCCCAATGTTTAGGATGAGGATATTAATATTAATCCATGGCATCTGTGTGGCATTTGAGCACAAACAAAATCTGAAAGACTTCTAAGGAGTTAATGGAATTTGGCCATGATTGAGTGACAATTTTTTTATTTACAAGTACTGTCATTTTTGGTCATGTGACACTAGAATTCACTAGAGTTGGCTTACTTGTGGAAGGGGTTGAAACACAAGTTTCCCTTGGCTCATGCTGCTTGCTGAAGGCATGTTGTTGCACCTGGGGGTGTATGTGGCACTCGCCATCCCACACTCAATCAGTGAGGAAACGCTTGGCTTCCAGCTGAAAGAGAGGCCATCCTCCTGAAAACAGCCGTGGTTGATGAGGGCACCCTGTATCCTGGGATCAATAGCACTCTGGCTGGCTTTTGAGTCGGCCTTGTCAGGGTCCCTTCCCACCTTACTGCTGGGCACCTGCGGGTGGTATGATAATTGGATTTTTCTTACGGCGCTCGCAAGTTATCGGCTCACCGCAGCGCTAGGGTTGCAAGACTCGATGTTTGCCGAGCTGTAATCCAAGTCCTGTTGACTCCACTTTATCGTTTTCACATGTGAGAGCATGAGATCGAATTCTGTGCATCGCAGGCGAATAATCTCAGTCGGAGTCTCAGATCTCCTCCGGGCTCCCAATGCTATGAAGTTTTGTCGTTTTACTCAAATAAATCACTGGACTTACTTTGAAGAAAGATTTCTTGTCATGAAAGGAATTATATTTTATGTATCCTATATCTAATTTAAATCTAAATCCCTCACAATAGGTGTTCCCTATTTAAAGCCCTAATGCACCTTGTAACTGAGCTGGTTTCGTTGTCAGAACCGTACATTTTTCTTTCCTTGGAAAAACTCAAACAAGACCAAGAAAGCTACATGTTATTATTGGCATAATAAATACATATATTTTTTATTTCTTTCATTTCGTCTTAGATGCCTTTTCCTTGAGGCTTCAGGCTGACTGAGAGACATTACATTTTAACATTTTCAATTACTTTTATCTAGCTGCAACTGAATAGCTGCACTTACCACAACTTAGGCACCTGGCCAATCCTTAAATATTCTTTCAACACTATGCACCCCTGGATGACCAGAATCTTTCTCTCCAGGAGGTACAGTCTGACGAGCAGGCCTCCTGGCCCTCTCAGGCCACTAACCTGCGTTTCTTTTCCTATGTAGGGACCTTGAATGCTTACCTGCGGCAGAAGGGCCAGGCAGCGTCAGACAGCCCCATCTGGACTCTAAGCGGTAACCAAGGGGACCGGTGGAGGCAGGCTAAAGTGAACATCCACCCTACATCATCCTTCCAGGTAAGCAGCCACTTACCAAGCTACCGGCATCTTGCTCCCCTTGTTACCCATTGGACTCAGCTGTTTATGCTGCAGGATATTTACAGAAGCTGGTTCCTCCGGGGCTGTATATCCTCAGCCTTAGTCCTAACCTCTTCTCCAACTTCTGTGTGCCTTGGAGTTTTGTTAAATAAGCTCATTCGGCCACTGTAGTTTGTTTCATTGGCTGGCGCATCTATGAACTCCCAAATCTTGAAAGTGTCAAGGTGAACAAGTGAGAATCAGTTAACTAAATTAATGCAAATGTGAAGATTCCCAGGGGCAAAATCTTCTGGAGAGATATAGATTTATTTTATTTGTCCTGCTGAGTGATGCGATAGACATTTGTTTGTCTGGGGAATTACTCATTGCACAGGTACAAAAAAATTGAATGCCATACTGAAATTGAAGTTTAATTAGCTCCATCATCTGGGACCCATTCACAAAGAGGCTGTATACATTTAAAAGTGTCAGTCTTTTTCAGGTTTTTTTTCCAGTCTTTTTTTGGAAAGTGTTTGATTTCCGCTTACTTCAAATTTATGAAAGTGGTATAAAGGTCTAGAAAGACAAGAGAACCAGCAATCTTGGCTTCCCATTGTAGATGAGTTATTGGTCACCAGCTCAGCAAGGGAGCAAAGAGAAAATTGCAGTAGTGCACTGGTACCCAGCAATATTGTGTGATTGGTCACATGGGACCATTTCTGGCTTGAATGCTGATATTCCATTCCATTCCCAGCATGCACCTCAGCCTTTAAAAGCTAAATGTCAAGTTTGGTAATTACTGGAGGTCTCAAGTTGGGGGCCCACAGCTATTTCAGCAGCAAAGGTGGGATATCCAACTTCTTGAATTTAGTTGGCATCCACCTGCATCTTTATATATACGACATTGGTGAGCCATTATATAGGATGTACTTAGTGTTGTTCATAAATCGCACTCCTCATTCTTCAGGAGTGTGTTGCATGCTGCTTACAATGGGTAAGACAGAAAGCTGTGATTGGGAGATCTAGGGGTGTTTCAATGCACGGGCGTACCCAGGAACCTCCACTAAAAAGGGGCCTCAACTAACCTTGTTTAATAAAATTTTAAACCAGGAGCTGTTGCCTGAAATTGAAATTGAAAAATAAAATGTGATTTGTCCTATTTTTTGCCTGTAGACTGATCCACCCATCAGCAATGTTTTAAATCTTAAATTTAAATCTTAAATCTTTATTTAACTGTTTTTAGTTAGCTCACTGTGCTGGTTTATTCTTTTTAAAATTATTTTATTTTATTGTTCTTTTTTTTTCGTCCACTCCTGTTGTTGTTGTTGCTGCTGTATTTAGGTATCTAGGCATGTAGGGCAGCTCAAGGGTCCTAAAAAGATTAGTTTAAATTACTCTGTTTGGTTTATAGCAGGAGTTGCCTGTGTGTGTGTGTGTGCTGTTTGGTAATTGCCAAAAGATATGAGGGAAATATATATTTTATCTAACTCCTAAAATACTTGCCTGGTGGTCTCTGATTTTCATCCCATGTATATACAGGGCATGTTGTACTGTAGCATAAGAATACACATCTACTGAACTCTCAATCTCCACAGATGGTTCTGGAAGGTATTCGAGGTCCAGGCATCGAGGGCGATATCGCCATAGATGACGTCACCATTGAGGAAGGGGAGTGTGGTGACCCTCCACCTAATAGTAAGTAGGATTTTTTTTTAGGTGAACTTCATAGGTCTTCGTGATGACTCAGCATGCATGTTCCCCTTTCTGAGTTAGCAACTGGATCACCATATCCTTACTTACGTGATACAAAACTGGTTATCGCATTAGAAGCGCAAAAAAGCCTACAGTGGAAAAAGACAAAAGAAACGTTTTGTTTTAATCATTACGTTTTTGTCTGTCCCACACCAGATCTGCGGAATATGGCCCCTCCTACGGCCACCCATATATGGCAGCTATGCGTCACCCTTCTCCTGGCCCTTTTCGGCCTTCGGAGGTGACCTTCCTCTGGCAGAGGCTACAGAAGGATCGACCCGGCACTGGCACCGAGAAGGAGTCTGCGTACTTGGACCTTCAATTTATAATTACCAAAGATTCATCCAGTTGGATTGCTGAGGAGGCATGCAGCACACCTAGGGTACGAGGAGCAGCAAATATACAAGAGAAAGGGAAAAATAAAAAAACAGAAGATAAACAACACAACAATAATGAAGATTCTATTATTTTTTAAAGAAATATATGCATAGTGCGCTCCCAAGGCTAAGATCTGGAAGTTCTTCATTGACTCTTTGTTCTGGAGCTGGCATAGTTCCCAGAACAGCGGATTCCATCAGAATGGCAGAGGACTGCTTGTGAAGAAGACCCGGAGAAGTCTGTAAAGCACAAGGACATGGCTGGGTGTTATTACATGAAATTAGTTGTGTTTTTTGTTTTTGTTTTTTTTTTTTTCGTTTGTTTGTTTTTTGTTTTTGTTTTCAGTGAGGTTTTTTTTTCCTGTTTTGATGGCCTAAGGAATTATAATCAGGGTCTTAAAAAATACCTGATCTGTTACTTTTGAATGCTTTAGGAGTATTAATTTGCCCAGTCCTCTTGTGATCACTGGAAGTATCATCACAGACCACCTGGATATGCTCTTAAGCCTTTGGCTGTGAGTTTTCCTTTCTAGTAATTTCCCTAACTCTCCTTAAACTTTCTCATAGTTTCCTTCTTCCTCCGTTTGCTTTCAGCCGGCAGCGTTTACTCCCCCCACAGGCCTGGAAGGATAATGTTTTGTTTACACGTTGGCCCTATGAAAACACTATGCTCCCCTCCCCCCGTACGACAAGCCGGCCATCATCCGACAGCGCCGCAGACCACGCGCCCTAGTCCGTCTGTAAGAAGGTCGCTTGGGGGTTGCGGGAAGCTAGTTGTTCTGTCTAACATCCGTCCGTCGCGACTGGCCCGTCCAAGGAACAGGAGCCGTTGTCTGCCATGAAACCAAGTGCCTTCAGATTTAAAGTAAAAACGTGACCGTGGAAGATCTAATAAGCCTCATCCACTGAAGGTTGCAGTGTTACCAGGGGGCTGTTTTCTACGAAATCCATGGCCCTGCCGGCACTGCGTTTAGGCGAAGAATGGGACTGGGACGGATGCTGCGATAAATGTGAGAAAATAAAACGTATGCCGACTGTCCAGCTTCAGACAATGGAAAACGCGACCAAACTTCCTTGGTTCTATTGTAGGCAATTTCCATACAACAGCCATGGCCTGTGAGCTTGTCACGGCCAGCAACACCCAAGTAGGAAAAAAAAAAACAGAGACTCAATTCGGTGAACTATGAATGTAGATCAATGCGTTGGTGTCTGGATACATGGAGCTCAATTATGGGAGAAAACTAAAAGAAAATAAATAAACAAAACAAGCAGTCCCTCTTAAAAGCGATGGCCCGACTTTTCGAGAGCAAACCCCACCCACAACTGGAGGGCCCTCGGCGTGCTAAGAAGGGGCAGCTGTCACATCCTAGGACTACGATGCGGGTGCGAGGAACTCCCCGTCGTCGGCACCTTACGGACTGGCTGACTCGAAGAGCTCGCTTTACACCACGGTGAAATTGGGGCTCCCTACGCCCTCCCCCGCCTCTGCCATTTCTATCCAGCTGTGTGGATTCTGACAAAATTATTTTATTACTCAAGCGAGAGTGTGACTCTGCTTTTACACAAACTGTATGACTTTGGAACTACCTGAGACCATTCATTACCTTAACCAGCTGGTTTTTGAAGGCGTATTGTAAGATCAACCCTCATATCATTGGTTATGATGACATTCAAAGACTTGCTTTTTTCCTCCTCTTTTTTTGTTCTGTTGATGATCTGACCTTTTAACTTCATATAACAAAAGTTTATTAACTCTTTTCGTTTCTCTTGAGAGCATAACCCCATGTTTCTTGAGACCCTCGCGTTACAAGAATATCGGAAAGATCAGAAAACGATATGCAAATAAATTTGGTGAATAAATTATTTAAACGAGAGTTCTATTAGGTAACATTTGTGAGTATTCATACAAAAAGCACAAGATGTAACAATAAACATTCAATACAAGGCTTCATTTATTGCTTATTATTCAGTAGATTTTCTCACCCAAATTTAAAGTGATATCCCTACATCTTATGACAAGAAGAGAAGAAAAAAATTTTACATCTGTGTTCAATAAAGCTTTTTTCGGGTAAGGTGTGACTTATTGCATGTGTGTTTGCTGTTTTATAATATCAAAACTATAACAAAGGCTCATGTTACAATTAGGCATTTGACTGCCATGCCGTAAAACATCACAGCTCTGTGTTTGATAGCTTTGTTTATTCTTGTGTTATGTCGGCATTAACAGATCCTTCGTGAAAGCTTGTCTCAAGTTTGAAACATGGAAAAAAGGACAAATCCGTACGCCGTGTCTTGCAAATTGATTCTCATTTGAACTATTTTTGTATATTTATTTTTTTAAAGCTTTTAGTGTGCTGACACAGGATGAGAGCAGACCCCTTCCTCCTTGTTTGATCACACATAGTTACCACCAGCGAATTGATTGTGAAAGCATTCTCTCTTGCTTTTAATCATATGGTGCTTATTCGGTGTAAATCAGAGCTGATGTCGGAGGGTCAACAAAAAGCCCCCCCCCCCCACCCCATTTGACACAGTCGTAAACCTTTTACTGACATCAATTTACAATGCAAGTCTTTACTGCTTACAGTTAAATTCATATATGCGGAATATGACATTAACTGTCATCTTCTTCAAGAAAAGGAAAAGTAAGCCCACATCCTTTCATTCAGATTACGTTTCTCAGAATGAATTCTCTATGGCTATAATTATCCTCTAAATCCTTTCATATATATGCCATATATAAGCCCAATATAGACATATATATGTGATTGTTCTATTTTTTCCCTTATGATTATAGAGTATAATTATAAATAAATACATCTAAGATGCTTACTTTCCATTATGTGTGCTTAATAGTTTATTTAACAAGTTTGTAAGAATACGAATATCATTTACTGTTCCTTCATTGTAACTCTACTGTCTTACCATGCCCAGTCATTTCTATCTGTTAAATACATGTTAAAATGTTCACGTATAAACTGTAAAACACATGATTATGTTTCTTAAGATAATAAATAAATTGATAAACAGGCTTTCGAACATCGTAGTCACGGAACTCCTCGCTGAAAAGTTGCAAACCCATAAGATGGGTTGACCTGTATTTGTATAGAAATGTGGGAAAATATCTTCTGTGCTACTTGAGATCTGCCCTCTATGAACCGAATGATCCAGAGGTATTTTTGTACCATATTGTCGCTCCTAAGTGGAGGTCAGGACAACAAAGTGCTGTTGTTTTCTACTTCCTTGTATAAAAAACAAAATGGATAAAGAACCCTGGAATTTATCTGTGCTGCAACGTGCGATGATTTAGTCATCTATACTTTTCATGCGGTTGGACACATCTCCTAAGGATATATGTTAAATTGATGGATAATGGGTGGATATTTTTGTCACGCTTGTATGAACGAGCGATGTCTGTCCATGAGTTTAAGCATTTATTGTTGGTTTATTGTGCCCCAAGCCTACACTGGTGTCACTCCATCATGTTGAAGGACATTTTTGCATTTATTAACTTACACTGCAATTAATGGACTGTAAAATATAAATTTTTTGGACAGCTCATCAAATACTGTGGAGATGTCCTTCCAGATCGGTTTTTAAATAAATAATTGCCTTCTGAGTGATTTTTGTTCCCATTTCCAACACATTAGAAATGTTATTTTTGCAATTAGAAATGTATAATATTGTGTAGGCTTAGGGGGCGCTTAATGGCTCGATTAAGAGGCCACGATGCTAAAATAACTTACATGTGTGGGATCAGGAGCCAGAGTGCTTGTCGTTTTAGAGGAAGTCAGGCAGAAGCTGAATGAGAAATCGAACAACATTTCATATTTATGTTGTGAGGACAGACAACAACATTTCACACATGACGTCTGTGCATTTTGGGGGGAGAATCGGCATTGATAGTAAATCAGTCATGGCAACAGTTAAAGAATTATGTGAATGCAGATTGGAGCCTTACAAAGGAACTAAAAAGAAATGCATCTATTGTATGCTTGTCAAACACAGGAGTAAACAACTGAACTAAACCCAGTGTTTACTTGACCCTGGAAACAAAGTCAATGTGAAATTTTTATAATACTGTCTTCCAAGAATACTACAGCAGTAGAAGTAATATTTTTAGCTATGATGACAGCATTTCATAAAATTTCCTTCTGTTTGTCATCGTAATTTTTTTTTAAGTTTTGTTGGTGCGTTACAAGAGAACATCATTTCATTTGGAGCACAAAATTAGCAAAAATTAGTGACTTCTCAAATCAGTGAGATGCCAGAATTCCACTAATTTTTCACGGAGAATGCTGCACTTTCACATGTGAATATATCATTTTCTCTGTTTATGACTTTGCTGTGCAGCTGTTTGCCTCCCAGATCCTCTTGTGCCCTCAAACCAGCCAAAGGAACTACTGAGTGGGTGGAATGCTGTGTGTTGGGGGGGGCTGAATTGCACAAATGGACCTCTGGACTCCCATCTGCTACAGCACATCTGCATCAGCCCCCACCCCACTGTGCAGCGCGTCCATTCAGCATATGGTTTTCTGATCTAGTATCCCCCCCCCCTGCATAAGACTGCAGACAGTACACAGAGGGATTATGTGAGATTTGGGCATTTGCTGTTGTACTGCTAACCAAGGGGCTTAATTAAATAGTAAATAAATTGATTGGCTTAAGCAATACTACTGACGTATGACCTTTCCAGCGTAACAGCTATTTAATTACTTAATAAAATTAGTCCTTTGTGTGGCAGATTCATTTGTTTATCAGTGACAGAAATTATTAAGATATCATGCAACTTTTTTAAAGAAAAAATGTAAAGAAAAAAAATGTTTTTTCTTAATAGCATAATCATTTACTTCATTTTCAGTTGGTTTGGAGATATCTGTGGTCATTCTGCTGTTATGTGTATTAAACAGCTAGGCCCTTGCCCTTGTGTGGATAGGAGTGATCTCTCACATGAATTTGTTGAGGCAAATAGGCATTAGAGAGAAAGTCATTTAAACAATGATGCAGTGCACATTTCCACCTCTGTCAAATATGTTTAGAACTTTTATTTAGGAATATTTTAGTGTAGGAATAATGCATAAGGTTAAAAGAAAATGACCCTATCATCCAGCGCATACTTCCACCAATGCAAAAAGACACAGCAGGACATATCAAACACACCAACTGAAAAAAGCTTTTAAAAAATCTACTCGCTGTTATGATTGAGTTCAATTGCTGAAATGAAAAGGGTGCAGACAAGCATTAACAGCCAATCGCTTTGCATCGAACGGACAAAGGGGTCACCACACAAAAGAGGACATGCAAGGTAGAGGATCAGTAGAACGTGGTGACACAGAAAACATGGAAAAAGGTAATTACGGCATTATACTCGAAAGTTATAATTATGTTATTATGAATTTCAAACTTATAATTACACAATTATGTGTATATAGTAATGACTTCATGTCAATTTCAAGCAGAAAGCCCTGACAGAATGGCAGAATGTTCCGCTCACCATAGTGTTTTCATTTCAGAGCTGTTTTCGTTCCAAAGGCAGAACAATTAACACCAATTAACACTGCAGCAGAAATGCGTGGAGTGGGTGTGTAACTTAGCACACACAGACTCCTCTGTTTGCCAAAAAGCAGGAAACCTGAACGTATCCATAACAGGGAAGGGGAGCTCCGCATTTCTCAGTCTGGGTAATCTGAGGGGATAACTAAATGAATCCTGGCCTCCCCAGACCCCACTCATTCGGAAACATGACTCTTATTATGCTTGCACAATAAATTCACTTGTAAGTCGAGTTAAGGTTTGTCCACTCATTGCCTCTGGTTCCTTCTGATAACAGTATTATATGGCTTGTTCCTGAGCCCCTGTTCCTTTCTGTTTTATGCCTAAAATTTATAGCTCAGAATTTTCCCTTTACGCATCTTTATGGCTTTTTAACTTTTTTTTGTTCCATATTCACTGATTTATTGTCTTGCCAGACAAATAAATCATGTCACGGGTCCTCCCAAAGTGAAAGTGCCCTTCTGATACATGGAAACACGCGTGTCTTAGAAGCTCTGCTATCTGGAGGGGAACTGAATATCCCCAAGGTAATAGAAGCTCCATTCCATGGGGTGACAGACTCATATTTTTCCACAGCCATTATCCTTTTTATTCCTCTTTTCTTTTCCTTTATTTCCCAAGGAAATAGCATTTTTCAGAGTTTGCAGTACAATTCTCAAATAATGTTAAGATTATAGTATTTATACGAAATGTATCGACTGTCAGGTGTTTCATCCAACCAGGAACTCTACAATATATCGCCAGCCGCTGATCCGCTGGAGATACTTGAACAGAACTTTCTCTGAATAAAAATGCCGCAGTTGGTATTTAGTTTAACATTAACAGTCCTTAGCGGTCCGGCTTATTTGAGTGGCGGTAATGGCCATACAGTTACCCTTTCATTTCCTACATCACAGCTTACGCTATTCTCCACATCATATCTTTCACTTTTCTCACTGTTTGCCATCTAAGGGTGTCATATCATTTGACATTAAAATGTGTGTCTGATACCTACTGCACCTTGGTCTAAAATGCAGTTTCGCATCACATTAAACCGTCTTCCTCATGCTCGTGCTCTGTGGCCTCACCTGATCGCTCATGTTGCAGGGTGTTCTGGGAAATGTCACAGAATGCTAATCCTGAATGCCTTCTTGCATCAGTCTAGGTAAATCCATTACATCCATTACGTGGCCATCAAACTTAGCCCCCGGTGCCAGATTTCAGACCTTGGCTGAGGTATTAATTCCATTTGTGAGAAGAGAAACTTAGCATAAGTTCAGTTCCAAATGATATTTTACATCATGTTGTTTCACTGTATATGAAATGCAGACGAACACGTTATCAAATACATATTTTTATGCAGACAACACATCAAAATCAACGTTGTTCTTTGGATGGAGTAATGGCACAGAAATTTACACTCAACTTACAATAATTACTTAAAATAAAATGTAATAATTTTTGCCATGCACAGTATAGTTGTAAATAAACCTCACCATTCACCTGCTAGCTAGTTGTATTAGACTGATATTTTAAAAGGTCAAATGATTGCAGTTCTTGTAGCAGGTTAAGGTGGGCAGGCAGCTACGACAAGTAGTCCAGTCAAAGTGAGACCTTCACAAGTCTCCTAAACCCAGACAGAACTCCATATTACCAAGTGTTGGATGGGGCTAATAAAACGGAAGACATTACTCACAGAGAATGAATGCCATTGAAATCATAGGAATGCCAGTGTGAGTGCCCAGACTTCCTGGGTGGGTGGGCGGTGAGGGGAGGGGGTCATGGCCCTGAGACAAAGAGGAGAAATACCTGTTTTACACTGCCTGAAAAAAAAAAGAAATTCAAACAACCTTTTCTGTGGATTCAAACTTTAATCAGCCACTTTACAAAAAAAGCTTACTCTCAAATAGCCTCTTCACATTCTGTAGACTAGGGGTCTCCAGCCTTATTTACAGTGTCGGCTACTTCTACATAGAAAATGATCTGGGGAGTTATGTGCAAGGGGTGGGGGGTGGTGATGGTAAAATTTGTCACTATGCAGCGCACTGGGATAGTGTGGCGCACCTTGTCTGAGACAAAAGTGAAATTCTATTTCTAAAAAGTGTTATGGGAGCTACTCATTGGCTCCCTGTGACCTATGCTTTGGTGACCACTGCTGTGCACAGCAGTACGGAGGACACATGCACTGTGTTAGATATCAGATGCATTATGTGAGACAGGAGAGGGCCAAGGACAGCCCAGGCCAGGGCAGAGTTACGTGATGAGTGCCAAAGCACAGTTCACCCACTCCTTATAAGGAACAGAAGCTCGTTTTCCTTTCCACTGTGCAGATTCGCTGGTGCTGATCAGTCACTGCTTTCTTCCATGTTTTGCTCTACCCCTGTATACCAGCCATGTTCTGTCTTTTTATCCTCTTCTCACATGCACCTGTATACATACACGCCCATTATGGTGATGGTGGGGGACAGTTTCTGTACTTAAGCCTAATGTTTGCATAACAGAGAATGGTGGATGCTGGTGCTGGCTGACCCTAGAGAAAACACATGACAATATAAAAATGGTGAGGCACTAGTGAGGGTCTGAAACCTTTTTCAGTGAAAAAAACACAGCCTGAAGGATTTCTCTTCCCTGGCATGTCCTAATGGTCATAATGCCCTTATCCACAACCACTCACCAAGGTAGGATCAGTGAATCTAATGGCGAACCAACACAGCTCAGAGCAAACCTGCTATTTCCTCCACTGTCTTCTGCACGATGGAAAGCGGAATCGGTTGCTCTCCGTGGTGTTGAATGGACAGACACCAGATCTTTTCCTCTCTGTATATCAGGATACTGGACAATCAGGTTTAAAAAAGCTCTGATTTAACAAACTTTTTGTGGCCGACATATGAAACAATGACTGCACACTGATTTATGAGGGTTTTGATCATTAATATATGAATCAAACTGTCATATAAAGAGCTGTAATAAATTATTAGACTAATGGAAAAGTAACTAAGCCCATATGCATATGCATGTGAAGGCTGGAGTTGTTCAGCTCCATTACAGGTATGAATTCTTGTGGTTTCCTGTTTATTGTCAGAGCCAAAAGATACTTTGCAGTACATTTCTACTGATGGTGAGTCACTGTGATGAGCAGTGATGAGCACATGGCCAAACACTGAGGTTGGGCTTCTTGACATCTGCAGTCATGAATGGAATTAATACTTTTGCAGTGATAATGAACGGTAACAATGAGCATTTTCTCCTGTTCTCCAAAAAGCCACAGATATCTTGTTGGATGGATAGAACGTCACTTTGGATGCTGAACCTCTCCTCAGGGGCCCCCCAGCCATTCCACGTTTTCATTCAATTTCACCATCAGCTTCCTTTAACTAATTAATAAACCTAATTTGTTAAAATAATTTGATGCGGTCTTAATTAGTCCAACAGAGTTTGCTAGTGTTTGAGTCAACAAATATATTTTATAGTTGACAGTTACTGGAAATCCTGGGCTGACTTTAGGGGAGGTTTGAAATAACAACACTGACACACTTTACACCAACATGAAACTCTTTTAAACATCCTTTTCTTTGACTGCCTGAGACTTTTGCACTGTACTGTACTTCAACTACAGGGAAAACAAAGTGCATAATACCAGAGGTAATGGGAACAGGCTTACACGGAGAGAAATGTGTCGTGATTTCGCTGTTTGCCGAAATGTCACCTGCAGTGGAGTTCTGCTGGGAGCTGACATTTCTGTTTTGTGCAACTGAAGGGTGTCATCTAACTGAGGAGCAGGGTGATGCCCTTTGTTTTCACAAAGTGGATTTGCTATGCACTATGGAGGGAAATGGAGGGAAACGGGCCGCCAGACAACGCTTCACTGCTGCACGTAGGACGTGGCATCTAACCCTGCTTGACTGGGAATGATTGTATCACAGCTCGGTTTGTACCCAGGGAACTCTGAGTGTGCTTTTATTACTCGTTCATGTATAAATCAGGAGCTTAGAAGCAACTGGCGTAATAGCAAGAGGGATCATACAAGGATTATTGATGGTAACTCGTGCCTTAAAAAGAAAAACTTACAAGAGGCTCTGCTCTCCATTAATCTAGCATTTGACATGTCTATTGAGAAAGCGAGAGAGTGATAGATAAATCAATCTGTCATGGCTCGGCCACATTCTTCTCCGGTTGTCCTTGAGCCATTTCCTGTCACCCAAATGGGCTCAATTAATAGTCTATCAGTGTAACGGGAAAGGAGAGTGAGAAAAATGGCTGTATGCACAGCAACAGTGAAATTTTGGGAAGGCATCCAGCCTTCTGACTGTGGACTTCCCCTGTAGTTAAGTTCATGGGTCTAGGGGGAGAACAGTGACCATTACAGGGCTCGTGTTGTTGTCATGGTTCCAGTGTGTGGTACTTAGTGTGTTTAAGTTTCAACACAACACCCAACTGACTGTGGTAATGCAGTACAGATTCTTTAAACATGGACAATTTATGCTATAAATTTTATTGAAACAGAGCTGTAGGATTTGCAACAAATTTCTGACCACAGTCAGATCTTTAGCTACAATATTATTCCTCATCCAAGTGTGGCTGCATGACCTCTGATTTAATGTATTCCTTCATGTTCTCATGCATATGCGTCATAAAGGGCAACAGACATCATTGATTTAATCACTTACCAAAGGTTATGAATGACAAAGAGAAGCATAAGAATATTCTCTATGAAAAATAATGCATGTGCCTGAGCTGACAGTGTAAAACTTGGCTCCCTGCATGTAGTTCATATAATGAACCTTCCTCTTCATGATGCCATTCAGATAATTAGTTTAGGATTACAATACACAACTACCACAATTAATTGCAAGAATCTGAGAAATATGGAAACTAACTAGCATGCCATTCAGAGCATGAGAAAGTCTCAGAACAAAAACATTATGCTTTAAATACAGAAACTGATATTCTCGTCAATATGATGATGATTATTATTATTATTATTCATGTTCATATTATGTCATATACACGCTCCTGTTTAAAGGCATACTTTTTCCTGGTAACAGCAAGCACTGTTATTTGAAATATAAAATAAGAAGTTGACAATGTCTAATGAGTAGCTTTAGTAAAATCTTACAAAGGACAGACAGCCCAGTACCATCAATGCACAGCTTGTCAATCCTCAGATTATCAGATCTTAAAAGACATGTTTCTAATGACAGTGCCAATGCCTTCCATTTCTACATTGGCATCTTTACAGAGTCTTAAAAAAGCAATTTGCTTAAATGACCCTTTTATTGTAATACCCTCATTTCCCATTGTGAAGAATGAGCTCTTTGAGGGGTTAGCAACAAACAGCCATTAGAAAAGCAATGATCTTGACAGGAATGATAGAACTACGGTCTTGCTTGGAAGGTAAGAATGAAAAAACTGCAGTTTCCCCATTAGGCTGGGATCTCAGGCTTATAGCTGTGAAGGAGAACATGTAAGGAGAGCCTTTATCCCACTGCTCGGAAGTTCAGGATTTTTTGACATTAGGAAAAAAAAGCATAGATATACATCCAAAGAAAAAATTGCGTGTAGGCTTGCACTTTCAGGCTAATTACCCTTTGCCTATCGCTTTTCTAGTTCCCTAGCGCTATCCTTTTCTGAACTGCTCCTGTAACCTGGATGTAAACATCGAAAGCAAAATCATAATGGTGGGTTTGCATATACAGTTTCTGAGGTTGTCTCTTTGAGTGTCACTCCGCCTTCAGGAAGACTGATGGGTAACGGTCTCACAATTGACTAGAAATCTCCTAGGGTTTTTCGTCCCGGAAACCGGAATGCACCCTGGCATGATGCCATGCAAAGACTGAAGTTGGGGATATTTGTTTTGCATTGTGAGGTGAAGTAAAATAACAGCAATTAGCACCTAAAAGAGATGCTTTGGAAAACATTTATGCAAAGTACTTGGTGAATCAACAGCTTTGACAGTGCTCTTTTGAACAACAAATTCCTGATTCTTTAATACTTTATTTCTGTATTGGGTTTCCACATAAAGGACAATTCTGGGGTCAGTATCTTAAATGCTGTTGGTTAGTATCTTAACATAATGCTAACAATGGTATCATGATCCCAAATGTACATTAAGAACAGGGGTATCAGAACCAAGGGGGACAGGGGGGATGTGTACCCCCCATTTTTAATTCTACTTTTTTGTACCCCAAGTAAACAGACTTTTATATTTAAATGGTGCCCTTCTATCTTAAACCCTCTCCTATACCAGTGATTAAGAAAAAGAAATATTTGTAAGTGAAGTCTGACTTGAAATAATGCAGTTCAATGAGAAATAATGCAGTGATGAGATATTCTTTGGGATGCTCAAACACCACATTATCCTAATATTGAGGTAATATAGCATGGCCACTATCCCACAGCAAACCAGTGTGCAGGTTTTGTTTTTTGACAGAAAACAGCTGTACCCTATTCACATTTTAAGAAACAAACCACAAAGTGAGGCTATGGTCAGGAGGAGAAACATTATCCATTCTTTTAATCACTGGTGCCCAGTAATGCTGGTTCAAGCTTTCGCTAAAATGATGGCGTGTCTATATTTCTCGTCATTTATGCTCACAGCTATTTAGAAACTCCTTTAATGAAGTTCAAATCTGTGGTAGGAATATCTTCAGTGACAGTCGCTTTAGGCCGTGTCTGTCCTACTCAAATCATATTGACTCCTGGACGTATTTTCAGATAGCCCCCATGTCAGATAGCCCCCTCGTCATTTTTAGCCTCCGACTGCCGGCTCAACCTGCATTTCATGGTGAATAACTTGGAATGAGATGAGTAGAAGAAGATGGGACTTCATGTCCAAGTCCCTCAAGGTTACTACAAAGAGTCACCCCCCCAAGCATCTGAAGCCTTGGGATCCTCACAGGGATCATCAAAGATTGGGGCTAATCAGATGCATATTCAAATCCAGCAAACTTCTTCTCCTGAACTGATCCCCTGACCTCCTCATCTACGATTCACCTATGAGGCTTTCGGGGGCTCCTGATGAAATAATAATTTTTTTTAAAAAAAACAAGGGTTCTTAAATACCTCCCACTCCCCACCCCTCCAAGGAGTCAAAGTACTTATGCCACATACCCGACACCAAAACCTTACTAATCTGACTACAGAAGAGCCATGTTGCATTCAGGCTAAGATATTCAATTATGAAGCACATGTTTGCATGTTAAAACTAAGGATAATACAAAGGAATAAAACAAAACTTTAATTTATATTGTTTGAAGATTGCTACAAAAATAATAATAATACTTCAAAATAATTTAACTGCATTTTTTATATTCTATCACCTTAAAGAGCAATAAAAAGTAATCAGAAATCTCAGAAAATTGCATTGTTAAGGTGTGCAATTATTGCTTATAACTGGTATTCATCAGTTAAGTGATTTTCAGTTTTGTTCATGGACTATATCATAATGTGCCAAGAGTCTTCCAATTGAGTTAATACCGTTTTGATTTTTTTTCTTTACAGAAATTGAAGTACTTTTCTGACATATCTTATCTTAGCTTACATCCACAGCATCATCAGTGCAGAATACTAATCTTACCATGCAATCAGCCCAGACTATAAGTGGTGGCGCTTCCCAGCGTGTCTCACATGCTTTGTGTGATTTAGAGTCATGCTATATTGGTTTGCCTTTTTTTTTCTTGGATGTTTACATTATTTCCTTGGCTTTCCCAATAGAAATCATACATTTGCAGCTGTTTCCTGTGTCTGAAAGTTCTCCGTTTTCATGACAAATGCATTTTATTTTTATCACAGGATTGCACCCAGGAAAATGAATCTGTCTTCTGAAGTTTAAAAAAATACATTCAAACACTAGTCTAATAAACTTTTAAAATGTTTGAAAATAGACATCCTCGGTTGTATTTTAAGAATGTATGATAAATGTGTATTTTATCAGTTCCTGTCGAGCAGAAATATCACAGCATTTGTTTCATAATAGCATCGTACACATCTGAACAGCGTTCGCAAGTACTGCTTTAAAATCCCTTTGGAAATACACATCAGAACTGAAAGTTATATCTGCAAACTACAAAGTGATGACTTATGAAAAATGAACCGTAGGGTCAATTCCTTAATGTATTCCCTTCCAGAATCCTATACTTTTTAAACTATCCTACATTATTTATCTACCCAGAAGATCCTGTCTGGCGCAAGTTGCGGTACATAAATCACAGAGACACAGACACACACCTAGGCACTGCCTTCCGATTTTATTCATATCTTTGTAACCAAAGCAGGAAAAGCAAAAGGAAAATGATAACAATAGAGTTTGGTTTTTCTCACACTTATAAGGAGCCAAACACATGCAGTATGACATAATTAAGAACAATATGACATATTTTGTTTTCCATGTAATATTGTCTAATTTCAAATACCTAACATACAGTATTCATACTCATAATTATATCGAGTATAAATCCTACTTCCAATAACAATTTGTTTATAGATTGTCTCTATGTATTGTATCTATACACTGAAAAGCAGATTTTACATCATGTTGTACAGATGTTCCTGATTCTATAGCATATAATGATTACAAAAAGTTTTACTCCACAGCATAACCCTACTGTAACTCATAATAATATATAGCATTTCCATAAAACCCACATTAGTTTCATCAGTTTTTGTACGGCCCCCAAGAATAATTCAGACAGGCAATGCTGAAGAGTCGCCTTTGAGACGCTGAATTCTGCCACGGGAATCTCTCACATTTAACTTTGGGTTTGAGGCTGCCTCATGAAGCGTTTTTCTCACTGTGTCTGCTGGCGGTGTTCTCATGTTGTCCTCTCCCCGCTGAGGTAGCAACTGTCTCCATGGCTTTGAACTTCCTTACGACAGACAGAATGGCGACTGCAACCCAGTAGATTTGTTTTTCTGGGAATGTTTCGAAAGCTTTGCTTAACTTTTGCAAGCAATCCTAGAATTTACCTTTATATTGACAAGGATGAAGAATTTGGATGCGTATCCTTCATCATTGGATTTGTATGCTATTGTGTTACAGTCTGTATATTTTTCAAAGGTACATGGATTAGAAAGTTGCATACAAATCAATACACGACAGAAGGGTACAATATAATAATTTATTCATAGCTTATTTATAGTTCATTATTATTGTACGTTGCCAATAACTGGCAACTTCGGTTTTCAAAAACATAAATTGGGAAACATTGACACTTGACAGCTCAGGCTGTCACTTCATCGGAACAAAACTTACATAATCATTTACGTTCTATTCACATTCCGTCTATGATGTTTTTCTTACACTTAACAAGAGTATAAGCAAGGCGTTAAATATGGATGACACTGTTTATTATTAATGTTATTAATATTTATAGCTTGCGTGTGAATATATGTCTGTACAAAAACAAACTAGTAAAATATTTACTGAGCAAACTGAGTTTCAGTATCACAGCAGGAGTTTTCAAACCCGAAACACATTCCTCACAAGTTAAGTGCCTTAACTAGCACCAGACCCACACTGAGGAATGAAGAGTGAAGAAGGTTAAGTTATAAACTTCAGAATGTAGTGGAGATGTTAATGCAACACCCAGTCAACAAAGGCTTTTGCAGTCCAGTGAGACAAATCTGTGTCCCAGTAGTAATCATCAAAAGGCTGAGGAAATGCAATTTTTCAAGTCCCTCCTCAATGGGATACGACGCACATTTTCATGCAGCCACCTTTGATATTATTTTTTTTCTCCTCAGTTTGTTAGCTGAGATCAGTAAACAAACTGTAAAAATTTTACCATGTTTCCCATCTTCCACCTGTGAAAGTTTCTGTCGTGGCAGGCACAAAAGACACTCTGTTCAGAGCCGTATATGTACCCCTGGGGCTCATGAACTCTGTGAAAGAAAACAGGCATTTTTATTGGCCGCTGATAACTTGACATCTTCACTGAAGTGCCTAGGACTGAGAAGAGCAAAGGATTGACAGACATTTCTTTAAGGTGAACAAGATATCTATTGTAGGGGAATATTATGTTGATCACAACTTGGTATAATGAGTTGGACCAAAACGAAAAACCAAAACGTATAAAGAATATACATGTTGTAAGCCAAATTTCACCATGTATGACTACAGGGGACTTGAGATATCATATTTACTAAATCTTGGAACTTATCTGTTTTTAATTCATCATTTCTTCATAATTTCTCAATATTCTTCACATGTTGTGGTAAACATAGCACAAGCTTTCTTTAAAATGGCATCAAAAGACAGCTGAAAACAAAGCCATTGTTTTTCTGTAAAAAAAATCATTAGCATTCGAAGGTGACTTTTCATTATTTTTTTCTTTTCTTATCCTGCCACAATAAGAGATCAATGCAACCCCCCACCCCCCACCCCCGGGTGAGTCTTCACTGACAAACTAAGGTAACGTGATTTAAGTTTCACCCTGTCTTCCTCCCACTCCAGGCCTAGGCTGAAGAGGTTGCAGATGATGTGAGACTTTTTATTAGATTATGTTGCAAGTGCCTTGAATAATTATTTGTAATTTATGGTCTAAGGGCCCCAACCAGCAAGCCATTTATCACTTGTGACACTCCACAAAGAAAATGCATGTCTAAAAGTGGAGAGGCAGAGTGTGTCTCACAGCTTGTTTTTCCAATAGTATAACGTAAGGTATAATTACGGTGACCACATAGATACTTGTTAGGCTTTCTTCCTGATTTACTGTATTAACAGCAAATCTTTGAAAGGTAACGTAATGGATAGCATGTTTATCGTGCGCTAATGAGCTTCTGGTAAAACGGTAGTGGTTTCACTGGGGCTCAGGCACATAAACATAAAAGCCTAAAGTTCTTTGTTTTCCCCCAAATCCTATTGGTTTGTCTTATTTTTTCCCTTGCATCTCTTTATAGAAATGTCACAAGTTGTATCTCTGTTGCTAACCGTAAAGTACGGCCACAGGAAAGGAAATGTTACAGGTCACTGAGATGTCCTGCCCAGCGATTAGTTAAGTGCTTCTTGCATCTGGACTGAAGCTGAGGCACAGGCACAGGGGTGCCCTGTCTTCCAGCAGTATCAGCAGAATTTTGAGCCAGGTTCAGAGTTACAGCTGTTAATGCTTTGCATGCAGTCGTGTAGCACAGTTTTTCCCAAACCAGTCCTTGGGGACCAGCAGACAATCCACGTTTTTGCAAAGACGTGGAATGTCTGACAGGGAGCTGGGAGGGTGCAAAAACGTGGACTATCTGTGGGTCCCTGAAGACCGGGTTGGGAAGCACTGATGTAGTATGTCAAACATGCATCTTTTACCGGACAGGAAACATGCATGCAGAAGTGCGGCAAATGGTCAGTGCTGAAGTAGAGACCGCCTCCCGTCCTGAGCACGACTGCAGTCACCCAGCACGGTCACGCATGAAGACCAGGTTATTAATGTGCTGTTCTATTGCCACAGGCCAATTGAGTCAGCAAGCAGATTTATTAGCTATTTAAATCTCCCTTTTGTCTTTGGAGGTTCAGTAGGTCAGCATTTTTTCTCATTCAGTGATGCAGATAACATGTTAGGTGGTCCCTTCGAATGTTGTGTTTTGTTGTAAGATTTGTCTAGGGGATATTTTAATAGGCATCCTCCCGGATGTGAAACAGATGTCTTCTGCAAGGCAAATCAAGTTTATTTGACAACTTTATATTGACTTATATCACACCGGATGGTCACCCATATCTGGGAAATTAGGACTAAAGGCTCACAGTTCATAAATAGGAAATGTCACGACTTACCTTTATGGTAGAGTGTGAATACTTAGCCTATAGGGATGAGATCTGTACTATCCAGCTTAGGAGAGTTTCTTGTGTTGCAAAATTAGCAGTGGGTCAGTTGTAAAAATGACTGATGTTGTCAATTTCACAGGTAATGTTCAGACTGTGGATGGGATTTTGAAAGCTGCAAAGTACCTATAGATTGTTAATATCCATGAAGTGCACGTTCCTACACAGCTGGTTTTTAAGGACCTCTAAGAAGCCATGAATAAACAGTATTTGGGTACATGCACCCCTATACTGTAAAGTCCCATAGTGTCTCTCCAGTAAACTCCAAATAAACATTTTAAAATTTGTTCACAGAAACCAGTCACTGGACTGCATGGACACATAATCGCAGGAATTGAGAGACACTACCCAGTCCTTCACTTAATCTCTGTCAGGGTTTGTTGAATCTGGTGCACACTTCTCATGTACATCTTAAGATATCAAAATGATTCGCAAAAAATCCTCAAATACACCCAGCAGCTCCCATAGGCCACCCCCCCCCCCCACCCCCATCCATTTCTTCAGGTAATGCAGCCAATGAAAGTTTCCTGAGAGAGGATTTCAAAGATGGGCACATGATGTTGGAACTGGGCAATAAGCCAAGATTTCTTGTGGGGAAGAGTCATCCATTTTGTAAAGACAAGGACTAGCTTACAATCTAAGGTGTGTGAGGAGAAAAAAATCTCAAGGCAGACCCTTGACTGCTTGAGGAATTGTGGCTGGCACCGGGAGCTTGTCCATGTTAATGAGAGAGGTGGGGCCAAAACAAACAAAAGACATTAAGTTACTAGGATTGATAAACAGAATCATCACCAAAGATGCCCACACCCACCGTCTCCCCAGATGTTTGTTAAAGGTTACTCTGAGATGAAAATGAAAGCAAAGCCCCCCCTCACCTAGCAGATGTGTCAGGCGGTGGCTCACATGTCCCATCCAGAAAGTAGCACTTCCTGAAGGCAATACTTAATGACTTGGGTGATCACAGACGGCTGTTTTAGCCTGCAATGCTGCCCTGATGACCAATTTATCCTGAGAGGCATATTTACAGCCAGCTTTATCGAATCGAAATTCCTCTTGGCAGAGGCTGGTGCTCTGCCCACTGGCGCAGGAGAGTTTAATTGTGTCTTCATGGGAGTTGTTGATGAATTGGCCTGGGGAATAATGGGAAGAGTTCAGAATCCTAATGAAATAGTCTGATGGAACTGGCTTCTGTCAGCGAGGGAGAGAGATCAGCACACCGGAATAGGAAGCCGTTTTTTTGTTTGCATGGTTGCCGATTAAAGTTATTAAAGTTATTTTATTTGCTGGCCATAGGACTGTTGTATAGCTGTAGTAAGAGCCCATTACATGCTCACTGCAGACTTTAGTTCTTTTTGATGATTGAAAGGCAATAGTGCCAGCAGTGAAAGACCATTTTCAGTCATTTTTTCCATGCAGAAACTTATTCTGTCTGAGGTTTTCCCGAATCTATTGTCTTGCAACACTCTTTTGAACTTGGTGGAAAATGGGTGAGAACCTAAGGATGTTTAAGACTGTGTGATGTTCATATTGCCAGTTTCACTTCTTAAATGGCTGCAAATTCTCACTGAGCATGTCCCACTTAGGATAAATGAAAGTTAGTTCTATCCTGGGAGATTCCGGTGTCCTACCTTGCAGTAGGGCTGTACTGGTACACATATTTGTCCCATACCATTTGGTGACCTCATTTTCGGTTTGGTATGCAACATGAAACAAATGAATACGTCTGGACATGGGCGGAACCTAAATTCGCAAGTAGATGTACAACAAGGAAAATATTAAGCTAATTGTGGATATCAGTTGGTTGGGTCTAGTGCTGGTTACAGACAGTCGTATGCAGAAACTAGATCTGCTTGAAAGTCATCCAACTCATTTGCGTAGACATCATCCGAGTATGTGCCTGACCAGAACAAGACTACAAGTTAGTCTCCCTGTGGCATTTAAGGTGCTTTTGTCAGAAAATTCTGACTGAGCTAAAAAAATAAATAAGGCTATAGAACGCTTATCGCCGCAAATTAGGAATGGGCGAGTAATGCAAAGGTTGGTGTCAGCAACACTGGTCCAGATACTGATCCTGGTCCAATCCTGACAATAAAATTTGCCTTGCTGATTATCTCTTCCATCTTACCCTTCTTCCCTGGAAGTAGGTAATTAACCTGATAAACAAGGAAATTATTTGATTATTTTGACGACAGTTGATTCTAAAAATCGAAAGTCAAAGGTCAAATGTATTTGTAAAGCACATTTAAAACAACCTAGGTTGACCAAAGTCCTGGAAAAGCTAATTAGTGCAGACATAACAATACATATATAAATATAAGTAGAAAAAATAAAATAGTCAAGTAAAATTAAAATAAAATAAAATGTCGTCAACAACAACACATCAGCTACAGCTCATGTTAAAGGCTAATGAAAAGAAGTGAGTCTTTACCAGAGACTTAACGTTACCCAAGGACTTGGCCATTCTGATCTCCAGTGGCAGCGTATTCCACAGTTTTGGAGCTGCCACTGCAAAAGCACGATCAACCCCAGCTTCTGAGCCTGTTACTCAGTACTACTAAAAGCAGCTGGGTGACCGACCTTAGTGATCACACTGGAGTATGAAAGCAAAGGAGCTCCGAAAAATAAGCAGGTGCCGGCCCATTTAGAGCCTTAAAAACAAGCAACAATATTTTGAGATTGATTCTGAATTGAACAGGAAGCCCATGCAGAGAAGCCAATGCTGGGGTTATATGATCATGTTTCTTCTTTCCTGTGAGAAGATAAGCAACAAATGAAAACATTCAGAAAGAAACAATTTTAGTAAGATATTTTAGTATGAATCCACACATCCCTGCTACATATATGTGACCATACTCAGTAGTAGAGAACACAGGATTGAAATGGAATTTAGTTCAATTTAGTTGATGATGGTGATGATTTTTATTTTACAAATTTATACACAAATAAGCATGATTTAGGTTTTGTTATTCCAACACGTCAATAGACACATTGCCTTTGCTTTACTGGTTCCTAATTGTGTTTGCCGTTTTAATAATAAACAATATCAAAACAAAATGATGTTTTCCTCGCTGTACTGAAATTGCACCAAACTGTGAACCTAAAACTAAGGTGTTTGCCAAAATGAGAAATTTGTGCACCGTTACACCCCTACTCTGCTGCATTGATATGATTCAGTTAGTCTATCTGTATTCCATAATCACTTATGCAGTATGGGGTTATAATAATTCTGGAGCCTTACACCACCTTATGTCAGATTTTACCATCTACGGCATCCTGTTCAGGGTGTCTCCTATCTCAAACGCTGTGCTTCCTGAGACTGGCTCCAAGCCCACCAGGACTGCATCATGATAGATCAGGGTTGGCCAGTTTTATCCGCAAAGGGCCAGTGTGCATGCAGGTTTGTGGGATAACCTTTAGGTCAGCTTTTCAAAACCAGGTGTGAGGACTCTTCAGCCAATCACTCCTCTAATTAGGGAGTTGCAGCAAAAACTCACACATACACAACAGCCCTTTCTGGATAAGACTGGCCACCCTTGTGACAGATGTATGAACCGATTGATTTTACTCTCACAGAGACAGACAGTAACACTTAAAGATCAAACAGCAAAAAGAACGATGTACGCTCATGAGGGGTGAATAACTCTACCTCCCTTGTGTGCCGACGGATGAGAGATGACTGGATCTCTACCCAACCAAGGAAAAGTAAGCTGGGTCAATGACAACACGACCTACTGAAGAACTCATTAATAAACGGCCTGCTGGCTAAAGAGGGCCACAGAAGCCAAACTAAGAAATCCATTAACACAAAAATAACGAGCAGGGTCATTTATGGCTTTGGGATTAGATTCTACTGTCTTGTACAATCATAAACTTTTTTATAATTGGGATTTCAGTTGCTTGCCTGTGGAAAGAGGTGAATATTTGCCAAGATGGTTTTATTAATGGTAACACAGTTACAAGTATCGACATCTGAGGTGCGGCAATGAATACTGAGCAGGAGCAGGTACATTTTTTTATTATTATTTTTGATCAGGAAAAAACAGGTCATTGCAACTCTTTCTCCAGGTCACAGATGGAGACAATAGGGGCTTCATTTAGAGATGGGGTCTGGAAAAACATGGGAGGGGGAATGAAGAGGAAAAACTGCTACTACAGTGTTAGCACAGGGGGAGAATGAACAAAACAAAATAGTGGGTCAAGGAAGAGGCAATTCCAGGCAGGCTGGTACATGTTAATGAATGTCCCCAACATTTCACTTCACCACACCCTGAGTGTCACAGTCCGTGCATAGTGGACTCCAATTCCCAGAATCCCTTGCATCCTCTTCCTGTTCCCATATTGTTACCCAACTGTTTCTACTCCCCTATTTACCTTTATGGTTTCATTGTGTGTCTTGTTCGCTTACCTTATTTAGCCCTGTTCCTCCCAGTCCTTCCCTGTGATGTCAATGTTTGTCCTGCCTTCCATTGGTTTGACCCCTGCTTTGCCATCGTGTTCCTGGTTCTGCGTGGTCGTTTTTGACCATTGCCTGTTTTTTGGCTTTGTGTGTGCCTTGTGCTTTGGTACCTTTGCCTGTCTTCCTCCTGGTTTACAGCCTCATCTTTTGACCATGCTCCTGTTCTTGCCTTTCACTTCACAGCTTCACAGGTTCAGTTCATGGTATTAAAACTTTTTGTCTTGCTTATCCTGCAGTAATCTTCATCTGCCAATGACACTGAGACTCCCATACCCCTCCGCCCATTTTACCCCCATCTTATTCATCATCTGCTTCACTGCTCACTTTCAAATAATGTATGTGAACCTGCAGTTGTCTAGAAACCTTGTTTCTGTTTCTTTGTTCCTTCCATGCACAGCAATGGTGAAAGGTCACCTAATGCTCCACAAAAGCTCCCTTTCACATTAGTATTCAGGTAGCGAGCAGGTAGTGATGCTGTGAGGTGTCGTACTTTAATTGAGATGGAGGTGTATGTACAGTATTATTAGGTCCCATTTCCATAATGTTGATTCTACTTGACTACATCATTGACACTCCTCTGAAATGTTCTTCTGAAGTTTAGCTTCAGATTTTTTTTTTTATAAGTTTTTTTAAGCCAAGCTTTCATGTGAGGAAGAGTCACCCGTTTAGAGACAAGGACCAGCTTACAATCTAAGGTGTGTGAGGAGAAAAAAAAACAAGTTTTAAGTAATTTCCATTATTCTTTCCATTATTCATGAACAGAAATATCATTTATAAAGTAATGAGTGAACTTTGCCTTCATTTTGTAGCTTTCCAACCATCCATATTTTGGTTGCTAATTCCACAAGGCAGGGGAATTTTCTGGAAGGGAAGCCAGTCCAACACAGGGCACATACACGCTATGGGAAATTTAGACCAACAGGTACAAATCTATGTCTGTGGATCACCAAAGGGAACCAGGGCACACAGAAGCAACACAAACTGCACTTACGTAAAGCAGGGGAAGGGTTCAAACCCCCCTCCCCATAGGGATGAGGTCACTGCAACCCACTGAGCCACCATGCCACCTATGTTCTCTACCAAATATTTCTGTAAGACTGAACCTCTGAGTTGTGCATATGTGTTCATTAGCAAGACATCTCCTGAGCCATTATAGCAGCTGTTTCCAATGAAGTCGACCTGTAATAATGGCAGAGACTGGGCCAGCTTAGAGTCCAGGCAGCTTGTAAATGATTGATACAGCAATGAATGACACCCAGTCGTTGGCATGGACTGTTACACCATTATCTGTTACTGTCTGCCGTCTTCTACTTCGGGTCTGACGGTTGAAATGCATTTAGCATACAAGGCAGGAGCAGAGCAGTGTCTCACAGAATGTCTTTTACATTTTTCCAGAGTGACATTTTTCCTGAAGGAAGAAACACATTCGTGCAGAAAGAATTGACCTCTTAAGGTATGTTGGATCTTTAGTCCAGGTTCAGTAAAATAATGCTAGAAATTTATCTGTTTGCTTTGGATAGAACAAATTGCTGATTTTTTTTCTTCTTTTTCTGTCTCTCATATCTTTTCCTCCCAGTCATAATGCTTCAGAACTAGGGATTGATAAAGAATAGGCATTAAAGTACCACTGGGCATCACAGACCATCAGCTGTCAAATTATCAGTCTTTCCCAATATCTCATTCGTCGACAGACATGAGAAAACAAATTTATGGGGAAGAAAATAATAATAAAATGTCCCTCTCTTATTCTCCAAGACCCACGTCTCCTGTCAATCTCAGCGCAATTTTCACTCCTGTGAATACGATTAAAGGATTCATATCTGCGTCAAAGATTCTCCAGACATTAATTTTCTCATAATCTCCAAATTTGTGCTGATGGGTCACACGACTTTCCAATAAACATTTTGAGTCACGGGGCTCTAAAAGGGGAGTATCAGCTGGGGAGAGATGGATTTTACGTATTATTGATTTGACTAATGTTTCTTCTCTCCTGCTGTTGAATATATATTCAGCTTCAGTCTGAGCTCCCTGGTATATTCAACTTTTCGTTAGCAGGATTTTTGTACACTAATTAAAAATCTGGCAGGACCAAGAGACAATTCCATAGTAAAAATATCAGGACCTTCCTGAGATGCCAGGACCTCACTGAGTCTGCTCCACTTCCGCAGTCCAGTGGAATTGCCTGCGAAGGTAAGCTTCCCGCAGATCTTAGCATGCATCAAACGCATGGCCCTCATCTGCAGCTAATGTCAGGTTATGAGCCCGGTGAGCTCAGGGCATGGTGGAGATCTTAGGTGCATCCGTCCTCAGAGAACACTGGCCTCTGATCCATGCTAATCACCGGCATCAGTACTTTCTCTTGTAAAAACGTAATGTAATGTAATGTAAATGTAAACCTGTAATGCTCTGTGGAAGTACCAGTTCCGCAAACTCACCCCATTTCAATAACCCTCCTTCTTTGAAAAGTGGATGACAAAATATCCACAAAGTATGAAGTTTAATTGTTTTATATACAGTTTTCCTCCCATATCCATGTATGACATGATCCACAACCTACCACGGATGACCGAAACCACCGATAATGTGATTTTCACATACAGACATCTGGTAAGGGTTATGTATAAACTACGTACAGTAAGACATTGCCCACATTAAATACAGTAATAATAAAGGTACATTATTATACAGTACTGTACTCTCTCTATAATGAAAGGCAATCAGACGTTTTAGCCTAATTCTCAACAGACGATAGAGCAATGGAAAAAAAATCATGTTTGAAGGGATGACAGAGCAGTGAAATTCATGCTTTTATACAATTTTATAATACATACACTACGATAACATGGCAATGCATGCAATCAGTGAGAATGCTAGAGGCAGACTAGATGAGAGTTCTGCGGGGAAGCGTGGGTAAGGGGACAAAGGGAGATGAGTCATGTACTGGGCATGACTGGGCTGGTGGATTTCACCATGTTACATCTTGTACTCGTTTGGTGTGCAGTTTGAAACTTATGAATCATTTATTTATGGAATTTTCCAATTTTTTTTCAGACTGTGGTAAACCGTGGATAACTGAAACAAAGGTTACTGAAACCACACATGAATGGGTCCCACTGTAGCTGTAAAATGATAACCAAGTAAATAGTGAGAGGTTTGGAATATGGGAATTATGTTGCTTTTTCACATAGACATAGACAAACACTTCTTTAAGAGAGCATTTTAATCTTGAAATCATGAATTATATGCTCATAAACCTGTGAGTTAACATGCATTGGTTTAATTGATTAAAAAAAAAACTCCCACATATTAAATTACATATTTTATTTGTTTAATTAAAAGTAGCAATTATTGAGCTCATTCCACGGCTCAATTTCTAATCTTTATGCATTGATTATTGCAGCCCCCAGCGTGAGAAGCATTGTTGTTCCCACACAACAATTACAATCCATTTTAATTAGAATCATCCGTAATATAATGTATGCATTTCATATTGACTTGTATGCCAAAATCATTATATTCCGTACTGTGGAAGCTATAACTTTGAAATTGAACATTGATTTGAGGGGGGACTCGTAGTTGTCTCTTACGGTAATGGCACGGTTTGATATTTAAGGTAAAAAATGAAGTAACACCTGAGCTATATAAATTTGCAGGCTTATTCAGAGGGGACAGTGATGTGATGGATAGTCAGTCTTTTTGCAGGTCGATGCATCTGCTATTGTGTGTGAGGAACATGTTAGACAGTGTTTTCAAGAAAAAAGGAGAAGAGTAAACCCACAGGAGGGCCAGTCACAAAGCATCGTGCGTGAGAGGAGGCCGGCCATCTCCGGGGCAGAGCCACGGGACTCGGTTTGCTATCAGCACAATTCTCAGTAACGTGTGTATCTGTTCTCACTTCATCTGATCCTGGTTTGACACAAATCCCTCTACCTGAGATATCCCATTCAATTGATTTCCTGTTGAGCCCTGATTTGATAATTCCGTAACTTGCTTAGCCCTGGGCCCCATTCCATCTCAATGTAGCCCTAGATAGATTACATTTCGGCAATAAACATTTCCCTCACTGAAAAGCCTTGTGTCATTATCTTCTGTTCTTAATTTTGAGCTGAGTCATGTTAGTATATTTCTATCACTGCCTGTAAAAATGCCTCTGATATCTAAGATCAGGCTTACTAACTGTGGAATGATGCGAGGGTAGACGTTTTCGTTTCATGACTATTGATCATAGAATATGTGGTCTTCACATGCTGATACCAGATGATTTTTCATAATACACCTAGTTTGCGTGCCACTTATTTTTTATACTATATGTCTGCATGTATAATTACAGTTATAACAGTGAACTATGCTGGCTTGCTGGGTCAATAACAATAAACTCAATATTATAGACTACCCCTGCAAGGGGACATTGTCGAAGATTGTGGGGGCATGACTTCGTTCCCTTAATGCAGTATGAATGGGACAATAATCAATTATAAGCTGGACACTTCCTGTTTATTATTTCTATGGGTCAGCTTACATCCAGGTTATGCTTTTATAACACACCCCCCAACATCATTTAATATCAATCCTCAATCTGTCTCTTTTACAAGTTTTTGCTATGTTACATACTTGTGAGGCTGGACTGCTGAAATTGGCAGAATGTAGTTCTGTAGTCAATAAAACAGATTAATATTCAAAATTTTCGGCAAAATAGGATTTAGCTCATCTTGGATCCCTTTTAAAAAGGCAAGAAGGCACTTTTGGGTGTAAAACCGCCTCAGACCTTCGGTACCATCTCTAACATGCCAGTATCAGTACTAAAGCACGATATACTGTGTGTTATTGCTTTGGTAGTTATGATTAACATAGTTTGCTATTGGTTTAGTGGTTAGAGCCATAGGCAAACCCCTGGCTTAGTATGTGTGGATCGTGCATGTGCACCCTGATTAGATCAACTGGTGTCTCAAATTCTCTCTGAGTCTATGACTCTGTGTGTGTGTGTGTGTGTGTGTGTGTGTGTGTGTGTGTGTGTGTGTGTGTGTGTGTGTGTGTGTGTGTGTGTGAGTCTGTGCCCTGTAATAGATTGGCATTCCATCTAGAGCGTCCCCCTGACCTCTGCTTCCTGGGATGGGCTCCAGGCTAGAAAATGGATGGATAGTTAGCAGCCACACATGGCTGCATTTGTACAAGATTACAGGCGGTGGGTCAAACATTTGCATCACATGACACTTATACAGCAACAGCCTGCACAATATCCATCAATGCCAAACACCTGCTAATTACCATGCTGAACTTCCCTAATGCAAAGAAAAGTAAACAGCACGGAAATATGCACAAGCCTGCGTTTCACACCAACAGAGAGATTAATATTTAACGACGGGGGTGCAGGTATGTAATTTATCAAATCTTAAGTCGTCTGAATTACAAACTGAGCATTTACAATTGGGCCACGGTACAAAGCTAAGGCAATAAGTTAGGCATCATTGACAGTTATGAAAGTTTTGTCTAAGCTTATATCAGACATTTGCTAGTGCCGCTGTCTTCTCTTGACCTGATTCGCAATAGCTGAAGGCCGTCATTGCTTTGGTTGACTGCCTTTTTCACATGGAACAGACTGCCTTGCAGGTGCTTTTAGCACTGCTAAGCTCTATTACCTTAGTCTCCATTTCCAGCCTTAGTCTCCACAGCTGCCTTCTTTCCTACACTGAACTGCTAAAGAAAGCCTTCTGAGCTCTTCACACAAACCACCCTGTATAATTTGTGCTTGTTTGCTTGTTTGTGCCATATTCCAACCAAGTTCCTCTTTTTGGAAATCCCACAGCCTGACTGACAGGGGGATTGCGATCAGCTGTGAGCCATTAGGACAGTAAAGGGGTGACGGAGGCTCTTTTCCCTTAGTCCTTAAGAAGAAAGCCTTAGTGCTGACATGGTGCACTGAGCCACCCTTTGTTATTGAGCCGACAGGAAGCATTTAAATAAGGTGCAGAGGGACATTTCAGTCAAACCATTAATTACTTAAATCAGATACAGATGCTTGAGTGTGACTGAAAAAGACCGAAAAGAACTGAAAACAGGGACATTAGGGACCTAATAACTAGGAAAACATTCCCTGCATTTATGTTGGATTCCAATGGCCCAATCCCAGTCAAAACTGCTGTGTAAAATACCACGATTAATCATTTTCCAGAGTAATTAGCTATTTAAATGTTCTGGGTCATGTGACATTGACACCCAATCAGTGAAATGCGAGCACTCCCAAAATAAAGAGAACTGTTCATTTACAGCCTATGTATTTGAGTGTGAATCTGTATTGTGTAGTATTTAAATTTCTGCATGTACTTTATGTCCTTTTCTGGTTCATACTGTCTGTGTCCCTGTTTCACCACAAATGATTCACCCAAGAGTTCTGTGGTAATTAGCACAAGGAGTTGAATCAGGTGTGTTAAATGAGGGGAAACCCAAAAATGTGCAGGACTCCAGCCCTCCAGGACTGGAGTTTGACACCCCTGCCCTAGAGTCTCTTCCTGTTACGGTGTTCCCTCTCCCTGGGGACTAGGCCTGCTCTTTATTTCCCAGAATTCCCCAGCACCAGGCTCAGGACTCGGCATGTGTCCAGTACACAGGACACTTTCGGGCTTCAAAACCTACATCGTTCCTATTTTGTACATGTTAGAGTTTTAAAACTAAACCATATTGTAATGCTGAGAAGACCAAAGTAGCTGTTTAAGATGTCATCATTCCACTGAATCTAATGCAGTCTTAGAGGCATGCTGTTATTAATTGATCTGAAGAATAAGTTGGAAGACAGGCATTACCTATTCATTAAGTGATACCCCTCAGGGCTAAAATAACTAACAATTACAATTTATTAATTAAAAAGTGTCAGGGTAAATGTAATGACTAGTTTTAAAATGAAATTTTCTGTAATGAAATGGTTTATCTTACAGTGTACTTTTTAAAACTGCAGAAAGCCAACTCATTCTCTGCTACAAGACCTCTGACTGCTTGACCACTTGTTACCCCTGACCCTGTTGACCCCTGACCTTTTGCTGTGTCTATTAAACCTAGCAGTTTGGATTACGTTTCAATTTTGGTTGCTCATCAAAGAGCACAGCATTGGCAATATTCATAAAATCAAAACCTCAAACAATGGAATGTGGATTTTATCCATATTGCACTGTAAGAAACATAGTTTGTGTTTTAGTTATTAATTATTATTATTAGATGTTTACTGATACTTACTAGCAGCCAATTTGGCTCGACTCCTATGCTTCAGTGCTGGATAAATGGTTAGGAGATGGATGGATGGACTGTCTGACAGGTTAATCCGACAGAAATTCGCCAAGCATCACAAAGTACTCCGGCCCATGCTGGCGCTTAGGATGCTTGACAGAGCTGGTGAGTGTCAGTAGGAAGGAGACGTTTTACACACTTGGCACAAGGTGATGGGCTGAAGTAAGGAACCCCGATAGCTAGAGATTACCGTCTCCACGAACAGCCGCGAGCAGATACCCAAATCACTGTTCCAGAGCCTGGGATCACTTTCATTCCCACTACATTGCAGTGAGCATCTCTGCTGCATTCTGATTGCCCGTAGCCAAATATTTTCTGGGGAGAAATTGAATTTTAATGATGGAACGCGATCCGAGACAAACAACTGTTTATGAAATGTGCAGTTGAAGACTAGGTCTGGAATTGCTTGTGGAGTGCTGAAAAACAGGAAAATAAGACATCATTTTCTGAGTCAGTTGTGTCTGAAAAGGAAAATGAATGATACAGAAACACATTATAATCCTGAGTATTTGGTATAGTCATTATTGACCCTGAACTACCATTCGGATATTTACACTGACAATGACAAACTAAAAATAGAACCCATTACACAAATACTTCAACTAAAATTTCAAGATGTTATCCACCCATCGACCCATCGGTAGGGAGCTTAGTGGGAGCAAAAACGTGGACTGCCTAGTAGGGACCTGGGAAGGATCAAAAATGCGGACTGTCAAGTCAAGTCAATTTTATTTGTATAGCGCATTTTCACAACGTTACATTGTCTCAAAGGAACCAGACTCAAAGGGGAAGCCCAACCTCCAGGGGCTGGCAGAGGAGGTCAGATTATATTGTCACAAAACAGAGGGCAGGCAGGTGATGACAAGAAGGTGTTGGTGCTTCTTCAAATGGTAGAATGAGCAGTGGTACAGCAGCAGGGCATACAGGAGAGATGACAATGACAGAAGGTGGAGCAGGCTGGAAAGATGCCACAGGTAGTGCAGATGTCACAGGCAGCAGGGTAGGCGGGTTATCTTGATAATATGGGGTTTCCAGGCAGCACACCCCAGGAGGAGTAGGGGAAATAGAATGTGCAATTAGCCAAGTAGGGGAGACTAGAAACAGGGAGAACAGTTTGATAAGTGCAATATATAAGCTCGACAGATATGGCTATGGCAGCATAAGTAGGAGGGAGAGGCAAGTGGGAACACAGGCATGGGGAGTCCCTGAGATGT